>JAHDYR010000019.1:55983-300617 GCA_019828565.1 Carpediemonas membranifera | reverse complement strand
TGGCCTGGGTGGGAGCAATCTGGAAGTCAAAGGACAGATCAGAGTCGAGGTGGAGCCCAGAATAAATGGAGAGGACAGAACTGGTCGGATGCCCGATGGGTGCGGATGAAGTGAATGCATCGGGTGGCCCAACGCCTTGAGCAAGAGACGCGCCGCATCGAGCCAGGCACTTCGAGGGCCGCGCGCGACGTTGCCAGCCAGGCCGGAAGTCGGCCCTCGGCACTCGGTCTGCATGCCCCAAAGACGTGCCGCCACCGTGGGCCCAGACCAGTAGGTTCAGTGGGGCATGCGCTCGTCGTCGTGGCCCCGGCCAGTGGTAGTACCCGGCAGGGCAGACGTAGCCCTTGGTGCCGTCGGTGGGGTTCGGCACGCCTGAGCCCTCGAGGCAGATGTAGCCTGCGTCGCAGAGGGCCTTGGTCAGGCGGGCCTCGTCATTGCAGTAGTAGCCTGCGGGGCAGATGATGCAAGCCGAGTCGAGCGAGGCCTTGTCGTTGGTGGTGCTGTCGGGGTTGTAGTAGTAGCCGAGCGGGCAGAGGGTCGGCGACTCGGACCCCTCGGGGCAGTAGTAGCCCTCGGGACACTCGTACTTGTAGATGACCGTGACGTCGTCTTCGTCGGTCTCGGGCTCGCAGTAGTAGCCAGCAGGGCAAGTCACGCAGTCGGTGCTCGCGCCAGCCTTGACGCCGTCGAAGTAGGTACCAGAGGGGCACAGGATCGGGGCGGGTGTCGCCTCGGGGCAGTAGTACGACTGGGCGCACGGGGACGTGGCGAAGTCGGACATGCCCACGGCATCACAGAAATAGCCGGCCGGGCAAGTCAGGCAAGCGCTGATGTTAGTGGCGCCCTCAACGGGGTTGTATGAGCCTGTGGGGCAGTCCTGGGGGTCCTTGTTGTATGGGCAGTACATGCCAGGGCTGCACAGGGAGGGGGAGTCGCCCGTGCACTCGTAGCCGGCGATGCAGGGCTCGCACTCGTCCTCGGAGATGGCGCCGGTGCTGAACGACCACATGTTCTCGGGGCACGCCACAGGGTAGTCAGTGCCAGAGGGGCAGTAGTAGCCGAGCGAGCACATCGAGCCGGAGGGCGTCGGCGTGGCAGACCCACCCGAGCAGTAGTACCCGGCCGTGCAGTTGGCCGTGACGGAGCCGTCGGAGCAGTAGCTGCCGGCGGGGCATGAGGCGCACTGGCTGGCGTCGTCGAGGCCGGTGGAGGTCGAGTAGGTGCCGGCGACGCACATCTCGGGGATGGCGGTGCCGGACGGGCAGTAGTACCCAGCGGGGCAGACAGTCGGGGTGGATGCACCATCGCGGCAGTAGTAGCCAGCAGTGCAAATCTTGCACGTGGCCTGGCCGGCAGAGCTCTGGTAGTAGCCGTCGGCACATGCGATGGGCTCGTCGGAGCCAGCAGGGCAGTAGTTGCCGACGGGGCACTTGTAGCTCGAGGGGTTGGGTACGCTCGACCCAAGGTTCTCAGGGCAGTAGTACCCGGCGTCGCAAGAACCTGTGGGGGCGCTGAGGCCAGTGGAACTGCAGTAGTAGCCCGCAGTGCAGGCGCCGCAGTCGTCAACGCTTGTGCCGCCAGTGCTGGGGTTCATGGTCCCAATCGGGCAGGCCGTGGCGGCAGAAGAGCCCTTCTCGCAGTAGTAGCCAGCGGGGCAGGGGACGTTACCGGCCTCGTCGTCGGGCATGTCAGACTCGGCGCCGCCAGGGCAGACGTAGCCGGCCTTGCACTGGCCGGTGGGCTCAGACAGGGCCTCACCGTTACAGGCGTAACCCGAGTCGCACGGCTCGCACTCGTCCTCGGAGACAAGGCCGGTGGAGTTCGAGTAGGTGCCAGCCGGGCAGGGGTTCTCCTGGGAGGCCTCGGTGCCGGCGGGGCAGTAGTAACCAGCAGGGCAGTTGAAGCTAGTGTACGCGGCAGTGCCTTCAGGGCAGTAATAGCCCGCGGGGCATGCATCGCACTCGCTCTGGCCCGTGGCACCCTGGAACGTGCCAGCCTCGCACGCGACAGGTACGCTAGAGCCAGCCGGGCAGTAATACCCAACAGGGCACTTGTTTCCAGTCGCGATGTCTGTCGGACTGGCCACGGATGCACCAGCAGAGCAGTAGTAACCCTCAGCGCAGGTCTTGGAGTAGGATGTCTGACCCTCCGTGTCGCAGTAGTAGCCGCCGGGGCAGTCAAGGCAGTCGGCGAGGGAGCTGCCGCCCTTGGTCGGGTTGTAGGTGCCCGTGGGGCAGGCCGTCTCTTGGTAGGACCCGGCAGGGCAGTAGTGGCCCTTGGAGCACTGGCCCCCGGTGATGCCGTCCGTCGGACGTGCAGTGGACGCACCGCCGATGCAGTAGTATCCGGCATCGCAGTCGGCGTTGGCAACTGTGAGCCCCTCGACAGTGCATGCGACGGCCTCCTCACAAGCGGGGCAGTCGGCTTCGTCGCTCAGACCGGTGTAGTTCGACGCGGTGCCAGCGGGGCAGGGGTTGGAAGTGCCCGTGGTCGACCCGGCAGGGCAGTAGTACCCGGCGGGGCACTCAGTGGGGTCTACCGTGCCGAGCTCGTCGCAGTAGTAGCCCGCGGGACAGGACTTGCATGTGCTCTGGCCCGTGGCGTCCTGGTAAGACCCGATCCAGCAGGCAGTCGCCTCAGACGACCCGGAGGGGCAGTAGTAGCCAACCGGGCACTTGTTACCGGTCGAGCCATCAGTGGGATTCGGTACAGACGCGCCGGACTCGCAGTAGTAACCAGCGTCACAAGGGTCAGTGACGGTGGTCTGGCCGGTGCTCTCGCAGTAGTAGCCGCCTGTGCACGGGGTGCACTGGTCCTCGCTCTGCCGACCAGTTGACGTGCCCATCGTGCCGGGTGGGCACTCGGTAGGCACAGAAGTGCCGGTAGGGCAGTAGTAGCCGCTTGTGCAGCGTTTGGAGGCATCAGACGGGGTTGTGGCGCCTTCCTCGCAGTAGTAACCAGCCGTGCAGACGCCGTTGGGCGCAGTCAGCCCGGCAGCCGAGCAGACCTGGCCAGCGGGGCACAGCAGGCATTGGGCAGACGATTGGAGGCCGGTGGCGTTGGAGTAGGTTCCCTTGGGGCAGGGTGAAGCCGTGGTGCTGCCCTCCTCGCAGTAGTAGCCGGCGGGGCAGACCGTACCGACGTCGAGGCCGTCGGCGGCACATGTGTAGCCGCTGGGACAGGGGTCGCATGAGGACTGCTGCATGTCGGGCTGGAACGTGCCAGCCTCGCAGGCGACGGGGGACGTCGAGCCGGCCGGGCAGTAGTGACCAACAGGACATATGTCACCAGTGGCGCCGTCGGTGGGTGCCGCAGTTGACGCGCCACCAAGGCAGTAGTAGCCGGCCGTGCAGTCGCCCGAGCCATCGGCAGAGGAGATGCCCATCTCCGCGCAGTACTTGCCAGCAGGGCACTCGTCGCAGTCGTCGCTGCTCTGGCCGCCAAGCGAAGGGTTGTATGTTCCGAGGCCGCATGCAGTGTAGTTAGTGGAGCCCGCGGGGCAGTAGTAACCCTTAGGGCATCGGGCACCCGTGGCCCCGTCAGTCGGGGTCGGGGTCGAGGCGCCGCCCGCGCAGTAGAAGCCGGCCGAGCAGTCGGCGTCAGGGGCGGACAGGCCGGTCGTCGTGCAGACATTGCCACCAGGGCACGGCGCGCACTCGTCCTCGGCTTCTAGGCCGGTGGTGTTGGAGTAGGTGCCGGCCGGGCAGGGGTTCGAGTACGGCAGGGAAGTGCCAGCGGGGCAGTAGTGGCCGGCCGGGCAGATGAGCGCAGCAGACATGCCCTCGGCGTCGCAGTAGTAGCCCGCGGGGCAGGTGTCGCAGGTGCTCTGGGCGACGTCGGGCTGGTACGTGCCGGGGTCGCACTCCTGGTACGTGGTCGACCCCGAGATGCAGGCAGACCCGGCGGGGCACTCGTCGCCTGTCATGCCGTCAGTCGGCGCGGGAGTGGTTGCTCCACCAAGGCAGAAGTAGCCTGCCGAACACGTTCCGGTGACCGACGTCAGGCCCGTGGTCGCGCAGTACTTGCCAGCAGGGCAGGCAGTGCACTGTCCGCTTGTCTGCAGCCCAGTGGCTGAGCTGTAGGTGCCAATGGGGCAGTCGGTGCCGGCAGAGGACCCGGCAGGGCAGTAGCGGCCGGCCGTGCAGACGTTGCCCGTCATACCGTCGGTTGGAGTCGAGGTCGAAGCGCCAGACACGCAGTAGTAGCCAGCAAGGCAGTCGCCCGACACTGCGGTGTTGCCAGTGCCAGAACAGTACTTGCCGGCGGTGCAGGCGGTGCACTCGCCGCTAGAGGCGAGGCCAGTGGCGTTCGAGAACTTGCCGGCGGGGCAGGGGTTGTCGTAGCGGGAGTCCTGGCCGCTGAGGCAGTAGTAGCCTGCGGGGCACTCAATGCCGGCAGTCATCTCGGTGTTGGGGCAGTAGTAACCAGCGGGGCAGTCAGCGCAGGTGTTCTTGCCGACGTTCGGTTGGTATGTGCCAGCAGCGCAAGCCTCAGGCTCGGAGGAGCCTGCCACGCATTGGGACCCAGCAGGGCAGATGTTGCCTTCCACACCGTCAGTCGGTGTGGCAGTCGTCGCGCCGCCGATGCAGTAGTACCCGGCAGAACATGCGCCAGTGACGGCCGCGAGGCCGGAGCTGCTGCAGTAGGACCCGGCCGTGCACGTGACACAGGCGTCGGAGTCAGTGCCGGTGGTGATGGGGTTGTAAGTTCCCTTGGGGCATGCAGTAGGCGATGATGAGCCAGCAACGCAGTACTTCCCGGTGCCGCAGACGTTTCCAGTGGTGCCGTCAGTCGGGGTGGGGGTGGTCGCTGTTGAGACGCAGTAGTAGCCGGCGTCACAGTCGCCTGTGGGCGCAGAGAGACCCGCAGACCCGCAGTACTTGCCCGCCGTGCACGTCGTGGGCGTGGAGGATCCGGCCGGGCAGTAGTACCCGACAGAGCACTGGGACGACGAGGGCGTGGCGGAAAGACTGCCTGCGGGGCAGTAGTAGCCCTCGGAACAGTTGCCGGTAGGCTCGGTCAGGCCAGTAGTTTCGCAGTACTTGCCGGCAGAACAGGAGGTGCACTGGCTGACAAGGGTGCGACCAGTGGCAGCAGAGTAGGTGCCAGCGGGGCAGGGGTACTCGGTGGAGGTGGTGGTGCCTTCAGGGCAGTAGTAACCAGCGGGGCACGTGTAGATCGTGTAGTCCGACGTGCCTTCGGGGCAGTAATAGCCCGCCTCACAGGCGGTGCAGGTAGTCTGTCCCTCGAAGTCCTGGTAAGTGCCCGACTCGCATGCGACTGGGGCGGTGCTACCACCAGGACAGTAGTTACCGACCGGGCAGATGTCGCCTGTCGACCCGTCCGTCGGGGTGGGTGTGTCAGCACCGCCAGTGCAGTAGTAGCCAGCCGAGCAAGCTCCGCTCACGGCGGACAGGCTGGAGCTGCCGCAGTAGTAGCCTGCAGTGCAGCTTAGGCAGGCATCAATGTCGCCACCGGTGGCGTCCGGGTTGTATGTGCCCTTAGGACATGCGGTTGGCGAGCTGGACCCTGCGGGGCAGTACTTGCCGGCGCCACAGACAGCGCCAGTCGAGCCGTCAGTCGGGGTAGACGTGGTCGCGGCGGACAGGCAGTAGTAGCCAGTCGAGCAGTTGCCAGAAGGCTCCGACAGACCAGTGGCGCCGCAGTACTTGCCAGCAGTGCACGGGACCGGGGCAGAGGAGCCGGCCGGGCAGTAGTACCCGACCGGGCAGATTGTCGACGTCGATGAGGAGCTGCCTGCGGGGCAGTAGTAGCCCTCGGAACAGTTGCCGGTAGGCTCGGTCAGGCCAGTAGTTTCGCAGTACTTGCCGGCAGAACAGGAGGTGCACTGGCTGACAAGGGTGCGACCAGTGGCAGCAGAGTAGGTGCCAGCGGGGCAGGGGTACTCGGTGGAGGTGGTGGTGCCTTCAGGGCAGTAGTAACCAGCGGGGCACGTGTAGATCGTGTAGTCCGACGTGCCTTCGGGGCAGTGATAGCCCGCCACACACGTCTCGCAGCTGCTCTGGCCCTCAGTACTCTGGTAAGTGCCCACGGGGCATGGTACAGGGTCATCGGACCCGGACTCGCAGTAGTAGCCGGCAGGGCAGATATTACCAGTGGTGCCGTCGGTGGGGTTGGCAGACTGGGAGCCGCCAGTGCAGTAGTAGCCCGCCGAGCACACCTGTGTGGGCGTCGACAGCGAGCTGGAGCTGCAGTAGGACCCGGCCGTGCAGCTTAGGCAGGCATCAAGGTCGCCACCCGTGGTGATGGGGTTGTAAGTTCCCTTGGGGCATGCAGTAGGCGATGATGAGCCAGCAACGCAGTACTTCCCGGCGCCGCAGACGTTTCCAGTGGTGCCGTCAGTCGGGGTAGACGTGGTCGCGGCGGACACGCAGTAGTAGCCGGCCGAGCAGTTGCCCGTGGGGGTGGCGAGGCCGACCGTGTTACAGTACTGGCCGGCGCTGCAGGGCGTCATCGAGGACGACCCAGCGGGGCAGTAGTAGCCCGCAGAGCACTGGGCACCAGTCGTGCCAGTCGGTGTGGCCGTTTCCGCAGACCCAAGGCAGTAGTAGCCCGCGGCACACTCACCCGAGACGTTTGTCTGCGCGGGGTTCTCGCAGTAGTAACCGGGGTCGCAGTCGGTGCAGGCGTTGATCTCAGTCAGGCCAGTCGCCGCGCCGTATGTGCCAGCGGGGCAGCTGTAGAGGTGCGGGTCCGTCGTCGAGACGGGGCAGTAGTAGCCTTGGGGGCATGGGGTCAGCGTGTAGTCGCCCGTGCCCGACAGGCAGTAGTACCCGGCGGGGCAGGCCGTACACGACGTCTGGCCGGCCTGGTCCTGGTACGTGCCCGCAGCACACGGGACGGGGCTGCTGGTGCCGGTTGGACAATAGTGGCCATCAGGGCATATGTCGCCAGTGACACCATCAATGGGCGTGGCGGAGGTCGCGTTCTCCGTGCAGTAGTAGCCGGCCGTGCACTGGGTGCCGACAGCCTCCATGTGGTCGTCGGGGCAGTAGTACCCGCCGGTGCAGGGCTTGCAGTCGTTCGCAGACGCCTGGTTGAGCTGATCCTGGTAGCCCCCGGCCACGCACGGCTCGGGGGCGCTGGACCCCTCGGGGCAGTAGTACCCCTTGGGGCAGTCGCCGCCGGCAGAGTCGGCGCCGTAGGCGTCAGTCGCGCCACCGGGGCAGTAATATCCCTCCTCGCAGAGCAGAGTCGCGGCTGACAGGCCAGTAGTGGGGCAGTAGTACCCGGCGGTGCAGTTGGTGCAGTCATCGACAGACTGAGCGAGTGTGTCAGGGTTGTACGTGCCAGCGGGGCAGTTGGTGCCGGCAGAGGACCCCTCGGGGCAGTACTTACCGGCGGGGCAATCGATCGGTGTGGAAGTTGTGCTCGTGCAGTAGTAGCCTGCCGGGCATGTCTTGCATGTGGCAAGGCCGGACACATCGGTGTATGTGCCGGCCTGGCATGGAATCTGAACAGATGAGCCGGTAGGGCAGTAGTACCCAGCGCCGCAGACGTCACCCTCACCAGAGGCGGCGAGCGGTGTAGAGGACTTGGCGCCGCCAGTGCAGTAGTAGCCCTCAGAGCAATCGCCCGTGACAGCGGCGAGGCCGGTGGTCTCGCAGTACTTGCCTGCAGTGCATTCCACACAGTCTTCAATGGCATCTGCTCCTTCGCTCTTGAGGAACGTACCAGAGGGACACGCGAGGGGGCTGTCGCTGCCTGGGGGGCAGTAGTACCCGGCGGGGCAGCGGTCGCCGTATGTCTGGTCGACCGGGGCCGGGACGATCGTCGAGCCGTTGCAGTAGTAGCCAGCGGTACAATCGCCAGTGGGGGCATCTAGGAGGGAGGCTGTGGCGCAGTACTTTCCACCAGGGCATAAGATGCACTCCGCAAGGCTTGACAGGCCGCCAGTGGTGGTATATGTGCCTGCGGGGCACGGTGTGGGGGTGTTGGCGCCCTCTGGGCAATAGTAGCCCTGTGGACAGGCCACGGTCGAGTCCATGGCCGAGTCGGGGCAGTAGCTGCCGGCGGGGCAGGGCAAACAAGACCCTTGGCCGGCCTGGGGCTGGTACGTGCCGGGGTCGCAGGGGGACTCGGCGATGGCGCCCTCCTCAGAGTAGTGACCGACGGAGACCTCGAACTGGGTCGGCGTGGATGAGCCGCCAGTGCAGTAGTACCCGGCCGAGCATGGTGCCGTGCTAGCGCTCAGTTCAGAGCCGGCGCAGTAGTGACCGGGGTCACAGTTGATGCAGTCCGTGGCGTACCGGGCGCCCGTGTGCGGGTTGTACGTCCCGGCCGGGCATAGACTCCCGCTTGCTGAGCCCTCGGGGCAGTACTTGCCGACGGGGCAAGGGCCGCCAGTGGGCAGGCCGGGGGGCGCTGAGGTGTAAGCCGCTCCCACGCAGTAGTAGCCGCGGTCACAGAGGCCGGTGGCTGACGTGAGGCCGAGACCGTCACAGTATGACCCTTCAGGGCAGTCCGTGCACAATTCGACAGACTCCTTGTTGAGCGTGTTGCCGTATGTACCGAGAGGGCAGGGCAACGGGACTGGCGAGCCCTCCATGCAGTAGTACCCGATGGGGCAGTCAAGGGGCTCGTCGGTTGCTGTGGGGCAGTAGTAGCCCGCCGGGCAGACCGGGCAGGCGTCGACAGAGTCGGCACCCGAAGTGTTGCGGTATGTGCCCGCGGGGCAGGCCTCTTCTGTGGATGCGGTGGACCCGGCCTCGCAGTAGTAGCCTTCGTCGCAGGCGCCAGTGACAGCTGACTCGCCGCCGACACAGTAGGACCCGGCGGGGCAAGTCTCGCAGTCACCCTCGGCTTCAGCGCCGGTGGTCGACCTGAAAGTGCCAGGAGGGCAGTCCACAGGGGCGGCGACACCGGCCTCGCAGTACTGGCCAACGGGGCAGGGCTCGTTGGTGCTGTCAGGCACGGTGTCCTGGCCGGTGGGGCAGTAGAGCCCGGCACTGCAGACCTGGGCGATCATCTCAGTCTTCGTGGTGGTCGAGGTCGAGCAGTAGTGACCCGCCGTGCACGCAGTGCAGGCAGACGCACCCGAGGCGGAGTAGTAGCCGGTCGTGCACTCGGCGGGGTTAACTGTGCCAGACTCGCAGTAGTGGCCAGCAGGGCAGGTGGCGCAAGCCGTGCCAATGGTGCCAGGGCCTGCTGACTGGGCGCCAGTCACGTCAGAGTATGTCGTGGCGGGGCACTCAGCGGGCGTGGACGTGCCCTTGAGGCAGTAGTGGCCGGTGGGGCAGGGGTCACACGCGGCGTCGCTAGTCTGAGCAGTCAGGGGATTATATGTGCCGGGGTCGCAGGGGTTCTCCGTCGATGACTGGGTGCCGAGGGGGCAGTAGTAGCCTGCGGGACACGTAGCAGTCGGGTCGGTAGAGGCCTCGAGGCAGTAGGACCCCTCGGGACACGCGACACAGTCATCCATGGAGATCTGGCCGGTCTGATCGTTATACGTGCCAGCAGGGCAGGGCCACTGCACGGGGGATCCGGTGCCCTCGGGGCAGTAGTACCCAGTAGGGCATGTTGTCGGCGGGGAAGTGCCGCCGGTACCAGAGAGGCAGTAGTATCCCTCGGGGCAGATGGTGCATTGGCTGAAGTCGGTCAGCGTGGTCGAGTCGGTGTACGTGCCAGCAGGGCAGGGGTACTCCGTCGTCGAGGCGGTACCAGCGGGGCAGTAGTGGCCAGGGGCGCATGCGACAGTCGGGGTGACTGTGCCAGTGCCGGAGCAAACGTAGCTAGCCGTGCACTCAGAGCAGCTTGACACGTCGCTGCCGCCAGTGATGTCGCGATACGTACCAGCGGGGCAGGCTGTGGCGGCAGTCGACCCGGAACGGCAGTAGGACCCGGCGGGGCAGGTGACGCACTCGTCCTCGGTCTCAGCGCCAGTGCCACTGAAATACGTGCCAGCCGGGCACGGGGTACCAGCGTACGTAGCAGAGGAGACGAGGCAGTAGTACCCAGCAGGGCAGACGGTCTCGCTACTCGACCCAGTAGGGCAGTAGTTGCCGGCGGTGCAGCTGGCACAGTCGCCGACAGTCGTGGCACCCGTCCCGGAGTAATAAGTGCCGCCCGGGCAAGGGTTGGTGTTAGAAGCACCAGTGCCGTCGGGACAGTAGTAGCCGGTCGGGCAGATGTATGTCGTGCCGAGGTCGGCAGGGTCTTCAATACCGGCAGGACAGAAGTAACCCTCGGGGCAAGCTGTGCATTCAGCAGCAGAGGCAAGGCCAGTGGACGAGCCGTACGTGCCCGCGGGGCAGGGGTACTCAGCCGAGGTGCCGGCGGGGCAGTATGATCCGAGCGAGCAAACAGCGCCGGCCGGAGTGGCCGAGTCCGAGTTAGCAGGGCAGACGTAGCCGGCGTCACAGACAGTGCAGGCGATGGATCCCTCGGGAGCATAGTACCCGGCAGGGCAACCCGAGGGGCCGCTGGACGCGGAGGGGCACTCGTAGCCGGCAGGGCAGATAGTGCAGGTCGTGGCGCCCTCGGCAGAGTACCAGCCGGAGGCGCAGGCGACGGGAGCGACACTGCTGTCGGCGCACTTGTAGCCAGCGGGGCAGGTGGTGCAGAGAGTGGTACCGCCGAGCGAGAACGAGCCCGAAGAGCAAGCGTTCATCGTGCCAATCCGGTCGGGGCAGTACGATCCAGCGTCACACGCGGTGCACGACGTCGCACCACCGGTCGAGTAGTAGCCGTCGGCGCAGGGGGTGACCGTGGGCGAGTCTGTGTACGGGCAATAGTAGCCCTGGGGGCAGACCGTGCAGTCGGTCGACCCGGCAGGAGCATACTCGCCCGTGGAGCAGGCCACGGGAGCGGTGACAGTGTCGACGCACTTGTACCCGGCAGGGCAAGTGGTGCAAGAGGTCGACCCAGAGATGGCGTACTGACCAGTGACACAGGTCACCTTATCGGTAAGCGCGCCCGTGGGGCAACCGTAGCCGGCCTCACACTTTGTGCAGGATGTGGCGCCACTATCCGAGTAGTAGCCGGATGGGCAGGGGCGCTCGACGGCCAGGGTGGTATCCGGGCAGTAGAAGCCCTCGGTGCACTCGGTACAGTCGGTCGACCCGGCTGCGCTATAGTAGCCAGCGAGGCAGCTGACGATGCCAGTGCCGTCGGCGTTGGGGCAGGCCTGACCAGCGGGGCAAGTAGTACAGGCGGTCGCGCTCCCGGTGGAGTAATAGCCTGCGGCGCATGCGGCAATGCTGTCTGCGGGCGTCGCGGCGTAGTACCCGGCGGGGACTGCGAGGCAGGCATAGGTCGTCGGGCTCACGTACTGACCGCTTGAGCAGGCCACGGGGGCGGAGGACGTCGTCGGGCATCCGTAGCCGGCCGGGCAGGTGGTGCAGGATGTGTCACCAGCCAGGGCATACGTGCCTAGCGGACACGTTGTGGGTGTCGCCGAGCAGGTTGACCCGGCCGCGCACTCGGTGCAGGCCATCGACATGGCGTCAGAGTAGTAGCCGGTTCCGCAGGCCGTCGCAGTGGTCTTGTCAGAGCACTCGTAGCCGGCGGGACAGGCAATGCAGGATTGCTGGCCGGTGGAACTCTGATAGTAGCCGTCTGCGCAAGCGACGTGCGCCTCGTCGGGGCTGGGGCAGTAGTACCCGGCCTCGCAGTCCACGCACGAAAGCAGGTTCGCGGCCACGTACTGGCCGTCGCTGCAAGCGGTGGGCGCGGCGGGGTTGCTGCACTCGTAGCCGTCAGGGCATGCGCCGCAAGAGGTCGACCCGGCTGGCGCATAGGTGCCGGCGGAGCAGGACACGGGGGTCGACGTCGTCGTCGGACAGCGGTAGCCAGCAGGGCATATAGTGCACGAGGTATCGCCATCTTCGGAGTAGTAGCCGGTCGAGCAAGTTGTCGGCGCAGAAGATGTCGTGGCGCACGCAGAACCAGCGGGGCACGTTGTGCAGCTGGAAGCACCGCCGAGAGCGTACTCGCCAGCCGAACAGCTGCTGCATGTCGTGGCGCCCGCGCTGGAGGCGGTGCCAGTAGCGCAGCTGGTGCAAGTAGCGGAGCCGAGGGCCGAGTAAGTTCCGGCGGGGCACTCGTCGTATGAGGCCTTGTTGGCGCAGGAGTTGCCGGCCGGGCATGAGTGGCAGGAGTCGTCGCCGGCGGTTGAGTACTGCCCGGTCGAGCAGGCGACGGGCGCGGTGCTGGTTGTGCAGGAGTAGCCAGCGGGGCACGTTGTGCAGGTCGACGAGCCCTCAAGCGCGTAGGTGCCTGCGGAGCAGGTCGACGGCGTGACCGTCGCTGAGGCGCAGGCCGATCCAGCTGGGCAAACAGTGCAGGTCTGCTTGCCGGTGCTGGCCTGATAGTAGCCTGCCTCGCACGCCACGTGGGTCACGTCGGGGCTGGGGCAGTAGTAGCCGGCTTCGCAGTCGACGCACGACTGCATGTCATCTGCCACGTATTGACCGTCCGCGCAGTAGGTGGGCGCAGTCGGATCGGAGCATTCGTAGCCGTCCGCGCATGGGAGGCAAGAGGTCGACCCAGCAGGAGCGTATGTGCCGGCCGAGCAGGCCGACATGCTCGTCTTGTCCGAGCACTCGTAGCCGGCTGGGCAAATCACACAGGATTGCTGGCCGGTGGAACTCTGATAGTAGCCGTCTGCGCAAGCGACATGCGCCTCGTCGGGGCTGGGGCAGTAGTACCCGGCCTCGCAGTCCACGCACGAAAGCAGGTTCGCGGCCACGTACTGGCCGTCGCTGCAAGCGGTGGGCGCGGCGGGGTTGCTGCACTCGTAGCCGTCAGGGCATGCGCCGCAAGAGGTCGACCCGGCTGGCGCATAGGTGCCGGCGGAGCAGGACACGGGGGTCGACGTCGTCGTCGGACAGCGGTAGCCAGCAGGGCATATAGTGCACGAGGTATCGCCATCTTCGGAGTAGTAGCCGGTCGAGCAAGTTGTCGGCGCAGAAGATGTCGTGGCGCACGCAGAACCAGCGGGGCACGTTGTGCAGCTGGAAGCGCCGCCGAGAGCGTACTCGCCAGCCGAACAGCTGCTGCATGTCGTGGCGCCCGCGCTGGAGGCGGTGCCAGTAGCGCAGCTGGTGCAAGTAGCGGAGCCGAGGGCCGAGTAAGTTCCGGCGGGGCACTCGTCGTATGAGGCCTTGTTGGCGCAGGAGTTGCCGGCCGGGCATGAGTGGCAGGAGTCGTCGCCGGCGGTTGAGTACTGCCCGGTCGAGCAGGCGACGGGCGCGGTGCTGGTTGTGCAGGAGTAGCCAGCGGGGCACGTTGTGCAGGTCGACGAGCCCTCAAGCGCGTAGGTGCCTGCGGAGCAGGTCGACGGCGTGACCGTCGCTGAGGCGCAGGCCGATCCAGCTGAGCAAACAGTGCAGGTCTGCTTGCCGGTGCTGGCCTGATAGTAGCCTGCCTCGCACGCCACGTGGGTCACGTCGGGGCTGGGGCAGTAGTAGCCGGCTTCGCAGTCGACGCACGACTGCATGTCATCTGCCACGTATTGACCGTCCGCGCAGTAGGTGGGCGCAGTCGGATCGGAGCATTCGTAGCCGTCCGCGCATGGGAGGCAAGAGGTCGACCCAGCAGGAGCGTATGTGCCGGCCGAGCAGGCCGACATGCTCGTCTTGTCCGAGCACTCGTAGCCGGCTGGGCAAATCACACAGGATTGCTGGCCGGTGGAGTCTTGATAGTAGCCGTCTGCGCAAGCGACGTGCGCCTCGTCGGGGCTGGGGCAGTAGTACCCGGCCTCGCAGTCCACGCACGAAAGCAGGTTCGCGGCCACGTACTGGCCGTCGCTGCAAGCGGTGGGCGCGGCGGGGTTGCTGCACTCGTAGCCGTCAGGGCATGCGCCGCAAGAGGTCGACCCGGCTGGCGCATAGGTGCCGGCGGAGCAGGACACGGGGGTCGACGTCGTCGTCGGACAGCGGTAGCCAGCAGGGCATATAGTGCACGAGGTATCGCCATCTTCGGAGTAGTAGCCGGTCGAGCAAGTTGTCGGCGCAGAAGATGTCGTGGCGCACGCAGAACCAGCGGGGCACGTTGTGCAGCTGGAAGCGCCGCCAAGGGAGTACTCGTCACTCTCGCAGTCCAAGCATGATGACGCGCCCGAGCCCGAGTACGTCCCGGCCGGGCAGGCAGAACAAGCAGACGAACCTTCGAGAGACATCGTGCCTGCCGAGCACGCTGTGCAGTCAGAAGACGACGTGGAGCCAGTACCCGATGTAGATGAACCTGCTGAGCAGGCTGTGGCTGTATATCCGTCGGTGCAACTGTGTTAGGGAAACGAGCGCAACGAACTAAAACCCTGCGGGGCAAGGGAGGCATTCTCCGACGAAATCAGGGTGGACGTATTCTCCAGCTGAACACGCCCATGCCACTGTGATAAAGAACGAAATTAACAGGATAAGCTTCTTCATCGTCGTTGGATGGGTATTTTCGGGACAAATTTAAGGAGGAGAAATTAAGCAGCAGCTGTGCCCCGACGACCATCGGGGCCTCTTGTACAACCAAGATGCCCTCCAGTCTGCTGTATCGGTGGCAGGCTGCCCATAATTTTTTTTCGTGCGCAAAACTGATCAAACGAGAGCATGGGAGTGGCTGTGGACGACGATTCTGCCTGGGCCCTCGTTGGCTCTTGGTTTAGGCAAAAGGGTCTTGCACAACAACAGATCCGTAGCTTTGATCACTTTGTCAACGATAGGATGCCAGCTGTAATCAATCGTCAGCTTCCCATCGTTGTGCAACGTGGACAGCAGCATTTGTCTGGCGTGAAGTATTCAGCATCTCCAGAGGATGTTGAAATCAAGATGGGCAAGGTTTATGCGTCCACGCTCTACTCGAACACCTTGGGTGTTATCTATCCCAACGAATGCCGCCTGAGATCGCTCCCCTACGACACCCAGCTATCCATCGACTTCACTTCCAAGCTGTATCGCACCACCCGCATCAATGGTGAAGATATTCGCGCCGTTGTAGCCGAAGAGGAGAACCAAGGCCACCCCACCGTTTTCGAACACCGCCAAATCCCCCTCGGTCGTCTCCCCGTTCTCCTCCGCTCACAGCTTTGCGCCATCACCTCAGGCCTAAACTCCATCGGCGACAACCCCGCCGCCCGCAGTGCCTTCCTCGGCGGCATCGGCGAGTGTGTGTACGATGAGGGCGCGTACTTCATCATGAACGGTCGTGAGAAGGTCGTGATCGCACAGGAGCAGATCAGGAACAACCACGTCTTCGTATTCGCCAAGGCGTCGGGCCGGTACTCCCACACAGCCGAAGTCATGTCCACGGACCGGAACGGCATCCAGATCGAGAACCAATCGGTCGTCCAGCGCTACGGCACAGGCAGCAGTGTCGGCGCTATCGACGTCAAGGTCCCGTACGGCCGCGGCGAGGTGCCCCTTGTCCTCGTGTTCCGAGGCCTCTCGGTGCTCACGGACCGGGACATCATCAAGCGCGTCATCTTCTCCAACGAGGACGATGAGATGGCCCGCGAGCTCCTGCCCTCTTTCGAGCTCATGCACGGGGGCGACCCCGTCACGGACCGCGCCCTTCAAACTGAGGATGGAGCACTCGCTTTCATCTCCAAGCGTATTAACCAGAACCTCCGTTCGGACAGATACGAGGTGTATGAGCGCGAGGACCGCATCGACATGGCCAGAGGCATCCTCTACCGCGAGTTCCTCTCCCACGTGGGCCAGGGCGACTCGAGCGCTAACCGCAAGAGTTACTACCTCGGTTACATGGTTCACAAGATGCTGAGCGTCGTCCTGGGCCGCCAGGGACCTGATGACAGAGATCACTACGCCAACAAGCGTGTGAAGATGGTTGGGACACTCATGACGGAGCTCTTCCGAGGCCTCTTCGCTCGTGTCCGCCGTGATCTCCAGCGCAGACTCCGGAATCGACTCAAGACTTCTATTGACTTTGTCGACTTGACAACCCACGCCAACCTCATCGACGATTCCATCATCACAGCCGGCTTCCGCTACTGCATTGGCTCGGGTAACTGGTCTGCAGACAAGTCCGCCGGTGCCGCCACGGGCGTGACACAGGAGCTCAACCGGCTCTCATTCGTCAGTGCCCTGTCACATCTTAGGCGCCTGGACGCGGGTATCAAGGACCAGGGCAAGATGACGAAGGTACGGCAGCTTCATGGCACCCAGTTCGGCTACATCTGCCCCGCCGAGACCCCCGAGGGTGCCCAGGTCGGCCTCGTCAAGAACCTGGCCCTGCTCACCGAAGTCTCGGTCGGATCCTCCGTATCCGATCTCACTGATACGATCCTGGACGGATCTATTGAGATCACGACGATCGAAGATATGGACACTGCCGACTCGACGACTGACCTCGCCTCGCTCACCAAGCTCTTCATCAACGGGTGCTGGGAGGGCGTCGTGTACGAGCCCACGGCCGTCTTCCACGAGCTGCTCGAGCGGCGTCGGACGAGAATGATCGCGTACGACACATCCATCGCTTATGACCGTATGAACAAGGAGATCCGTGTCACGTGTGACGCGGGTCGGGTGGTCAGGCCGATCCTTGTGGTCGAGACACCCGAGTCGACCCCCGACCAGCCGGCCAAGCCCCAGCTCAAGCTGACCTCGAGCGACGTGCGGATGGTGACGGACGGCAGACTGACGTGGAATGACCTCGTCCACGCCGGTGCCATCGAGTACGTTGACGTTGACGAGGAGGAGTGTGCCTGTCTCGTCGCCTCATCGATCAACGACCTCCAACAGGCCCTGGTCCGCGGGGACAGCACATATACTCACTGCGAGATCCACCCCTCCGCCCTGCTCGGCGTCACAGCCTCTCTCATCCCCTTCCCCGACCACAACCAGTCGCCCCGAAACGTCTACCAGTACGTTCCACCCAACCCCACCCCCAGTGTTACACAGATGCGCCATGGGCAAGCAGGCCATGGGCATGTACGTCTCGAACTTCCAGACCCGCATGGACACTGCTGTGCACGTCATGCACTACCCCCAGCGGCCCCTCGTCGCCACCCGCGTCATGCGGCACATGCACTATCCTGACATGCCCGCTGGTGTGAACGCCATTGTCGCCATCATGTGCCACACGGGCTTCAACCAGGAGGATTCAGTGCTCATGTCCATGCCAGGCGTGGATAGGGGTCTCTTCCGGTCTTCTTACTACCGCACATACGCCGACGCCACGGATTCGCACAGTTTCGGAACTAAGGAGATCATTACGAACCCCATCTCAGAGGAGAACAAGGCAAAGTACGCTATTAAGCGACTGAACCCCAGTGGGTTTGCCAAGCTCCAGATGGACGGTATCGTTGCCCCAGGAACCCCTGTTATCGGCGGCGACGCCGTCATCGGCAAACTCCGTGAGTCCCGCGGCCGTGACGGCTCGCAGCTCCGCGACTCTTCAGGCAAGGTCGAGGCCGTCAACTCATCTAACACTCTCAGAGCAGTCGAGAGCGGAGTCGTCGACCGGGTCCTCGTCTCCCAGTCTGAGAGCGGCGCCCCGTTCATCAAGGTGAGGATCCGCTCGGTCCGAGTCCCACAGATTGGTGACAAGTTCTCCTCTCGTCACGGTCAGAAGGGCACATGCGGTATGCAGTTTAGACAGGAAGACCTGCCGTACACAATCGACGGCGTGTCTCCCGACATCATCATCAACCCCCACGCTATCCCCTCCCGTATGACCATTGGCCAGCTCATCGAGTGTCTGCTCGGCAAGGTTGGCTCGCTTAAGGGTCTCGAGCAGGACGCAACGCCATTTACCGGTGTTACCGTCGAAAGCATCGCCGAGGAGCTGCACCAGTTCCACTTCAACAGATACGGCACCGAACGCATGTTCGACGGCCGCACGGGTGAGCCCATGGCCGAGCCAGTCTTTGTCGGTCCCACATACTACCAGCGACTCAAACATATGGTCGCCGATAAGCTGCACGCACGGCCCCGCGGACCTGTGGCGAGCCTCACACGCCAGCCGACTGAGGGCCGTGCCAGGGATGGTGGGCTCAGGTTTGGTGAGATGGAGAGGGATGCCATCATCGCCCACGGGTCGACCGCGTTCATCATCGATCGGATGCTCAGGAACTCTGACATCACCAAGATGCACGTGTGTGGCAGGTGCGGTCTGCCTGCCCTGGCGAACCTCAGGTCCGGGACGTACGCGTGCGAGGCGTGCGGGTCGTCTGAGGTCGTGTCCGTAATCATCCCGTATGCGATGAAACTCCTGATGCAGGAGCTTACGAGCATGAACGTCGTACCCCGCATTAGGACGACTGATGTTTGATTGGCGTGGAATGTGAATAAAATGTCCTTTACAACACGTTGGGATGGATGAGCTGAGCTGTGCGAGCCGGCCGTTGTTTGTGGCGGTGACAGTCTGCTAGACTGATTTGCAAGCGACGATGTTCAGCTCCGGGGCAGTCTTGCCGAGATCAGTGGTGGCGGTGTGCTGGCGAGCTGCAGTATCAAGTGGGGAGCTGGCCATATACGGGGCATGAGGTGGAGGGCCGGTCGTTTGTACTTGTGGGTGTTAGCTGCGTATTCATGGGATAATCATAATCAGACTGTAGATGGGCAGACTGTTCAGGTGAGCCGCCAGACCCCCATGAGTGACAATGTCGTCTCACAGATGGACATGGTAGCGTGCCACCATCACCGACCCCAACGTACCGCTGGGCCGAGTTCCTCTCATGAGCCCAATGCCGCGGGTCATAGAGTGCACGGCCACTTTCACGACACTGAGGAAATGCTTCCAGTGCTTATTTCACGGACTTCTATGCTTACTAGCATGCCAAACATGGTCAATGGTCTCACTTCTGCTATCCTCGGCAGCCGTAGCTACAGCCAGGACCTCCTGGATCACTACGAGAAGCCCCGCAACGTTGGGGCCATGGATAAGACCGCCGTTGACGTTGGAACAGGTATCGTTGGTGCCCCTGCATGCGGAGACGTCATGAAGCTTCAGATCAAGGTCGATGACGAGGGCCGCATCACCGAGGCTGTGTTCAAGACCTTCGGATGCGGCGCCGCTGTCGCTTCCTCCTCGTACGCCACTGAGCTGATCAAGGGCAAGACGATGGACGAGGCTGCCGGGATCAAGAACACCGACATCAGCACGCATCTATCGCTGCCGCCCGTTAAGCTGCACTGCTCTATGCTCGCCGAGGATGCCATCAAGGCTGCGCTGGCCGACTATAAGAACAAGCAGAAGAAGTAGGCTGCGCATATCTGACTATATTACCATAAAGGCATGGCCTACTATCAACGATTATCTGATGAAGGAGTTTCCAGCAGAAATCTGGCGATGTCTCTGAAAACGATAAAAGAGGCGGAATAACGCACAGCGCATCGCGGGCAACCCTTGGCGACCTCTGTGCCGCGCAGGAGAACGCTACAACCTCCGGCCCTTAAAGTGCACAGGAAGGAGGTGAGGTCTCGATACAACGAGAGTCCTGCTTTACTGCTTGCACTGTGCACTCTATGATACTTCATTACCCCTTCCCGCTCTCCCTTCCTTCTTCTTGAGAGTGATATTTCGATAGTCAGTCATCATCGTCGGGGGTCATCAATCAGTGCTTCTCCAGTCCTCTCGCCAAGCAAATAGCTTCCCACCTATCGTCTACCCCATCTTACTTCCATCCGCTCTCTTCTGCTTGTCGGATTTCGGGGTCTTGATCATGACGTCTTTGCAATCATCACCATGGCCTTCCATCGCACAGCGGGCTCTTCTATGCCGCTGCCTGAAGATAAAACACTTCAGTTCTTCTAATTCTCGCCATTATCACTGCATAGTCTCGTTCATTAAACGTCTGTCGTCTTTGATGTGTGTTGTTAACAAGTGATCGGTTCATTCACCGCAAAACGCAGAGCTTCACATGACCAGCATCTATACGGTCAAGTTCTCCATATCCTCCATTCTCCATAACCGTAGAAACGTGATTCCTTTCATCGCGGACTTCTACGCCGGATTGGAGAACAGGCTCTGCTCGTTCACGAAGGCCAAGTACTTTCACACTTGCGCCCATCCACCTCTTCCGGGTGACAAGCCGCTGGCGGGCCCCCAAGCTTGTTCCGCTTGTCCCGATGGCTCCGGTCCGCCCCGGGTTCATGCACGTTCCGTGTTCTCTCAACGTGCTGAACCCGGCTTGGCTTGCCCAACTTGGGGTCGACCCGGAGCATCACGCCACTGAGCGCATGACGCGAGAGCAGCTGGAGGCTCTTCCTCCGAACATCCGTCGGGTGCTGTCTGTCAAGACAGATGGGGTCGCCGTGGACCTCACGGTCCAAGTTGGTGCTCTGTCATACGTCAGCAGACGTGCCAGTGGCAACCCGACGATGAAGCGAAAGGCTCGGGAGCGTCTGGGTGTGGATGACGCAGATGCTCGCCCCGCGCCAGACCCCGATGCCCACCTCATGGGCTTCGACCCTGGTGCTCGGTCGCTGGGCGGCTACACGATCTGCCGCCCAGACAGGCAGAGTGTATCTGGCGTACTCGCTAAGTGTGGCTACACTGCCACCCCCTCTTTCCGCGTGAATATGAGCGCAGCATCGTTCAAAACGACAAGTCTAGAGGCTCTCAAACAGTCGATTAGGTTTGTCCATGAGAACATCGTTCAGATCTTCAACGAGGGGACGAGAAAGTGTTTCCGCCGTGCGACTTTTGTCAATCACCGTCTGCGCCTGAAGCACTTCGCCCGGGCTGGACGTCAACTCCTGGATGATCTCGGCGCCCCCCGGAGCCCATTCACCTCGAAGTCGCGTATGGGGCTGCACTGTTTTGTTCCGCCGGCACTCCCTCCTGTGCTCCGTACCGCCACTTTGCTCGAGCTCTCCCTGGCATCATGCTCCGGCACAACGTCGTCGTGAGTGTCACGATGGTCTCGGAATTCCGCACTTCCATCGTGTGCCCATACTGCAAAGCACACTTCAGACGCGTGGTGCACACACACCGCACCATGCTCTGCCAGAATCCCGCGTGCGAGGGAGCTCCATGGCGCGTTGAACGGCTACGTCGGCATCCCGAGCAGAGAGACATACTTCTCAATCTCTCTCACCGAGATAAGAGCGCCAGCGAGAACATCCTTTGGTGCACCTTCGATGCAACTTCAGATCAGATATAGCAATCTCCTTTCCACTACGACTCCCAGAGAGGTGCTCTTCCTCGCTATCATTAACTTGCTAAGTTGAGCAAACACGCGCTGCAGCGCGCGTGATATGCAGCGCACGATTGATAGAGTATGATGAACCACACTGCGATCCTGATGCTGCTTGGATCACTGTGTGTTTTGGACTCAACAATTCTAATCCTGCGCAGCACATCAGGAGGCCAATCACAAACATGGACGATTACGTCGATTGGATGCAAGAGAGGAGCTTCAACCTCATTCCTGAGATAGAAGTATCCACTAGGACAGTTTCCGGCCTTGGTGTCATCTCCAAGAAGTCAATCTCGAAGGACACCACCGTAGGACGGATCCCAGCGGATGCCATCCTTTGTTACCAAAACAGCGATCTCAGGAGCATCATTGAGGAGCACATAGAGACGCTTGTTACCGAGGACAGCGGCGACTGGGTTCCCCTCGCCCTATCCTTCATCCGGGAGCTCTACTTCCAGCCGGACTCCGCGTGGAAGCCGTACCTCGCCACACTGCCCGCCCCCACAACCAAGTGGCTCCCCTTCCACTGGACCGAGGACGAGCTGGAGACGCTCAGCGGCACCGACCTGCTCGGCGACATCAGAGACAACCAGCAGCGCATTGCAGCGACGTACGCGACTGTCGTCCAGCCCTTCACCGCCTCTCACACGGACTTCTTCCCCAAGCCCGTGACGCTGCCCATGTTCCAGCACGCTTGCTACATCATCATGAGCTACTCGTTCACCCACGAGTCTTGGGGCACCGTCCTTGCGCCGTTCGGAGACACGTTCAACCACAAAACTGCGGGAAACACGGTCAGTGTGACTCAGGCTGGGGATGGATTCGACGTCGTCGCCTGTGCGGACATCGGGGCGGGCCAGGAGCTGTGGAACACGTACGGCGACCTCGACACCGCAAATCTTTTGATGAAATACGGTTTCGTGGAGAAGGAGACGAACCCGTTCGATATTGTGAGGGTGACTGGCGATCAGCTCGCCGAGGCCTGCCCTCAGGTGGCCGACGCGGACCCCGAGTTCCTCGAGGAGTACCTGGAGTTGACCGACGGGGTCGACCTGGGCGATATCGACCTGCCCATCCACTACGATCCCGCAGCAGATGCTATTTATGCAGAGGAGATCCTCGTGCTGCTCGGCAGTGCCCTCGGCATGGACGAAATATCGCCGGACTGGCCGCCGGAGGAGCCTAGAATCAGGGAGGCGTGCGGCAAGCTGCTGGAGCTGAGGCTGGGGCAGCTGGGGAGCCCGCGGGGCCGGGGGGCGGCCATTGTGGAGTGCGAGAGGCGGGTGTTGGACATGGCGAAGAGGCAGCTCATGTAAATGTCTCGCGATACTGGATGGGGGACACGGGGCGGGCACTGGGGGCTGTCCTGGCGGCTGATGACAGCCCATGCCAGAGATATTTCCCTGTGCATTTTTAGCCTACGACGTTGCCGTGAGTGGCAAACCACCAACCCCAACTTATATTCACAAATGTCAAGCGGAATTCGATGGCGTGGATCTGTTAATCCCCTGAATTTCGTGATGCAAGACGCTCATTTCCAGGCGTTCTCCCAATCTTTCCATGAGCTCCGTTCCTTCCAGGAAGAAGAGGAAGAGGAGGAGATCGAGCACTCCAAGGTACTTCTCGTGTTCGATTGGTTCCTCGGGCACTTCACAGGCGTCTCCATCCTTTCCCGCCCGGTCTTCGTCGACCCCACCGTCCACGACCGCGACCCCATCAACCAGCTCCGGTCCGTGAAGCTGATGTTCTTCTCCAAGCTGGCCTCCATCGAGCGGCGTGTGGGTCTGCGTACCCGCCTGGTGTTCGACTACCTCGACTATCTCCTTCTCTGGTCCGTAGTCATAGGCGTTCTCGGTGTACTGCCCGCAGCCCCGCAGCTTTTCTCCAGCTACTTCAGCTACAAGGCCGAGGATTGGTGGATGACTCCATTTGCAGTCATCAACGGCTTAAACGCCGCCCGATTCGTCTCCCCTGGCATCTGGTGGCCGTGGGTCTGCATGCTCGCCCTCGTTGCCCTCCTCATCGCAGTCCAACCCGCCCTGTTCTCTCTCTGGACGGCCTACACCTACCTTGTCCGCCGTAAGAGGGACCCCCACCTGCCGCTATCCCACGCCTTCCTGTTGGACTCCACTAATAACGAGCTCAAGGCCAAGATGCCCTCTGCACTGCATGCTGCCCTCATCACAGTGACCACCACTGTCTTTATAATCGGACTAGTCGCCCCCTTCGCCGTTGCCGTCCTTCTCAGCCTGGTTGTTCTTCCCCCAGCCAGGCCCCGGTTTGACCCGGACGTTCCCATGAATGGCTACGTCTGGCAGACTGTCGGATCAGTCGCCCTCGTCGCTGCAATAGATGTTGTAGGGTTCCAGGCGGCTTCACCGCTCTCTTTTGTTCTCGCACGATTCGAAATGCACCGGACTCGGGCGGCCAAGCGCATGGTCCGCAATATCAGGGTGCTGCTGTTCAAATTCACCCTCACTTGGGTCAGCCTGACCATCCTAGCAGTTGTGGCGCCGGGCTGCTCGATGGAGGCGATGACATACTTCCTGATGCTGCTACTGCTGTTCCACAGCTTGGGCTATACCCTGACGTTCATCGCAATACCATGGGCGATGAAGAAATTTTATAAGATTCGATATGAGGCCGCATCTACGTATCTTGAGATTTGCTTCAAATATTTCCTGATGGTCCAGTTGATCGGGGTTTTCCCCCCTGGATCTGTGTTTGTGGCATTTATATGGGCGCTTGAGATACTCATTCAGCGAACCAGATTGTGTCAGATCGCGAAACTCCCCAAGAAGAGCGACTACAGCCTCCGCAGGCACATCGTCTTTTGGGCAAACTTGGCGACAATGCTCAGTATCTTCTCGTTCCCCTCTGGTTTGCTGTGGTTACCGCTGGGCAAGTGGACTGGGCCTTACACGGAGTGCCAGAACGGGGGCATTATTGAGTAGGGTGGTGCTTGATATGTCTGGATGAAGGGCCGCGTGAATGCTGTAAATAAAGTACGCGGGACAGCTATCATTTGAGAGACAGAAGTCCTCCTCCGGGGCCGCGCATGGCCTCAGCACTGCCTGGTTGGGTCGTTGGCAGTGAGTATGCGATATATACAAAGCCACTTCCCAGTGTTCGCCTATTTGCTTCTTTTCCCTCAATGGACGACGTTCTCTACAGTTTAACGCTTAGAGACACAAAACCGCAGCAAGGGCATGATCGGGATGCTACGAAGCACCGCCCTGACACGCTTCTCACAGGATCCATCTTAACTCTTCCCTTTGAGAACGCCTACATCCATCTTTCAACGCACCTACTTCAAACTCACAACACGCCCACTCAGTATGATTTGGAGATGAAAGAGGCTCTTGTCTCGCTCTACCGTCACATCCTGCCCGACATGGGCCACAAAGCACTGCGGGAATACCTCTCAAACGAGTACTACCTCACCTTCGCGGTCCTCCGCAGTGTGGAGGATGTCAAGCTAGACCGCCTTCGCTCCCGTCGCCGTGCAGAGAAGACCCCCACTGAATCTGACCCTGAAGAGGAGGACACAGACTCGGAAGAGTCGAGTGAGTCCACCTCCTCGTTCACCGGCCCCAGGTCGGACTTCGGGGAGGTCCTCCCGTCGGACATCCAGGGCCCGGTCGACCTGGAGGATCCAATCAAATTCAAGGATAGATTGGTCGCTGCCATCTCTTTCGAGCTGGTCCCAAACACCCTGGTGCCTAAGGAAAAGCTCTACCAGCTGTCGTTGCTCGGTGTGCGTACCAGATTCCAGCAACTTGGGCTCGGGAGACGACTCGTCGTGACTCTGAAGGATTTGATCGACCAGACGAGTGGAGATACGCTCATCGTGTTCGCAGGAATCGACGCAGTGCCGTTCTTCAGTCGGAACGGGTTTATTGAGGATCCCATCTTGACTGCAAGATACACTTTCATGCCAACTTGGGCTGATTCGAGTTTGATGATCTCAACTGATACCCACAGGCCAGATCCGATCCCCGTATCCCATATCAACTCGATGATTGAGCAGTGGAAACACGGTTGGGTGCAACAGTACAGCCGGGAGATGAATGTGATGAACTCACTGCGGGACGAGATCTCGAGCCGTGACCGCCGTATCTCGGAGCAGAGTGCAGCTTTGTCACTAATGAGTGAAGATCTCACGCGGAAGAATGGGCTTCTGGGGAATATGCAGCGTGAGCTCCGGCTGGCGCAGCTTGAGGTCAAGCGGCTAGAGATGGTCATTCTGGAGATGACGCAGAAGTCGAAGAAAGGATAGGGGTGCGCGGTGTGATGCGACGGCCGGGCAAACATGGTTGGGTGATTTGCTGAGTAAATGCTTCTCCGGGGATCATCGATGGTTGTGAGCCAAGCATGCTTCAGCGAGGTCCTGGAAGCCGTCCGGTCGTCCAGCAGGACGTACATGACTGTCCCTCGGCAGTTTAGTGGGATCATCCTATACACGCCTGGGCAGGGAATGATGGCGCGAAAGCGTGTGTCACCCCGGTGATATCAAGTCGTGACAAAAAAATCGGTCGAATCACAGTTAGAATCTGATCGCAGGATCGCCATGCATGCTTCGTCGGACAATGCGGTACGTGTTCCTACGGGATCGAAATTCAGCAGCCGCTATGGTCGCGAATCCGCAGTCTCGTGAGGTCATCTTGGTTGCACAGTCGATTTCCAGGCATTGACTTTTGTATAGGGCCGAATTAACACCAGTCAAGCCGGTTCAGCGCATATGACACTCCAGGGCGACCCTTAACCACCCGGATCTTCCGTATAAGATATGGTGTGGAAAAGTCAAGTCTTGTCAGGTCTTTAATCCAACCAACCTGATGCTCACCGCTTTCCACCGCTTGTACTCTGACGTTAACGCTGCCAACCTTAAGGTTCAGCTCACTCACACTCCTAAGGAGAAGCTTGCTCCCGAGAACCTCACCTTTGGCACTACCTTCAGCGATCACATGCTGGAGATTGACTGGGACGCCAAGGATGGCTGGCACGATCCCCACATCGTTCCCTTCGGCAACCTTGAGCTCCATCCCGCTAGCAGCGCTCTCCACTACGGCCTTGAGTGCTTTGAGGGCATGAAGGCCTACATCGACGGCGAGGGCAAGGCCCGTCTGTTCCGTCCCATGGACAACTTCAACCGCCTCAACGACTCTTGCGCTCGCCTCTGCATGCCCAAGTTCAACGCCAAGGAGGTTGAGAAGTGCCTCGAGGAGCTCGTTCGCCTCGACAAGGGCTGGATCCCCAACAAGGAGGGCTACTCCCTCTACCTCCGCCCTACGGTGATCGCCACTCACCCCATCCTTGGCATCGCTCCCGCCGCTCGCGTCAAGCTCTTCGTAATCGCCTCTCCCGTCGGCCCTTACTACAAGGACGGTTTCAAGCCCATCAAGCTGTGGGCTACCAAGGAATACGTTCGTGCCTTCCCCGGCGGCACGGGAAACACCAAAGTGGGTGGAAACTACGGACCGGGGATCCTGGCACAACAACAAGCCGCCTCCCGTGGCTGCTCCCAGGTTCTCTGGCTCACACCCGGAACGCAATGCAATGGCGACCTCTTCTGCACCGAGGTCGGCGCCATGAACCAGTTCTTCCTGTGGAAGGACAAGAAGACTGGCAAGCCCACGCTCGTCACTGCCCCTCTCGACGGCACCATCCTGCCCGGCATCACCCGCCGCTCCATCCTTGAGCTTGTCCGCGAGGACCCCGAGATCAAGAAGATGGGCATCACCGTCGAGGAGCGCCACTACACCATCCAGGAGGTCTGCGACACCGTCAAGGATGGTCGCATGATCGAGGCTTTCGGCTGCGGCACCGCCGCCATCGTAACCCCCGTGAACGGCATACAGTTCGAGGACGTCGACTACGCCATCCCCGCGGGCAAGGACGGTGTCGCCGGCGACCTGACCAACGCCGTTTACCACAAGATGCTCAGCATCCAGTACGGCAAGGAGGCTCACCCCTGGTCGGTACTTCTTGACTAAACTGTGTTGATTCTCGTGTTTGTGGTGTGTCGGTCGACTGGGTTGGCTAGCATATCAAAAATGAGAAAACGATAAAATGAAGATCAGCGCGTACAAGCGGCTGCTGTCTAAGAAGACGGCCGACAACCCCGAGTGAATCGGCGGGTTGGCATGCATCTCGGCAGCTTCGTTTCACGTCGGCCTATCCGACGACACTCCTCGGTCAGACCCAGGTAACGTAAACAAGGACACCCTCGATCATTTGAGCCAGCTATCGCTGAGTCCAGGGTGGTCCTGTGGATTCGATTTGATTCACAAGAGGCATCGTGACCTTGGCGTTCAAGTGGTGAAAGTCGGCCACGCTGACCAGGCCCCAGCGCTCTCGCTCTGTCTCCGTACAACCACCGGATTTATGGTATACATGCCGCACATGTTTGGTGTCGGCAAAATCGAAACCCATTGCACTGCATGATCCCACGCCGTGAGGAGCAATCCAACCGCACACACGAGACTAGTTCAGTTCTTGCGGGCCTTCGCGAAGAAGATGAAGCGGCAAACACGATGGATCCCATCGTACAGGATGCCATGGACAAGTTCTTCCAACAATACCTGCTTCGTAACGAGTCTGGCTATCGGGATCACTCCAACGACCTTGTTGAGCTCAACAAGAAGATCTACGTCGTTGTCCGCAACCGAGGAAGCGAGTCTGACAAGGCTCAGCGCTGGTTCCTCGCCCAGCTGAAGAAGTACTACGTGATGCTCGACAACTACCATATGCGGGAGAGATCGGGCTACGAGCTCGTCGATGGGCTGTACACGGTTGTCCAGGAGGCGGGATCGTTCCAGGAGTGCCTCGACGTCATGTTCAACTACGTCATCGGCAGTGCATACAACTCCTACTCCAAGAACAAGAGCAGCGCGGACGACAGCGTCGAGACCATGAGCGCGCTGTACCAGACGGTGCATGTTAAGTACCAGGACGACGTCATCAAGTTCATCCAGCAGGAGGTCACACGGCTCAGGTCCGGTGACGCCGACGTCGACGTCCAAAAGATCATCAACGCGTTCAAGGCGTACAAGCGGCTGCTGTCCGAGAAGCCCGCCGCCCCCCGGCCCCGCGAGGTGTCCGGCCAGATGACCAAGACGGCGGACAACACGCAGTTCATCAAGCTGTTCGGCGTCCCGCTCATGGAGGAGGCCAAGGGCTTCTGGATCCGCACCGGCAAGGAGCTGCGAGAGAAGCTGACCGTGCCCGACTACGTCGAGACCGTGTTCGACCGGGTGGCGGCCGAGAGACGCCTGCTGTCGCACGAGTCCAAGGTCTTCGAGTCACTCGAGGCGGAGATGCTCTTCTCCTGCATGTCCGGCCTGGTCGACGCCCATACGGACTTCCTGCTCGAGTCGGGCGACCGCTCTCTCCGCAGCGTGCTGTCCGTCGTGCTCAAGGACGCTACGGCCGTCACGACGGTCGCCAAGATCACTAACCTCGCTGTCACGGCGGACCGCATTGCCCGTGAAGCCAGCGAGACCAACCCCGACGTCATTGTCGGCCGCACCAGCATCCTGGGGGAGATCCAGGCCTCTGTCGTCGCAAGCTTCAAGAAGTCCGTCGAGGAGCTCGCCGAGAAGTACATCGCCAAGTTCATCGCGGTCGACAAGCCCGACCGGGAGCGCGCCCTCAAGGAGTTCTGCCGGGGCCTCGTGACTGTGGTGCTGCCCCCGTTCAACCAGATCATCAAGGGCGGGCTCGACCGGGCTGTGTTCCACGACGCCCTCTCCGTGTTCGTCAAGGCAGACCCGAGGCACTTCTTCACAAACGAGGACGGTGACTTCATTCTTCCGTTGTACTTGGCGAAATACGTAAACTTGCTAACAACAAAGGACGTCGTTGAGATCGAGAAGGTCGCCGAGCACGTTGTCGACGCGCTGATCGCCATCCATGACCGCGACCAGTTCATAGTGAACCACAAGAGGAATCTAGCCGACTCTCCACTACGGCCTTGAGTGCTTTGAGGGCATGAAGGCCTACATCGACGGCGAGGGCAAGGCTCGTCTGTTCCGTCCCATGGACAACTTCAACCGCCTCAACGACTCTTGCGCTCGCCTCTGCATGCCCAAGTTCAACGCCAAGGAGGTTGAGAAGTGCCTCGAGGAGCTCGTTCGCCTCGACAAGGGCTGGATCCCCAACAAGGAGGGCTACTCCCTCTACCTCCGCCCTACGGTGATCGCCACTCACCCCATCCTTGGCATCGCTCCCGCCGCTCGCGTCAAGCTCTTCGTAATCGCCTCTCCCGTCGGCCCTTACTACAAGGACGGTTTCAAGCCCATCAAGCTGTGGGCTACCAAGGAATACGTTCGTGCCTTCCCCGGCGGCACGGGAAACACCAAAGTGGGTGGAAACTACGGACCGGGGATCCTGGCACAACAACAAGCCGCCTCCCGTGGCTGCTCCCAGGTTCTCTGGCTCACACCCGGAACGCAATGCAATGGCGACCTCTTCTGCACCGAGGTCGGCGCCATGAACCAGTTCTTCCTGTGGAAGGACAAGAAGACTGGCAAGCCCACGCTCGTCACTGCCCCTCTCGACGGCACCATCCTGCCCGGCATCACCCGCCGCTCCATCCTTGAGCTTGTCCGCGAGGACCCCGAGATCAAGAAGATGGGCATCACCGTCGAGGAGCGCCACTACACCATCCAGGAGGTCTGCGACACCGTCAAGGATGGTCGCATGATCGAGGCTTTCGGCTGCGGCACCGCCGCCATCGTAACCCCCGTGAACGGCATACAGTTCGAGGACGTCGACTACGCCATCCCCGCGGGCAAGGACGGTGTCGCCGGCGACCTGACCAACGCCGTTTACCACAAGATGCTCAGCATCCAGTACGGCAAGGAGGCTCACCCCTGGTCGGTACTTCTTGACTAAACTGTGTTGATTCTCGTGTTTGTGGTGTGTCGGTCGACTGGGTTGGCTAGCATATCAAAAATGAGAAAACGATAAAATGAAGATCAGCGCGTACAAGCGGCTGCTGTCTAAGAAGACGGCCGACAACCCCGAGTGAATCGGCGGGTTGGCATGCATCTCGGCAGCTTCGTTTCACGTCGGCCTATCCGACGACACTCCTCGGTCAGACCCAGGTAACGTAAACAAGGACACCCTCGATCATTTGAGCCAGCTATCGCTGAGTCCAGGGTGGTCCTGTGGATTCGATTTGATTCACAAGAGGCATCGTGACCTTGGCGTTCAAGTGGTGAAAGTCGGCCACGCTGACCAGGCCCCAGCGCTCTCGCTCTGTCTCCGTACAACCACCGGATTTATGGTATACATGCCGCACATGTTTGGTGTCGGCAAAATCGAAACCCATTGCACTGCATGATCCCACGCCGTGAGGAGCAATCCAACCGCACACACGAGACTAGTTCAGTTCTTGCGGGCCTTCGCGAAGAAGATGAAGCGGCAAACACGATGGATCCCATCGTACAGGATGCCATGGACAAGTTCTTCCAACAATACCTGCTTCGTAACGAGTCTGGCTATCGGGATCACTCCAACGACCTTGTTGAGCTCAACAAGAAGATCTACGTCGTTGTCCGCAACCGAGGAAGCGAGTCTGACAAGGCTCAGCGCTGGTTCCTCGCCCAGCTGAAGAAGTACTACGTGATGCTCGACAACTACCATATGCGGGAGAGATCGGGCTACGAGCTCGTCGATGGGCTGTACACGGTTGTCCAGGAGGCGGGATCGTTCCAGGAGTGCCTCGACGTCATGTTCAACTACGTCATCGGCAGTGCATACAACTCCTACTCCAAGAACAAGAGCAGCGCGGACGACAGCGTCGAGACCATGAGCGCGCTGTACCAGACGGTGCATGTTAAGTACCAGGACGACGTCATCAAGTTCATCCAGCAGGAGGTCACACGGCTCAGGTCCGGTGACGCCGACGTCGACGTCCAAAAGATCATCAACGCGTTCAAGGCGTACAAGCGGCTGCTGTCCGAGAAGCCCGCCGCCCCCCGGCCCCGCGAGGTGTCCGGCCAGATGACCAAGACGGCGGACAACACGCAGTTCATCAAGCTGTTCGGCGTCCCGCTCATGGAGGAGGCCAAGGGCTTCTGGATCCGCACCGGCAAGGAGCTGCGAGAGAAGCTGACCGTGCCCGACTACGTCGAGACCGTGTTCGACCGGGTGGCGGCCGAGAGACGCCTGCTGTCGCACGAGTCCAAGGTCTTCGAGTCACTCGAGGCGGAGATGCTCTTCTCCTGCATGTCCGGCCTGGTCGACGCCCATACGGACTTCCTGCTCGAGTCGGGCGACCGCTCTCTCCGCAGCGTGCTGTCCGTCGTGCTCAAGGACGCTACGGCCGTCACGACGGTCGCCAAGATCACTAACCTCGCTGTCACGGCGGACCGCATTGCCCGTGAAGCCAGCGAGACCAACCCCGACGTCATTGTCGGCCGCACCAGCATCCTGGGGGAGATCCAGGCCTCTGTCGTCGCAAGCTTCAAGAAGTCCGTCGAGGAGCTCGCCGAGAAGTACATCGCCAAGTTCATCGCGGTCGACAAGCCCGACCGGGAGCGCGCCCTCAAGGAGTTCTGCCGGGGCCTCGTGACTGTGGTGCTGCCCCCGTTCAACCAGATCATCAAGGGCGGGCTCGACCGGGCTGTGTTCCACGACGCCCTCTCCGTGTTCGTCAAGGCAGACCCGAGGCACTTCTTCACAAACGAGGACGGTGACTTCATTCTTCCGTTGTACTTGGCGAAATACGTAAACTTGCTAACAACAAAGGACGTCGTTGAGATCGAGAAGGTCGCCGAGCACGTTGTCGACGCGCTGATCGCCATCCATGACCGCGACCAGTTCATAGTGAACCACAAGAGGAATCTAGCCGACCGTCTTCTCGACGGGGGCAATCTGGAGGTGGAGAACGCCATGCTCAAGGCTATAGGGGAGCAGGACAAGTACTTCGACATGGAGCGGATCCACGACATGCGCCAGATGATCGCGGACATCAGCAAGCACTCGACCCGCCGCACCACGACGGCCGTAGACGGCGTTGAGTTCACCCCCCTGCTCATACAGCAGCAGCACTGGGCGATCGAGCCGGCCAAGAGCTTCCCCTACCCCGCGGCGCTGCAGGGCTGCGCTGACCACCTCGTCGCCCAGGAGACGGCGAAGAACGACAAGGTTGAGGTGCGTTTCCTGCCCGACAAGGGCGCCGTCCACATCCAGTTCGAGCCCGAGCCCGACGCCGAGTCCAAGCGGGTGTACAGCGTGTCCATGACGCCCCTGCAGTACGCGGTGTTCATGCACGTCCTCGAGGCCCCCGGCCCCGTGCCCGTGTCCTCTGTGATCGGCCTCGTGTCGAGCATCCCGCGGGAGGTCATCGCCGCCCACCTCTTCCAGCTGTTCACGCCGAAGAAGGTCAAGGACCGCACTGGCAAGAAGGTGTTCCGGCTGTCGACGCTGCTGAAGATCACCAGCCCCGTGACGGATGACGACATCATCGACCTGAGCAAGCGGTGTGACGCGTTGCTGTCTGTCAACACCAAGTTCAAGAGCACGAGCGTGAAGGTCCAGATCGGGGTCCAGCCGATCAAGATCACACGCCAGGCGGAGAGAGACGCCGTCGAGGCTACCGGGCTGGAGCGGGAGCTGAGCATCGACAGTGCGATCGTCCGCATCATGAAGGGACACCGCCAGATGAGGCACCACGACCTGCTGCTCAAGATCAGCGACGAAGTGAAGCGCTTCTTCAACCCGCAGCCCCGGGACATGAAGCAGCGCATCGAACACCTCATCGAGCACGAGTACCTGGAGCGGTCGGCGGACGACCAGGAGCTGTACATCTACAAGCCGTAGGGGCACATAAATGTGTATTTATATTTATATTTATAACTGCCAGGGGATCGCTGACGCGATGTCTTTGGTCTTGATGGCGAGTGGGGGGGGCAGAATCCTCGCGCTACCAGAATACGCAGGGTGTAATGCGCCCTGCCGATTCCAGAAGCGAGCCGTCTGGCTGCGTCCAGCTCGCGGTTGGGGGTCGACTTGCGGCAAACCCGGTGCATCCTGGAGGACCATTGTCGCCCTAGAGTTGGATACACGACAAGTATGGCGAGCACGACCGGGCATGAAGTATTTACGTGAGTTACATGAGTTACGGTCACCTTTCACAAAGTACCCCGACGGCATCAATGTCGAAGAAGAGGCAGTCTGGGAGCGCTAAGCAACAGCGGATAGAGCGTGGTAGGAAGCAAGTGAACAAAAGGGACATGGGCGTGCCCAAGCTCGAGAAGCTTGGCATGAAACTGACAAAGGGGGCGATTACCGGCGCCAAGACGCAGCAGAAGAGCATATCGGAGCTTGCAAGTCACGCAGCTGAGCTCAAGCACTCATTCGATCGCCGTGAGCACCAGCGCGAGCAAGCTGCGCTGAACGACACCCGCGACGAGCGTTCTCTCGACCGTGGGGCGTACTACGACAAGCTCCACCGGGTGCTAGAGGAGGCCGATGTCATCCTAGAGGTCCTAGATGCCCGCGACCCGATGGGCTGCCGGTGCTTCGACATTGAGCAGCGGATACGGGCCATGTTCGGGTTCAAGAAGCACATCATCCTCGTTCTCAACAAGATCGACCTCGTCCCCAACGAGGCGCTGCGGGGTTGGGTGCGGTACCTCAAGACGCAGTTCCCGACGATGCTTTTCAAGGCAGGCCAGGTGCAGGGCAAGCATGCGTCGATCAAACAGATGCACCACGCCCAGGCGATGACCGTGAAGGACGCCGCGTTCGGCCTGGAGGAGATGAGGGCGACCCTGGGCAAGCTGGCGAACATTGGGGACAACACTAAGGTCAAGATCACCGTCGGCGTCATCGGCTATCCCAACGTCGGCAAGAGCTCCCTCATCAACAGCATATGCCGCGAGGTGAAGACCGGCGTGGGCGGGGCAGCCGGCTTCACCACCGACCTGAAGCGGATCAACCTCACCAAGCACATCACCGTCATCGACTCGCCCGGAGTCGTCTTCAGTCACGCCGACACCGAGGTCGACATTATCCTGCGAAACTGTGTGCGGCCCGAGCTCATCAAGGACCCCGTCCACGTGGCGCAGACCATCCTCCAGCGGTGCAACCACCTCCAGCTGCTGCGGGCCCTCCGGCTGGCCCCCGAGGAGGCCGAGGCTGGGCCCACCGTGTTCGACCAGATCGGGCAGTATACAGACAAGCCGGACGAGGCGATGCACGTGTTCTTCCAGTACATCGCCCAGCGGAAGGGCATGTTCAAGCTCGGCGGACTGCCCGACATGAACCGTGTTGCGAGGGACATCGTCGACGCCTGGCTCAAGGGCCGCATCCAGTACTACGTCCCGCCCCCGGAGCTGCCCGAGCACATCGCACAGGCCCAGGCCACGCGGGTTGACACGGAGGCGAAGGTCATCACAGAGCTGCTGCCCGAGCTGGACATCGACGCGCTGATTGGAGGCGGGGACGAGGGGTTCGTGGCATACACGAAGGAGACGGCGCCGGTGGAGGTAGAGATGTAGGTTGGGCCAAGGCAATGTACATAAAGTGCGGCTAAGACTGGGACGCATGGCTGGTGGAGGATCCTTGGCGTGGGTGACGGGATGGGAAGCCACATCTCGGTGCATTTTATGCCTAATCTGCGAAATTTTGCCATCATTTTGAAACGGCACAGCCATGGACAGCTTGTCGAATAGCTTTTACTCAAGCTTGAAAACAAGTCATAGTGATCATTCTAGCGAGGCGCGTCAACCCGTTTCCAGCGATTACTCCGCTTCTCCAAGCCAAATGCGCATGCGCTCCGTATGTACTGTCATTTTCCCCTTACTAAGCTGACTGCGAAGCTCAGTGGTATCCAGGTGAACCTTGACGAAGAGAAGCAGCACCGCCGCGCTGAATCGGAGCTGAAGATCCGCCAGCTTGACGAGCGCATCGACCGCCTCTACTCCGCCGAGATCTCGCCCGCATCAAAGATCCGCGACGCCATCGGTCGTCTCCAAGAGACCCTGGCCTCCCAGCAGGTTAACCGGGAGATGATGGACGAGCAGCAGACCAAGGAGCTGCGACTGGTCGAGTCCTCCGTCGCCATGGACCTCCAGGCCGAGCGCCAGCAGCGCAAAGAGCTCGAGTCCAAGGTGATCAAGTCCATTGACGAGGCCTGCTTCGGGGTGCGGCTTGAGGTGGCGAAGGGCCACAAGGGGACCGAGGAGGACTTCGAGAGGACCCAGGCCGAGATCAGGGAGCGGGCCGCGCGACTGGCAGCATCCCAGAAGGATGAGCGGGCGCTGAGGGACGAGAAGTACCAGCGTACCATCCGAAAATACAGCGAGGACCTCGTTCTGCTGCAGGAGACGATGAAGGCCGAGCAGAAGGTGCGGGAGGAGACCGAGCAGACCATGTTTAAGATGCTGGAGGATGTGGCGACTCGGATGACTGCGGACGTCGCCCAGGAGAGGGAAGACCGGCAGCAGACGGAGGAGACGCTGCTTAGGCTGCTGGAGCAGACGTGCCAGAGCGTTGAGACGTCCTTGAGGTAGACCATGTCATGGAAATCGACCGCCACCCACACCCGCATCATAAATGATTCTCCGATCGGTCTCATCAACTGCTGAGAGAACCGGTTGCCGGTGAAAAACGGCCAGCATCACTATACTCACGCTATAAACGGGCTACGATCACTGGGTCGTCTTTGAGGAGCGTGGCTGGGCGTGGTGTCGGTCGGCACGCATTTGAAGTATCATAGAGTGCACAGTGCAAGCACTGCGTCTCTCCACTTCAATTAGCTTGCCCGGAGGCGAAGACTAGCGGCTGTTTAGCCGTAATTGGTGTATTGGGGTTATAGTTGGGAAGACGGGCTGGATTTCTGAAAGCACTGGCTTGATACTGTGCATCCGTCATGAGGCCGCAATCCAAGATGTTCTGTGCAGCAGTCTTGTCTCTATGGGAGAGATTGAGCCAAGTGGTGGTAGTAGGATCGGAATTGAGGCGTTGCTGTCTGTACCATGGTGCACCTTGACAATTCGGGTTGTGGCATCGCATCGTGCGCCTCAGCAGTGATGTTGAAAGCTCTCATGATGTGTGGTAGTAAGATAGCAAAGCGACCATACGGCGCGCATGGATGCACCCGACGGGGCGTCTTGAATCTAGCGCTTCCGTAGAAGACAACCAGCCTGGTGGGGGCTGCCCGGGGAGGGGCAATACCGCGAGGGAGTCGCCGAGGAGTCCATCCTAGGGTGCGAGCAAGCTGCTCCCCAGCTCTGTGGAAGTGCTTCTGACGCAAGATGTGGTTCGTCAGGCGCACTCTGCGGAAGCTCTTGACCATCCCAGCGTCGAATATTTCCTGCTCGTGTAGGAGCACAAACCTAACCGAGTTTTGTAGACTATCTAGATTTGTACTTTTGAATGACGCAGGAGTCATATCGAACGCGAAGCTGGGGGTCTTGGTGTACCCACACTTCGGGACCACACCGGAGCTGGTGGTGCCATCTGGGTGGCGGATGAAGAATCCACGCAGAGCCCGAGCACCCGGGTCGACAGGAGGCAAGTGTGAAAGTACTTGGCCTTCGTGAACGAGCAGAGCCTGTTCTCCAATCCGATGAAAGGAATCACGTGGTTATGCGGAGAGGATATGGAGAACTTGACCGTATAGATGCTGGTCATGTGAAGCTCTGCGTTTTGCGGTGAATGAACCGATCACTTCTTAACAACACACATCAAAGACGACAGACGTTTAATGAACGAGACTATGCAGTGATAATGGCGAGAATTAGAAGAACTGAAGTGTTTTATCTTCAGGCAGCGGCATAGAAGAGCCCGCTGTGCGATGGAAGGCCATGGTGATGATTGCAAAGACGTCATGATCAAGACCCCGAAATCCGACAAGCAGAAGAGAGCGGATGGAAGTAAGATGGGGTAGACGATAGGTGGGAAGCTATTTGCTTGGCGAGAGGACTGGAGAAGCACTGATTGATGACCCCCGACGATGATGACTGACTATCGAAATATCACTCTCAAGAAGAAGGAAGGGAGAGCGGGAAGGGGTAATGAAGTATCATAGAGTGCACAGTGCAAGCAGTAAAGTAGGACTCTCAATCGTCTATAGCAGACTTCAGCTATCGGAGGCGCAGTTTTGCGGCTTCGACTTGAAAATCAATCCATGAACAGCAACGAGAACACCTCGTCGTCGGCTGAGCTTAAAGCCGCACACCACACAGCCATTAACCACCTTACTGTGGAAAACTGGCTTGAAGAGCACAAGAGCATCGTCATGTGGATCCAAAACATCCTCGTCTGCGACAAGCCCGCTCTCTTCGCCGCTGTTGCTGCACTCTCCACCATCTACATCTACGTGATCCGCACTGCCGAGGTCCCCGCGGCGTGCCTGTTCTTCGTTCACCTGATGTGCCTCCTCCTCTTCGCCGCCGTCCTCCCCCGCATCCCCATGGTTCCCTCGGCCACCACCAAGGGCCTCCCATTCACTGACCTCCTCCCCCACCTCACCAAGGTCGGTCGGTTCGTCATGGCCCGCGTCGAGAAGGCCAAGACCGACGTCCACGCTAACCCCACGCCCCTCCTCGTCAAGACCTTCGTAGGCCTCTTCGTATGCGCCGCCATCACCTCTGTTGTCCCCATCTGGGCGATCCTCGCGGCTGTGTGGTACCCCACGCTCATTGCGCCCATGGCCATCGCCAACCACCTGCCCCAGCGGGCTTGGAAGCTCGCCCTGCCATACGTCCATAAGGCCAAGGATCAGGCTGCCAACATGGCCAAGAACACCAAGCAGAAGGCTTACAAGGCCGCCCAGACCCACAAGCCGACCGAGATTGCCAAGGCTGCCGAGCGCCGCAAGTCCGTCAACCCCGCAGCGGATAAGGAGGAGTAAATTGTTGTATGAAGGTAATATTCTGGGCGAGTGTGTGGCACGGCGGGGTCATGTGGATGAGCATGTTATTTCGCAGTTTAAACACTTGACTGACGCTTCCGAAGCACAGCGGGGTCATTTATCAATCACCCTGCCTGCACATCGTCACAGCACCCGCTGTGCTGCGCAGGATTAGAATTGTTGAGTCTAACCACACCCGCCGGTAGATAAACTGCGATCTCAGGGCGAGATGGCCAAAAAGACGCCTAGGACGCCTAAGGCGCCCCAAGGACATTTTCAAGGTCCGGTATGTGTTGAATTCAGTTGCGTTTACCCAGCAGAAGTCCGCCACTAGGACCCCTAACAAGCACTCGCTCAGCAAGGTTGGAAATGGCTTCAGAATCCTCGGATCCGCTCTCACAAGACCCGATGATGCGAGTATTGCTCTAATGCATCCCGCTGACATGATGCAATGCCAGTTTAGGTTCGAGGCGAGCGTATTGATCACCTCATCGTCCGACATTACTGCGGTATGGCACTTCCGTGTTGTCCCTGACAGAGCCGTTACCTGTGGCCGTATATGCTTCCCAGGTGCGGAGGATGATGCCGTCTACGTCGTCCAAACGGCCCCCGCTCCCCCAGCCCTTGTCTCGATCTCCATCGTCTCCGCCTGGACCGACGATTACTACAAGCGATACGTCCACTGGACTCTGAGACAGCGCGTAGTGACCCAGGGCCAGGTGTTGGTCGTCCCCCGCAATATGGACGAGGTCGCCCTGACCCTCACAGCCCCCTCTCATCCGGGCCCGGCGGTCATCACACATGACACCCGAGTCATCCTAGTCAGCGACGCCAGCCCGGCCCCACTCGACCCTGATTATATTGGCGACATTGAAGACCTCGTGCGGCTGGTCCGACTGACATTTACGAGCGCTGGACTCAACCCAGATTTCATACCAGCCGGGTCCGTGGTCCATGGGTTGCCTGGCACCGGCAAGACGCTCATCTCCCGTCACCTGGCGAAGCTCATGGGCTGTGCCTTGCTGACGGTGACCAATGATCAACGGCACCCTGCCGGTCTGAGACAAGTCCTGGACGACGCGATCGTCCAGGCCCCAGCCCTTGTATTTATCGACGAGATTGACTCACTCGGCTCCAGTGAATCTGAGGAGATCGTCTCCATGATTCCAGCGACGAAGACGCAGCAGGTGTTCATCTTAGGTGCGACCAACCGGCACGACTCGGTCAACTCTCGGCTCAGGACTGCCATCGGATCCGACTTCGAGGTCGGTGTGCCATCTGAGGAGACCCGCGGCGCCATGCTCGACCATTTCCTGTCCAACCTGACTATCGTGCGGCCCCCCTCCGGCATGCTTCTCGTCGGTCCTCCCGGGTCGGGCAAGGCACGACTCGCCCGACACGTGGGTATGACCCTTGGCCTTGAGGTCAGGGTCCTGTGCGGCTCAGCTGTTGTCCACAGTGACAACCCCTGCGCCATGGTGCTCGACTTCTTCCGGCAGGCCGGCCGGGGCGTGCTTCTGTACATATCAGAGCTCGAAGCGCTGTGCCCCGTGCGTTCGGGTGACTCTGACGCTGAGTCAGTCCTGCTTACGAACACGATGCTGACGTCCCTGCAACAGAGCCGGCTTCCCGTCATTTGCGGGGCCACTAACTCAGACGACCTCGATCCTGCGGTCAGAAGATTCGGTCGACTCGACGAGGAGATCCTGATTCCGCCGTTGACTGAAGAAGACCGCGCCCTTGTGCTTCAGGACATGCTAGGCACGCTGCCGCTCGACGGGGACGTGTCGGCCGTCGTCGGCGCCACCCCCGGCTTCCTCCGCGGTGACCTTGCCTGCCTTGTTCGGGATGCAATCGCCTCGGGCAAGCACCTGACCTCCTCCGCCCTCGCCACCCGGGCAGCCAAGGTCTCCCCCGCCGCCCGCTGGTCCACCTTCGACCTGCCTCGGGGCTTAACGTTCGCTGCAGTGGCCGGGTACGGCTCAGCGATCGCCCAGCTCAAGGAATCTGTGCTTCTTTCTACTGCTCGCCGGGCGGCTTTCAAGACAATGAAGCTGAAACCTGCTCGCGGTGTGATGATCCACGGTGCGAACGGCGTCGGGAAGACGTACATGGCCACAGCCCTTGCTGCCGAGAGCGGGAGGACCCCCTTCGCCATTAGGGGGCCAGACATCCTCTCTCCTTTCCTTGGCGAGACAGAGCGAAAGCTAGTGAAGCTGTTCAAGGCCGCGCGTCAGGCAGTGCCTTCTGTGATTCTAATTGACGAGATCGACGCCATCGCCAGCAGCAGATCAGATCGGACAGGAAACTTGGGCACTCGCATCCTGACCACCCTCTTGACCCTAATCGACGGCGTAGACTCTGCCGCAGACCTCCTTGTTGTCGGTACCACGAGCAGGCCCGCTGTGATCGATCCTGCACTGAGGCGGAGCGGCAGGCTGGGGGTGACGGTGCACATTGGACTTCCCTCTGAGGAGGACCTACGCGACCTGTGCTACTACCATCTAAGGCCGCTGTCTGTGACGATCGAGGGGCTAGAGCCGCTGTGCGCGGAGTTCGCCAAGGCCTATACGGGGACACGATGCACTGCCAGTGACGTCAAGCTTTACTGCCAGCACGTGAAGGAGAAGCTGGCGCTGTCAGGCCGGGTTGAGACTGTTGATGCCGTCACCGAGGTCATGGCGTCCTTAACCTGCTCGGGCACGGCGGATGCGGGGCTCATCGCCATGTCAGCGGAGTTTGAGAGCGGCAAGGGAGGCGACACAAGCTGGTGAGCTGTGCAAGGTTGTTTTGATCGGATCATAAACTTCTCAGGGCGTTTCGACCTGACTGGGAGTTCAAGCCTTGGTCAGGTTGGAAGGTTACAGGTTAAGATGGTCACAAACGTCACTGGTGAGGTCAGCTGGGTGCTCGTACAGGTTTGCACCGGAACATTGCCATGTACATAGCCTATGTATACGTGTAAGTGATGAGGTGATCGCTCGAGATGGCAAGAAACGCGGAAAAGGCGCGGAATGTGCTCAATAGATGGGTTGCAATGCAGCATTCTGATGCACTTGGGACGGGAGGAGCAGTTCTTCGTCCCAAGCACTCTTCTGATTGCCACAGTGCAGCTGCTGCCGAGAAATGGCGCAACGAAGTCCTTAATGACCTACACATGAAGATCAGAGCCATTGAGAACGGTTTGTATCCCTTCACCCTATTCCTCACCCAGTTAACCTTGGCGAGCATCGTGCCCGCGAGCTCAACGATGAAATCAACCGCCTCGTCCGCGAACGCCACGTGTGGGAGATGCGATGCCTCGAGCTCGGTGGCCCAGACTTCCGCCGGGCCCACACGGTCGTCGATGACGCCATGCCGCTCGGAACGAAGGGGGGTTACCAGTACTATGGCCGCGCAAAGGACCTGCCCGGCGTTAAGGAGATGTTCCAACCCCTTGGTATGTTTACATGACTTATGAGATTCTTATTTAGTGGAGCAACAGAAGAAAATGAGGACGCGCGACGATTTGGCCAAGATCGCCGGGCCCGAATACTTCGGCATGTTGTTCGAGGACGAAGCGGTGCTGGCAGCGGAGAAGGCAGCAGAGATGCAGGCGCGCGGACTTGTGTAACAGTGTTCAGCATGGCTCTCTTCCGCATCACAGGACCATTGTTGCCGGCAGTAACATGCCATGCTGGAACTGTGCCGGGCTTGATGGTCTGTGCGGTAGTATGAGACGTATGTCGTAGGCCCCAACGTTTCTCGCAGACTAAACGGCGGTACATGGCATGATATGTATACGTGTAAGTCTTCGACAACCACGATCAAAAACACAATGGAGGTCTCTGTGCACCCAATTGTGCTTCTATCCATTGTAGATCACTATAACAGAATAGCTAGTCAGACGAATAGGCGCGTTGTTGGCGCCCTTCTCGGAGAAAAGGTCGGGAACAAGCTGGAGGTCACCAATTGCTATGCTAGTACGTTCCCATGCACTTATCCATCACACAGTCCCCTATGACGAGGACCCCGAGGACAACCAGATCTGGTTCCTCGACGACCTCTTCCACGGGGAGATGCTGCAGCTCTTCCACCGCGTATCGTCCCGCGAGCACTTCATCGGGTGGTACAGCACGGGCAGCTCGCTCCTGGCACATGACATGCGCATCCATGACCTCTTCATGCACGATGCGAGCGACCCCCTCTACCTCTTGGTCGACATCCAGAGCGGCTCGCCCTTCCTGCCCCTCTCGGCCTACGTCTGCCGCAACAACGACGGTGAGAAGGTGTTCAAGCACGTCAACTACAACATAGGCTACCTCGAGGCCGAGGCCATCGGCGTGGAGCATCTTCTTCGAGACATCCTCCAGTTCAAGCACCTTCCCATGGCCGCACAGGTCGAGAAGAAGGTGTCCGCACTCGACGCGTTCAAGCGGTGTATGCATGAGGTGCTGGAATACATGAACCTCGTCGTGGAGGGCAAGCTGCCACTCAATCAACAGATTAACATGATGATCCAGGAGATCTTCTGCATCCTGCCCAACAGCGAGGATAAGCAGCTCATCGCAGCCGTGAACGAGCGGATGAATGACTTCTACCTCTCGCTCTTCATCTCGTCGCTCGTGAGATCAGTCACCGCGTGCCACCGTTTGATCGACAATTTGATCGAATATCACGAGGACGGCAAGGTCATTGAGCACGAGAAGCCCAAGGCCGTCGTCCTGGCGGAGGGCAAGGGCGAGGTGCCCCACGTGGGAACGACTGCGGAGAGCGCCTGATGAGTGCTGGATGTAAATTGATCCCGCTAGCACTAGAACTCCGCTTGTAACCGTTTCCTCGTGTCCAGATGACCTGCAAGCAGCTTTTGAGGCTTAGTAATTTGACGCGTTCATTTCTCAGGGCTGGTGGATCCGCTGGACCCCGTCCCAGTAACCACTCAGTCTCTTGATCGGTGGGAGCCTTCTGGCTGACTGCGCCCAGTTCTGTTCTGCAAAAATTTCTCAGACACCAGCGGTGGTATTTCCCGGAAAATCAACTTCTATGAGCTCTGCGACAGGCGAGAGATTCCAAAAGGCGCATGAAAAGCTTCAATCGATCGAGGCTTCATTTACAAAGCTTGCAACCGATCGGGAGACGTTGATTGCTCAGTTCAACGAAAACAAGCTCGTGAAGAGCGAGCTCGCGAAAATGGCTGAGGATGCCGTTATTTACAAGCGTACTGGCTCTGTTCTCGCGACTACTTCCGTGGAGGAAGCCCGCAGCGACGTCAACAGCCGTATCGAGCGCATCGAGACTTCTCTGTTCGTTTCCAACCCACCCAATCGTCTCACACAGTGACTCTGTACAAGAGAAGATCACCAAGACCGAGCAGGAGCTCAAGGCGCAGCGTGAGGCTGTCCTCGCCGCCCGCCAGGAGTTCGACAAGGAGAAGGCCCGCCGTGAAGCCCGGACCCAGTAAGATGTATCATTATCCAGGCCCATCGGTAAAGTATCTGTAGGTTCTTGGACTCGGGCAGGGTGAATGACTTTGCAGACGCCGGATAGTCATTGACTCGTTCATTTGACTCGGGCTGATCGATGGCTTTGGTCTTGGTGGCGGGTTGGTGGTGCTAGCATCGCGCGCTGCAGGAACTCGCAGGGTGTTTGGCGCCCTGCTAAGTACAGGCGCGCGCTATCCTGGAACACCCAGCTCGCGGCTTGGGGTCGACCCCAGTTCACGTTCGCTTGACTGAGCGGCACGGCATAAGTCCATGGTCTACAAGAAGAAAGGCATAGTTGGGTAAGACTGCAAGAAATGCATCTTGTTTGGTGCATAAGCTGAAGATTCTGCATCGCTTGCCGACTGACTGTATCGACCTTTCCTAACGCTAAACCCGTTCTTCAGCTTCAAGTCGACTTATCGTGGCATTGGAATGGGACCTAGCACCCATACCGGCGTCCATCTTGCGATTACATGAGTGTAAATGGCTCATGTATTTCCTCCCCCTCGAAAATTCCAAAGAAGCCATGTCGACAGCGATCGTGCCGCTATTTAGCCGCGGAATCGACGCAACAAAGAACGTGGTGTATATCAACGAAAACACTGTGGCGCATGTCTCTGGTACGTTCACTATTGCGTCAATTTCACACAGGAGTTCAAGTATGCCTACACCAGCTGGAGACGAAGCAGCAGTCCTTCTTTCACACAAGCCCGAAGACAGAGAGCATCTCTGCCATCGCTCTTTCTGCCAACAACCGTTACCTTGCTGTTGCTGAACGCGGCGATGTCGCATCCATCTCTATCTGGGACGTTCAGGCATTTAGCCGCAAGAAGGTCCTTACCGCCGAAGGCACCAGTGCCCGCGAGTTCGCCCAGCTCGCCTTTGCTCCTGATAACCAGCACATTGTCGCGCTCACTTGCGAGCCTGATTGGGCCTTGTGTGTCTTCAAGCTCGGCGCCAAACAGAGCAAGCCGCTTGACATAGTGAAGGATGTCTGCGGCCCGTCGAACCCCATCAAGTACATCTCGTTCTCTCCGCAGGATTCAGGGCTCTGGGCCGTGTCGGGGGGCGACTTGGTCAAGTTCTACAGATACACTGAGAAGCAGATCAGGGAGGTCTCCGCAGTCAAGACCGACACCGATATCGTGTTTACATGCCACTGCTGGGTCGACGATAACGCTGTGGTGGTTGGCACTGAGCACCACGGCTGCCTCCTCGCCGACGCCACGGGTGACGTGAAGATGACGTTGCCACCTGCCCAACCAAGCACGCCAGACGCCCGCATCACGTGCTGCGCCACTCTCGGTCAGGGCTTCGTGGTTGGCCTCGACAATGCCGTGGCGGTGGTCTACCAACCAGCCGAGGGCCGCGAGCTCTTCAAGCCAGGTCACACCCTCACCGTCCCGTCAGACCTCCGCGACCGTGCCGTCATGTCTTCAGTCACAGCCTCCCTCGGTGGTGATGCCGCGCCCCTGCACTTTACGTCCATCGCGGTCTCATCGTCCCACGAGGCGTTGTGCCTCGTGACTTCAGCCTGCAGCCTGCTCCACACCAACTTGGTGTCGGCTGAACTCCGCGCCAGAGTCGATGGCGAGTCTAACAACTCCATCACCCTCCAGGAGGTCGGGCTAGGCGGCCATAACGGCGAGTGCGTCGACACTGACCTGTGTCTCCGCCGCCCACTGATCGCCACCGTCGGCCGGGACCAGATGTTGAACATCTACGACTACGAGGAGCGCGTGCTCGAGTTTTCCAAGCAGTTTGCCGAGCAGGTACATGCCGTCGCCCTCCACCCATCGGGATTCTACATCGCGTTGGCCATCAACGACCGCGTCAGATTGGGGGCGCTGCTGAACGACGATATTCGCGACCACAAGGAGTTCAACCTCAAGGGTGTGCGCGTGCTAGAGTTTTCCCAGGGCGGCATGTACCTCGCTGCCGTCTCAAACCAACTCGTTTACATATTCAACGTATACACATTCGAGCTTGTCGTAACTCTCCGCGGCCACTCCAGCAAGGTCCGCGCTGTTTCCTGGGGCCGGGGCGACGCCACCCTGACCACAGCCGGCATGGACGGGGCAGTGTACACCTGGTCTCTCCCCGACGGGCGCAGGGTGCAGGATTGCGTCGTCAAGGGATGTCCCTACACGTCTGTGCTCATGAGCAAGGATGGCGAGACCATACTCGCCGCGGCGTCAGACATGACTGTGAAGAAGATCATGGATGACTCCGTGGTCGGTGAGATCGCCCAGGGCTCGATCCCCAGGCAGCTGGCAGTGACTCCGAACGAGTCGCATCTGATTGTTGGCACGGCGACTGGTGCGCTGCGGCTGTACGCGCTGCCTTTCGACGAGACGAAGGGGGCGGACCTCTTGTTCGAGACTGGCGCCCACGCTGGCCTCATCCACAAGCTCAGAGTGACCCCCGACGGGACCCGCATCGTCTCTGTTGGCATGGACGGCGTTCTTCTCGTCCACCAACTCCAGGACCCCGCCGCCCTCGGTGGTGAGGCGCCTTTCCAGGCCCAGGAGATCCTTGTCGCCCGGACCGAGATGGCTGACAAGACGGCTCTAGTCCGCGAGCTGCAGACTAAGATTGATGAGCTCACCGTGCAGGGTGAGTATCAACTCAGGCTGAGAGAGATGGGACATCAAGAGGAACTCAAGGCAGAGTCAGCCAAATGGAGCGAGGAGGTCGAGCGGGAGAAGGCCAAGCTCGAGCAGACGGAGCACGATAAGGCTGAGCTCGAGATCAACTTGCAGAGAAGGATGAAGACGGTAGAGGAGGAGCACGTGCAGGAGCTGCAGCAGCTTGAGTTGCAGTACCAGCAGAAGCTCGTGCTCGAGGTCGAGAGGTACGCCGCTCTCCAAGCTGAGCGGGACAGCGGCACGAAGAAGGCGGACGAGCATGCCGCCCAACTCATTGCCTCGCACGAACGCATCATCCAGGACCTGACGAGCTCGTACGAGGAGAAGGTGCAGGAGCTCTCACTCTTGCTCGAGAACGCTCTCCAGAAGAACGACGATCTCCAGCGTGAGTTTGATGAGACGCGCGACCAGATGGAGGATGACGCCGATACCGAGCTAGATGAGATGAGGCGCACGTACGAGACGCAGCTTGACGGCGAAAAGGACATGACACTTCGTCTCAAGGGCGAGAACGGCGTTCTCCGGCGACGCTTCACCGTGCTGAAGAACCGCATCCAGGAGCAGGATGAGCAACTCGAGAAGAAGGGCCAGGTGCAACAAGACCTGCTCCAGAAGATCGAGGGCCACAAGAAGGACAAGGAAGGCCTCCGGAAGGAGATCACCGAGAGAGATGAGACGATCGCGGACAAGGAGCGCAGGATATACGACCTGAAAAAGAAGAACCAGGAGCTCGAGAAATTCAAGTTCGTGCTCGACTACAAGATCAAGGAGCTCAAGAAACAGATCGAGCCCCGCGAGCTTGAGATTGGGTCAATGCACGAGCAGATCCGAGAGATGGACGCCGAGCTCGAGCGCTTCCACAAGCAGAATTCCCGGCTCGAGCTCCAGATCACTGACCTCAAGCTCAAGATTGACGCCCTCCAGCGTGACGGCGCTACCACACGCCGTAAGCTGGCGGACTCAGACTCGCGGCGCCAGGGGATGGAGGCAGACATCGGTGACCTCGTCCAGCTCATCCAGGAGCCTAAGAAGCTCAAGGAAGCGGCCAGGACCCTGCACAAGAAGCATGTCACCGGCATAGCCAAGGCTGCGGCCGTCGACGAGGATCTGAGGGACGAGCACGAGCGGCAGAGGGTCTACCTTGAGCGGACTGTGAGGGGTCTTAAGACTCAGCTCGAGAAAGAGACTCGGGTGCGGTCTGCGGACCACAGACACATCCTGCAGGAGAACGTTGAACTCATCAAGGAGATCAACATGCTTCGGAAGGAGCTCAAGAGCGTCAGGGCACAGGCGATGCAGACGGCCCCGGGCAAGGTCGCCCAGGCCGGACCCGCGGAGAAGCAGCTGCGGCGTGACCTCGAGGCCCAGCGGTCGGAGATGGTGCGGCTGCGGCAGCGTGTGGCCGAGCTCGAGGACACTCAGGCGATGCGTCCAACGAGTAGGGAGGAGCTTCCCCAGCTCGACGATATGAACATGATGTAACATGTAAATACTTATGCGACTGCTGTATGCGTGACTTTGGGGGGCAAGGTTTGCATTGGTCGGTTGGATCATCTGCTATTCTAAAAATGCGCAAATCTGGCAAAACTAGACGGGGATTCAGTTCTCGCCGTAGGATGCTCAATCAGCTTAGAGCTGTTACACGAGCAATATGTCGACCTAAATCGAGGCATCGACGATTCGTTGATAACATATATACGCGCCGACCGCGACATGGGGACATTAACGCCCCCCTGACGCCAACGGCGAACCCCAAGGGCATCGACAAGCTTGCACAATATGCAGAGAGCTCTCCATCGCGCTTGCCCCGCATCTGCCGGCATTTGAACTACAGACTGAAGCGGGACATTATCAAGTTCCGCGCCGCGCATGTTCATGCCACTGTCAGCGCGTACAAGGCGCTTATCACACGCTGCGATGATATCAGCCTCTTCGACACCTACATCTACGACTGCATAGACGCGCTGCTTGCCGAGGACGTCTCAGTGTATATCATCGAAACGGTGGACCTCATCGAGAGTCTGGCATCAGGCACCCGCCGGCCATATCACATGACCCTGCCCGACGTGACTCTCCAGCATATCGCGCGGGCCGCCAGCTTCGACACGGGTGCCCCCGACCGCGTTGCCGACATCCGGGTGCGTGCTTTCCACATGATGGCCACCGTCCTCGCCACCGCCGTTTCACCCGCCCCAACTGTCATCACCAGAGCCTTCCTGCCGACCATGATGGACATGCTGAACGAGTCCCGGCGCCATGCCACGGGTTCTGGGCTATATCAGGCCATCATGGCCGACCTGGCAGAGCTCTTCGTTTCTGTGAACCTGATGTCATTCAAGCCCCTGATGGCTGGAATTATGGCATACTTGTCTACCGATGAGCACATGTATATTGATGTCATGCCCGACTTGATGGCTGTTTTACTTTCAGTCCAGACCAGTCATGTATACACCATAATGACGTATATATTTGCCGAGCTCAGCCGACTGTCCATCCAACAGCTCCTCACCCTCCTCCGATCCTTCACAATGGTCTGCGAGAAGATGATTGAAGCCGACGCGTCAGACTTCCACGCACGCGCCATCGCAGCACTCCCACTCATCTCGAAATTCATGTGCGAGAACGTTCCTGACAGAATCACTGTCCTCGCTAACGACGAGGCCGACGTCACCGGTGTGATCGAAGAGTACCTTGCCGTCATCCAGTCCATGAGCTACGTGTTCGAGGGCTCGGCGCAGATGGTGGACTTGCTTGCCACATTGCTCAGAGATATAGCAAAGATCGCGAGATCTGGGTCGATTATTGGGATACGAATCAGATCTGAATCACTCATGATCCTTGCCACCCAGGGCCTGCCTCTCGTCTTTGGTCACACCATCGGCCTCGAGCTCCTATCACATGCCCAGCGCGCGGTTCGTGAGCTCTCCAGGCCCAATCTGATCCAATTCCAGCCCGTAGTTTTGTCCGCACTCGCCAACCTTGTTGCGGTCCCCGAGGCTTACGTCACCGGTATCCCTGCTGACGAGCTTGTCGGTATGACACGCATCGTCTGCTACGTTGCCAAGGCCAATGCATCTGAGGCCCACCTTGAGGCCTGCAAGGAACTGGCCTGGAGCTTATCTCGGCTGCAGGATGGTCTCGGGCTGTTGTTACCGCACCTTTGGGTCCTCAGCGTCGACTCCGAGGGGGGCAGGGACGTTGTACTCGACTTCATCGGCCGCCTGACCGAGGAACACGGCATACCCGCCCTCGTCCCGCTGCTGGCCAACCCGCACGCCTTGCACAGTGCCCAGAGCCTTCCTGTCAGGGCCGTAGAGTCGGCGGGACACGAGGAAGCAGAGGAGCCGCTAGAGGTCGATGGCGTGGTCCTCGAGAGAGTCGAAGACAGCGAGACCGAGACGTTCAAATCGTGCCTGTCCGAGGCCGGCCGGATCGACTCTGACTCGGGCTCAGAGTTACCTGCCGAAGCCGAGGACGAGGTTGAGACGACGTTCGGCATGCTAGTCGACTCGCTTTCCACCTGCGTCGGTCTGTGCAGGGCAATCCCCGGACTCCGCCAGACGCTGGTCGACACATATCGAATCATTGTCGACTCCGACGTGGGCGATCTGACGCTGGCGACCGGGGTCCGTAGACCAACAACACTCACCGCGCTGCCGGTGATGTCGGCTGGGGCGACGCCTACCATCACATCCCCGATCCACACTGCCGCGTCACACCGTGACGATAGGGCGAATGGCCGCCACGGGTTTGTGCTAGTAGGGCCTGCGGACTTTGTAGCCGCGCTCCAGGCAAGTCGGGCAAACAAGCCTGCTGAGCCCGGCGTCTTTGACGTGCAAGCGTTGAAGGGGCTGCTCGCCGACGTATAGGGGCGCGATAGCGTGTTATTGCTCCAGTTATTGTTAAACAGCGCCATGATTCCGACCAATAGAGATCATCATTTGATTATTGTCGCCTCGGTCGGGACTCGAAGATTGACTCCACACGGAATCATGAGTTGGGATGCTCTGGACTAATGTCTGGCTGAATCGTTAGGGCGCATAGGACTATGCGTATAGACGCACGCGTGCAACTTCAGAAATTTTGGTTGGCAGTTTAAAAAATAAAGATGGGTCAGCCATCCCGTATGACCTTCAATTTTGATGCAAGAATGTGAGTATCAGCCATCTCCGACCTCTACTCGTCATGTTCGATGTCCATCGAAATCGAAGTTTGGGTCGACTCCAAGCGCATACTTCTAGTGTGCGCCCGCTGGTAATGGCCCGGATCCAGGTGTTAGAGAGCTATACAAGCCTCGTGGCAGAGCGACAGCGATTCGATGGTGGTGGTCGAGGTGACGGCATTGCTCAGCTTCGGACCCGCAGTCTCGAGTTGACTTCGAAAGTGAGGTGAACAAGTCGCCAACCAAATTGATGGCTGATATAGCTTCAGAATTGCCTATGAATCATGCATACTCGCCCCATATCGAGTGATGGAGCTCGGGTTGTCATGGGGTCTGACTGACACGAATCGGGTCGACCCCCAAACCGCGAGCCACTGTCGCTGGACGTCGCCCGACTGGAATCAAGAGAGCATAACACCGTGCGTATTCAGACCAATCATATCATATCGTACCAATCAATGAGAGATACAAAGACAGAGGTGACAGAGGAAACATGTTGGCATTGGTCATTATGTGCAATTATCAACAGTTTTGGCACCTGTTACTGCATAAATAACACTCGAGTCATCCATTTACTTTAAACAGCCTACCTGATCATAAAGGGCAGGCTTGCGTCATAAACACCTGTCCCGCAATACACAGACCCGCACACCGCCGCCTGGGGCACGACGTACGCCACGTGGCCCGGGTAGAACTGGTTCCTCAGCAGCACGAGCTGCTCGGACTCGTCGTACTCGATCTTCCAGGTGTACTTGGGGGTGGACTCAGCCAGGGTCGGGGTGACCCACATGCTTGCCGGGACGGGGTTTACACCGTCAACCTTGCTCAGGCACTCGATTACTGCTGTCTTGAGCGCGTATTTCGCGGGCTTGGTGACGTCCTCGATCTTGACTCCGGAAAAGGCCGGGTTGACCGTGATCCCCTCGGATGTGCGGTAGTAGAGCCCGATGGGGGCGATCTCAGTGTCCTGGGAGATGCGATCGACCATCATCTTCAGCCGGTGAAGCTCGGTGGTGACGGGCTCGGGCTCGGGCTTCGTCTTGGCCTCCTGCTCGCCCTCCTCTTCTTCTTCGGGCTCGGGCTCGGCCTCATCCTCCTCCTTGGGAGGGTTGAGGAGTAGAGAGCTGTCGCCGGTGAAGGGCTTCTGACAGTCGATGTGGTAGCCGTGGTTGTTCATCGCCTCGACGAGCTTGGGAGAAAGCGGAGGAAGCTGTGCCCACTCGGCACCAGTGAACGAGTAGAACACAAGGGGCTGCTCCTTGATGTCTCCGGTTGTGAAGCCGCGGAAGATGTAGTAATCGTGAAGATCGCCCTTGATTACGCCCCAGAAAGCGGCGTTCTTGAGCTTGTAGTCACGCCTAAGCGCCGGAAGAGTTAGTTTCATCGCAGAATTCACCTCAGTGGGCACGCCGGCAAGGGAGATAGCGAGTTTGTCGTTCATTCGGTTTTGCGCAAATCTGACAATTCAAATCACTAGAATTGCACGCTGATTTGAGCCCAACAAAGCATCCTAAACTCTTACCACCGAGCGAACTTCTCAGCACAATCCGAGAGTAGTTTATATTCATGTTGCGGCACTCACTGGTCAGCGAGGTGCAGCCGGGGGACAATGTTCATTGACTGGAGCTCCTGGAACATCAGCTTGCACGCATAGGGCAGGCGGATGATGCAGATGTTGCGGCCGGACTTGCATGACTGGCACCATCCCTCGCTGGCGATGAGGCCGCACTTGGAGCAGACGTTGCACTCGTACTCGTCGGACGCAGTCAGCAGCCGCTCCGTGATGAGACCCGTTGCCCCGTACGCGATGAGGCAATCCCTCTCCATCTCACCAAGCCTGAGCCCACCGTCGCGGGACCTGCCCTCAGTCGGCTGGCGTGTGAGCATGGCGCGTGGGCCTCTGGATCGGGCGTGCATCTTGTCCTGCACCATGTGCTTCAGCTTCTGATAGTACACAGGCCCGTAGAACACGTACGACGGCTGTAGCTCGCCCGTGATGCCCGAGTAGAGCATGTCCTTGCCCTCGTAGTTGAACCCCCTCGACACGAGGTCCTGGACGATCTGGTGGTACGGCGTGCCGCCAAATACAGTGCCGTAGCCGAACTTGCCGTGGAGCACACCCGCCTTGCCCGCAACGAGCTCTAGCATCTTGCCGACAGTCATTCTCGAGGGGAAACCATGCGGGTTCATAATTACGTCGGGCGAGATCCCCTGCTCGTTGAACGGCAGGTCCTCGGAGAGCGCTATGAGCCCAGTCGTGCCCTTCTGGCCATGTCGCGAGGAGAACTTGTCGCCCAGCTCGGGTCTGCGTGTGTCTCTGACGAGCGCCTTGATGAGCACCTCGTCGTCTCGCTGGGTGACCAGCATCTTGTCCACGTGGCTCGTTACCGGCCCGCGATACTCGACCGACGCGTCCCTGTACTCGCGAGGAGCGGCAGCGGCAGGGGCTTCAGATGCGGGGAAGATGTCGCCGCCGATCGTCTCAGGACTCCGCTTGTGGATGATGACTGTGCCAGTCGGCGCTAGACGTGACCCGGCCGGCGCGAGCCCATCCGCGTCGATTGCCGAGTACTTCTCGAACCGCTCGGGCAGCTGGGCGTACTCAACGGGCCGGCCCGCGAGGACGTCGACGGAGCTGTCCGGGTACTGCCGCAGCGTGGTGACTTGCTTACGGACCGCGAGACAGCGGCCGTACCCTCTGTCGAGCGAGCCCTTGTTCAGGACAGTCGCATCCTCGATATCGTAGCCCGAATAGGACATAACGGCGACAGTGGCATTTTGTCCGGCTGGGAGCTCGTTAAACGCCATGATCTCGATCGTTCTGGTGCGTACCATTGGCTTCTGGGGGTAGACGAGGAGGTAGAGGAGCGTGTCGATGCGTTCGTACTGGTTGTATGCGATGGCCCCGATGGCCTGCTTGCCCATGGCGCATCTGTGTAACACTGGGGGTGGGGTTGGGTGGAACGTACTGGTAAGTGTTTCGGGGCGACTGGTTGTGGTGGGGGTAGGGAATGAGGCCTGCGCAGACGCCGAGCACCGTCATGGGGTCAATCTCAACGTGGGTCGTCTCGTCGGTGATGCCTGCCTCGTTGAACGCGATCATGCAGTTGTTCTCCTCGTTGACATCAACATACTCGATCTTACCCGCCCGCATGAGGCTCGAGAAGGGCACGTCGCCCGAGCTGACCCGCTCCACGTCCTGGGGGGTGATAGAGCTGCGGCCGTGCTCGACGATAATGAGCGGTCGACACACGCGACCCCCGTCCGAGGCGATCGTGATGGACCTAAGGGTTTCGTTGACGAAGACGGACACGTACTGACCGATGTGGCCGTGGCGGCGATACCAACGCAGGGCGTCCACGAAGGCCTTGGGGCGACGGTGGACGCCCAGGATCTCGCCGTTGAGGAACACGAGCCAGTTGTTGTTGATCTCGTCGCCGCTCAAAGTCTCGCAGTCCTCGACACCATGTGAGTATACGAGCTTCTTCAGCGGCACTGTGTTCGTGTCCGTCGTGATGTGGCACAGCAGGGCTAGGTTCTTGACGAGGCCGCACGACTCTCCCTCAGGCGTGTCGGCGGGACACAGCATGCCAAACGTCGACGGGTGCAGGGACCGGGGCCCCGAGACCTTGCGGGTCTTCTCGAACTGGGACTGCATGCGCGTCATCATGCCGAGGGCCGAGATGTAGGAGAGACGGGAGAGGACCTGGGTCACCCCCGACCGCTCCATCCTGAACCGCTTCAGCGACCAGTTGCCCGAGGATATCGCGTGTACGAAGCCGTCGGTGATGTTCTTGGGCCTGATGCACTTTAGCGCGTCGAATGCGGCGGCCTTGTTTGACTTGCTCTGCATCGTCTCTGCGCCCCGCTGGATGTCGTAGCACATCTTCTTAAACAAGTCTTCGAACAAGATCGAGAGCATGTCTCCGCTGAGCTCCAGCCGCTTGTTGCCGTAGTTGTCCTTATCATCCATCTTCGTTTCGCCCCGTACCGCCATGATGACTCTGCGAACCATGTTGCAGAGATAGACCACCTTGGGACGGAAGTTGTCCCTGTCGACGGGGACGTGGTTGAGGATTACGTCGTGGAGCACGTCGTATGCTTCCTCGTGGGGCTTGCGGGGGTCTCCGTACATGCGCTGCTTCATCTTCTGGCCGATGCAGTCGAGCGCTTGTTTGCGGGAAAAGACCTTGAGTCTAGAGGCCTCCTCTAGGGACCCGGCAAGGTACTCCGAGTACTTCTGGTCAGACCCGATGAGCTGAATGATCTCCTGGTCTGTGCGGACGTCCATGGCCTTCATCGCGACGACGAGAGGCATGTCGACGCTAAACGAGTTGTGGCGGAGGTAGAAGCTGTTCTTGCGGAAGACGATGGAGCACCGTGACTTCCGCTCGTGCGTGCTGGACGTCACAGTGGCGGAGATGTCGCCCTTGGCGTCCGTCTCGATGATGATCCTGTTCTTGGACAGCTGCTCCTGGATAAGAATCACCTTCTCCACACCCTTGCAAACGAAGTACCCTCCAGCATCATGCGGGCATTCCCCGGCCTGTGCGAGGAGGTCGTTGTCCAGCTTATACTGCGTCCTGAGGCGGCACGAAGAGGAGCGCAGCATGATGGGGAGGCGGCCTAGCTGCACGCCCTGGGAGTGGACGAGGGAGTTGCCGCGCATGTAGGAGATGTCGGCCTGGATTGCTGTGGAATATGTGAGGTCGCGGAGACGGCACTGCATGGGCGTAATGGGGTCCTCCACCATGCCCTGGGACTCAGTAGGACCTGTGTTGCTAAGGTATATGTTGTCGAAGCGCAGATACCAGTTCGGAATGGCCTTGCAGCGCACAACCTGGTTGGCCTTCATGATATTGACCATACCGGTGTGGACGAAGTAATCAAAGGAGTCCAGGTGGTGCTGGATCAGCGATGCAGTGTTGAAAAAAGCTGGCACAAGCTTCCACTTCTCTGCAACAACCTCCTCCGCCGTCGTCATCATTCGCGCTTTTTTTCTTGCATCATTTGCCCTTCATGAGTTTGACCCAACCCAGCATGTACACGAAGTCCGCGACCGTCCTGTCGAATGCGTAGAGCGATATCAGCATCCACCGACATTTTTTGCGTTCATCCTCTTGTATCGGCAGAAGACCAGTCAATCACCCAATTGTCACCCAGTCCACCATGCCCTGACTTGGTTCATGACATGCGTCTTCATTTACAATCCATAACTCATGTACAAGTCGCCTTCATCAACAACAGCGGGCTGCCTCAACCCTGCTCACTGGCGTGTCGACCCGGGAAGCTGAGAGCTGGTATATATGTTATATATGCATACACACAGTAGTATCAGCAGAGCGTCTCGATGATGCCCGCTTGCCGCGCGCATCGCAAGAACAGCTTTCAGATGCCGTCGGGGATGAGCTGCGCTAGCTGATCGATATGCATGCAGATATTTCGATCACTGGACAGCAGAATGGCGTATCCGGTGTGGGTCGGCATGCAGGCCAGGAAACTGCGCTGATGCTTTCCAACGAGCAGGACATGGCTGCACACGTGCCGAATGAGGACAAATCGGCCAAGTGACGGTACTAAAATCGATACATGCTTTGAGAATTCGAGATCTTCTTCGCATAGGTCGCATATTGAGCAAAATATAGAAGAATGCTGCTTATAGAGTCGCTCAAGCTCTGGCGTTGCCATCACAACCCGTTCATCAAGTTTCATGAGATACTCACACCCATTGATGCCATTCAAATATGTCTCCGCTTCCTCTAAGACCTTGTTCCAGCGCATGCTGCTTTGTCATAAACTGCACATTACCCAAATGAAGTCTGCTATAGACCTTCGTACCTTACAGAGAGTCTTACTTTACTGCTTGCACTGTGCACTCTATGATACTTCACCAAACACACGGCAATGAAGGGCCACAGGGCCACTAAGGGCTATGTTTACTGTTGAGCCTGCTGTTGCTCGGGGTTCTCGAGGCGGGTGACGTCATCGATGCGCAGGACGGTAATCGCCGCCTCCGTCGCGTAGTTGAGGCTCTTGATCTTCGACATCAGAGGCTCGAGGACGCCCGCCTTAAAGTTGTTCCGGACCACGCCTTCGACGAGGTCGAGGCCGAAGTCACGATCATCGGTGACGCCCTCGGCCTTCTGGGCAGCAATGTGCTTGGCCCTCAGACCGGCAACAAGCTCAGTGGCGTCCTTCGCAGCGTTCTTGGCGAGAATCTTAGGGATAACAAGCATAGCCTTGCCGAAAGCATCGAGAGCGAGCTGCTCGCGGGGGTCGATGACCTTATCCACGGACTTACGCTCGAGGAAGACCGACACGGCTGTCTCAGCGCAGCCGCCGCCTGGTACGAACTCGCTGGACTCGAGGACGCGCTTGACGGCGCACAGGGCGTCGTGGACGGACCGCTCGGTCTCGTCGATGTGTTCCTCGCTCGAGCCGCGCAGGATGATGGACCTGACCGCGCTGGTGGGGCCACCGCGGATAAAGAGAAGCTTCTGGTTGAGGTCACCGACCGTATCGGTGGTCTTGAGGAGCTCCTCGGAGACCGTGTCGGCCGAGCCAATCGAGCCGGCGAGGTTGGTCTTGTAGTCCTCGAGAGCCTCCTCAAAAGTGTCGGCCTCGTACTCGTCGCCCTCAACGGGCGCGTCAAGGTCGGCGAAGGAGAGAAGGATCTTACCGCCCGTGTTCTTGATAATGTGGCGGAGATCGCGCTTATCGCAGTGTTGCACGCCCATGACGCCGTTCTCAACGAGGAAAGCGGCGGCAGTGCCGTCGATGCCCCCGGTCGTGAGGATGACATTGGCGCCGGCGTCGGTGAGGACCTTGGTACGAGCAAGCAGCATAGATTCTTCCTGCTCCTTGATCTGGCGGAGCTTATCGGGATCGGTTACCTGGATCTGGACGCCGGTAGCCATACGCTGGGGCTTGAGGGCGAAGTCGAGGATGGCGATCTTGGCGTCCTTGATGTACGAGGGCATCTGCGGGGAGACCATCATGCAGGGGATGGCGATGCCGTCCTCGATGAGCTGCGACTCATTGCTGGAGCCACCGACAGCCTTGAGAATGGGGACGTTCTCAACGGGGAACTTGCCAGAGGAGTTCTTGATGGCGCGAAGGGAGTCAACAACAAGGCGAGAGAAGTAGTCGGGGTTGGAGATGTTCTTGGACGACATAGAAGTACGGGCAACGTTCATGAGCACCTCAGTGTCCTCGATCGACACCTGGTGGGACATGTTCTCTTCCAGGAACTTAGTAGCCTTGGCAACGGCACGGCGATAGCCGCTCATGACGTTGGTGGGGTGGATGCCGGCCTCGATGAGGTTGTTACCCAACTTGAGGAGCTCGGAGGCAAGGATGACAACCGTAGTGGTGCCGTCACCGACTTCCATGTCCTGAAGTCTGGAAAGCTGGACGAGGACACGAGCAGCAGGATGCTGGACATCAATCCTAGACAGGATGGTAGCACCATCATTGGTGACGGTAATATCACCAACCGTGGACACAATCATCTTATCAAGGCCCAGGGGGCCAAAGGAAGTAGAAACTATAGAGCCAAGAGACACTGCGGCATTGACTGGGTAAACCAAGAGAGCTGGCAGTATACAAACCATTTTGAGTTCTTACGGACTGTCCAAAAGTACGCTCACCCTGAAGGAACATGCTTTCGCTGGGATTTCGGGCAGAATAGCAAGAATTTGCACAAAAAAAATCTGGCAACGAAATGCGATGAGGCATACGACGCAGGGACAACATGACGCCATGCCAGCAACTTCAGCCCACACCAGTCTCAACGATGTGTTCTCGCACCAAAATTCTGCCTCATCGTTTACTCAGCCGAGCGATCAATCCTGACGCCCGCCTCTGCAACACACTCCACTGCCAAGCAACGCCATTAACCGCATATTTACATCCGCTTGGGACCTCTCTTTCCCTTGTTCTTCACGATCTTGCCCTTTTTCTTATCCTGCACCTTATCCAGACCGAGGTCCCGGAGCTGCGTCATCGTGTCGTTCTTGGCCACCTTCAGATGTTCCACCATCGCCGCATCCATGGCGTCTGCCGGCGTGCGGTCGACCTGATGCAGCTGCTCCTTGTTGGCGAGCCCGTTTTCGATTTGGATGAATTGATGACCATCGTACTGGGACACCAGCGACATGGCCATGCCGTGTCGGCCTGCACGGGCAGTCCGACCGATTCTATGGACATAGACCTTGGACGAAGCGGGCAACTCGTAGTTGACGACGATGTCTACGATCGTATCCAGGCCTCTAGAGGCTACATCTGTAGCCACGAGCACGTTGGCCGTACCGTCAATAAACCGCCTGAATCTGGTCGTCCTGGTCGCCTGATTCATGCTTCCATTGAGTGGCACGGCGCGCCACTTGCCCCGGGGGGCCTCGGTGTCGTTTAGGTCGGGCAAGTCGATGGTGTTGTCCTCTTCAAATCCCCAGTAGTTGTTGATGAGGAAGGAAAGACGGTTCGACTGAAGCTTCGTGTTGACAAAGATGATGACCTTCTTCGCAGTGTCCTGCTTCCGTAAAAACTGGATGAGGTAGAGGTCCTTGAGGTCGATAGGAACGAGCATCCACTGCTGGATGAGCGCCTCGGTGGTGTGGGTCGCGGTCACACTCACCCTCACTGTGCCCTTCTTCATCTTGGCGACGGTACTGATCTGAGTGACACCCGTGCTCATGGTCGCAGAGAAGAGCGCCGTCTGCCAGTCTTGACCTGTCTCGATCCCTGCGCCGATCTTGGCGTCCCTAGCAACATCCAGGATCTGCCCGATCGTGCCGACGAAGTCTGATTCAAAGAGCTTGTCGGCCTCGTCAAGGACAACGTGCTTGAGGTTCTTGAGGTAGGAATCGCGGACATCCTTCCAGTCATCACCGGAAAGGATGTCGAGAAGTCTACCGGGCGTGGCGACGACGATTTGCGGTCTCCGGCTTGTGTCGATGAATGCTCGCTTCTGGAGGTGCTCGGACTCGCCGCCAATAACGCCGAGCACGCGGATCTTCTCACCAGCAGCTGTAATCATCCGCTGCGCCTCCGATACGATCTGGTGGGCGAGCTCGCGCGTGGGAGAGATGACCAGGGCACTGAACACATGGTTCCGGTGAAGATAGTCGTCCAGCTGGATCATCTCGTCGATGATGGGAAGCATGAACGCGCCGGTCTTTGTAAAATGGGAAATGGGGGTGATATACCTTGCCGCTACCTGTTTCTGCCTGTGCAATCACGTCTTTGCCTTGAAGGAGCAAAGGAATGGCCTCGCTTTGAATACCAGTCGCATTATTCCAACCAATGGAGTCGAGAACAGATGCCAACGATGCTGTCAACCCGGTCTCCAAGAATGTTTTCGTCATCAGCGAACGATCATGGTGCAGGTTAAGCACCACCGCTGCCAGGCGGGGGCTGCTACCGCGGCCATATAATCAGGTAATGAGTCACCCCATTCCGCGCGGGGCGCGGTTTTGCTGCTGTTTACGTGAGCTTATGTGAATTGAGGTTCAGCTCCAGATATTGCCCGCCCAGGCCAGCAATACCGACACAGGCAGGATGTAAGGTCCCGGGCCCGGGCCACAACAGACCGCCCCCCGCAAGGTCATCTTTCCCCTATCCATAAACTGCCGAGCACTTTAATCTTCATCCAGATCGAAATCGTCCAGATCCGACATCCTGCGGGAGCTACCACTCGAGGAATAGTCATAATCATAGTCGCTGCCGGCCGCCTCCACGTCCTTCAACCGCCCACTCAGGGAGATCTCAGAGGGCAGTGTTAGCCCTGCATTCGACGCGTCCAGGGGCTTGCTGTCGTTTGCCCTGTCCCTACTGGTCATCGTCTTAAGCATCGTGGCTCTCACAGCCCTCGTGGCCGTGTTGAGGATGCCCTCGATGTCTCTAAACCGAGTCACTGCGGCATCAAACATCGAACCGACAGTCATGTTGTCAAAGCCTCGGACAGTCGACGGGCGGTCAAAGTATCTGTTAAGGGTGATCCAATCATCATCAGATATAAACTTCGACTCGGCATGGAGTCGGACAACTAGGCCGAGATCTCTCTCGACGGTGGCTATCTCTTGCTTCATCAAATCAATCATATTGATCGTATTGCGGAGCTGTTCGCCGACTGAAGGAAGCACCGGTGCCAGACGCCGTATCTGGAGGTCGTTGTCGGTCAGCTCTCGCTCGACCTTGGCCAGACCGGCTCGAGCCACGCCGCACATCTTGTCGAAGCTCTCTATTTTGAGATTAGCGACGGTTATTGGGAATATGTTGCTGTAGAGCTCACCGATAAAGTTATTAATCCCACTCCACTGGCTTCTGAGTGGAGACGCGAGGCTCATGATGTTGGCTGGCTCGAAGTGTGAGCTCGGAAGTTTGAAAGCAAGCCGTTTGGCCAGCGAACGGGCGCGGGAGGCGTGGGTGATGTCATCGGCCAGGCGCTCGGCAAAGCGGATGAGGGATTCGGAGATTATGTCGATCGTAGCATAATCTGGAAGATCGGTAAGATTGACAATCTTCTCAACATGCGGTAATGTAGATCTAATCCGATCCAGCATATCCGCGAATCCATCGAGCAGCCCGTCCTGCAATATTTTGAGGTTACGGTCAGCGACGTACCGCGACTCTTCAATGGCCGAGCCCATCGTGCGCCAGTGCGCCATCATGGCCAGGACGCGACTCAGCGTGGAGTCTGACACCGGGTGCTGCCAGGAGATCAGCATGTGCTGGATGTTCCAGATCATCATGATCTGCGAGTGGAAGACGGCGATGCCCTTGTGGTAACCGTCAATGCGCTCGCGGTAGTCAGCGAATGCTTCGACTTCGTCTGGAACGTTGCTGATGACGGCGATGGCCTGGGACGCCTGCTCTTCCAGCTCTTGCAGCTTCGTACCAGTATAGTCGGCGAGGGCGGATAGAATGATGGATCTGTGGTTTGCGCACCTTAAGGCAACCCGTCGTTTCAGCTGAGTGAAGTCAATCGAAAGCATTCCCACGCAGACAGAGTTCCGAAGTTGGTCGACCTTATCCAGGATCTGCTCGTTACGGGCGATGGCTGAGCTGAGCAGGCGCCACAGCGGACCAGTAGCGAACTGGTCTCGCATGTAGGTCTCCAGGTCGGCCTCGGGCATGAGGAACGGTATCTCTCTCGGCTCGGCATCCATCAGATCGTAAATCATGGCCCGCGCGTCTCCGGTAAATGCAAGCACCGCCTGAGTTTCAATGGAGATGTCCCGCATGAGGCCTTGTTCGACTTTCGACAGGTCGACCCTGCATAAAGGTACAGAATCTGGTGCGGTGAGGGCCTCGACGGGGGGCGGCATTTCGAACGCTTGGGACCTGGAATCGAAGCACACTTGGCTCGACTCGGCGATGGGAGACAATGTGCGCTCGGATCTGAGATCGTAAGTCGGTGAGCGTCTGCTTGACTCGGCTACAGGCGACGAAGTGCGCTCGGATCTGAGATCGTAAGTCTCCGATCGCTGACTCGACTGATAGCCCAGGTCATCATCGCTGAATGTCCGGCCATCCGAATAAGTCAGCGCAGACCTGGGCGTTCCTAAGTCATCGCCCCAACCCGCAGGGTCTGACGCGATAGACGGGGAGCGACTCGGGTCTAACTCAAATGCCGCGGTTCTCTCGGAGGCCGGGACGGAAGGGACCTCGAGATCCATGTCACGGCTGCTCATATAGCTGCTCTCGGCATCCCCCGCCTTTGAATCGAAGTCCCGCACCTCTTCATCGCCCTGGAGCATCGCCCTGGTCGCTACCCCGTCAGTAACTGCTGCCGACCACTCGGACTCGGTGCCAGAGTCCATCTCCTCGGCATGCTGCTCGAGCATGCCGACCAAGGGGGCATGGATTGACGAGAGTCGTCTGATGAGTCCGCTGCTGAATGATCTGAATGAGTCGAGGAGGATGCCGATATCAGGGGTGAACTCGAGCATTGAATCCTCAGTGATCGTGATGGAACACACGAAAGCTGACCGCTGAGCCGTAACATGCGTGAACGCTTCAAACTCGAGGGCCCCGATCTGCTCAACCCACGACTGGCCGATGCCCTGCGAGAGCACGGCGACCACACGCTCCCGACAAGTGTGCGCGAGGTGGTACGCCCGCCCCTGGATCAGCATGCGGCACAGCACCGTGAGACGACGGTACACTGGTGCCAAGAGCCCGATTGCCCTGTTCGCGGCGTCGGCCCCGTGCCATTCAGCCCTGATCTGGTCGGCGAGCTCAGTAGCGTGAGCGGTGAATGAATCGAGGATGATCGCCTCGATGATCTTGGGCAGGGGTTGCGCAGAGTCTCCCGTCGGCTGGGTCGACCCGTCGGCTGGGTCGTGGGACTCGTGGAGGCGGCTGGTAACAAGGGCGAGCAGGGTCTTGTGCATAGCGTCTAGAGCCTCGAAAGGGAGGCTGTCTGTGCTGCTGTATAATGGAAGGAGGTCATCGGCCATCATATGATCGATCTGGTCCATCACGGTCTGTAAGCACCGCAGCGATATTGGATGTGCATGAAGAAAGCATGCCCGACGCAGCGAACCCACACTCTCCTGCACCTTGGCGTTAGTGGCCCCCTTGACCATCCACCGCAGTTGGGGTCGGGTCAGCTTGTCCAAGAATGCCCCGACAAGCCCTGGATCTGGAGTCGTCAACAGCTTTTGATTGAACAGAAGTCTCTTTTGAACGGCGATGAAGTCGGTCATCACCTCTGACCTGAGCTGTCGGATCACTGGCATTAAGTACTCGTTGCCCGTTATTGGGGGCGGCTTGCATCTTCGGACGATATTCAACCAGCGCTGCTTCGGGAGTGGGAAGGGCATGGCGTATTTCGGGACAACAAAGCGCATTAGCCGCATGTTGTACCGCAGCGCTGCCTCGGCCTCTGCACTAACGGCCCCCTGCGGTGATATGGCTGGTAATGGCGTACGTGGCGACGTTAAGGTGCGTGGCGAGAGCACAGTACGCGGATTAGCAACCTTGGGGAGCTTGTACCTACTTGGGGAGTCTGACACTGTGTTTGGGAAGCGCGGGCGTGAAGATGGAGTGCCTTTCCCGAGACGCTGGAAGTGGTCGTACCGATTATTGGACTCCTTGATCGCTAGCGCTGATGGTGGTCGCTCAAAGCCACGTGGTAAAGAGATTTTGAATGGTACCTTAGGCTCTACGGACTTGGAGCGGGAGTAGCGATAAGGTTTCTTAGAACTGGCGGCTTTGACATCGGGGAGATCCAGCTTCGCCTCAGAGGCAATTATAGCAAAGTGTTTCGCACGTAGAGCTCTGAACTGGACGTCTTCGCTCATTATACTTCACGTTGGCACGTGAACGCAGGTTTGTCCAATTTCGGCCCCTGAAACTCGCATTCAATGGTGATGCCTGTAATCGATGCCAAGAAGGCGTGGATCATCGCAGGGGGTTCATACAACCCGATAACAGCGGGGCACTTCATCATGATGGACACGGTCCGGGAGAAATGCCAGGCCATGGGTTATACGGTCGACAGAGGCTACTTCTCGCCAGTTCCAGACGCATACAGGATGAACAAACCGAAACTGCTGGATGCATCCGTCCGTGCGGAGATGGTAGCCCTTGCCTGCTCCGACTCGTGGCTCCAACTACACGACTGGGAGTGGCGCCAGCACGAGTTCGTCCGGACCCGCGTCCTCCTCGACCACATCCAGGAGGAGGCTGGGCCCGACGTGAAGCTCTTCTTTGCCTGCGGGGCGGACCTCATCGACTCCATGGCCCACCACCCCTCGTGGTCGCCCGAAGACGTCTGTCACCTGCTCAAGAAGTACGTGTTCGTCGTTGTTGAGCGGACCCAGGCCTCAGCTGACCGTGTCGCGGCCATCATCGGTAGCGAACCCCACATGGCACCCGGCAACGAGACCATTGTTGTCACCCAGCCGACGGTCGAGAACGACATAAGCAGCACAATGGTCAGGGACGCCGTGAAGGAGCGGCGGCCGCTGTCTGGACTGGTGCACCCCGCGGTCGCCCAGTACATCGTGGAGCACGGGCTGTACAGCGAGTAGGATTAACTGATAGTGATAAACATATACGGTTGGGTGGGAGTGCCTTGGTTGACCGCTGGGCAGACAGGCTTCAATATGAGAAGGCAGCTGAGATATCAGCAAAAGCATTTCCGATTCTTTTAAAAATGAGATGGCTCACCTTGAGCTTGCTGGATGGCGTTCATCTGATGAATACCGTCTAACAGAGCGGCTGCCATACAAGCGTGTCCTGTGTCTGCAGTAAAATCTCGCCTGGGTCAGAGAACCCCAAACATGCCTGGCTCGACGGCGGGGTATGCCTGCGCTAGTGGGTTCTCCATCATCTCAACGTTCTTGTGGGCGTCCCGGTCGAACTTAAACTCGTCCGGCCTCATAAACGGGTGCACCCAGCTCTCGTCGACGGAAGCATGGTCTTTGATGACACCGTACTTGATGAGGCGTTCCTTGATACCCTGGCGCGCAAGAATGAAGCCCGCGCCAATCACGGAGACGGCCTTAATGGCACCGCCGTGGCGCAGCATGAGCTCCATCTGTGCGTACTCGTCGCTGGAGAGGAAACGTGGGTAGACGTCGCCGTTGATGATCGCCCAAACATCCCTCTCCGCCTGCTCGAACAGGTCAGCCGAGATCTCATCCGATTTGATTCGGTGCAGGATTTGTAGACATGTATCTTGCCGGAGGTTGACCTGGAAGTCGCCAGAGTCAGAAATGTAAGCGTCATATATCTGCTGGGGCGTGATTTCCTCGTCGAGAAGCCTATCCTGCTGCGGCTGCGAGACCTTCATGAACTGGGCCCTGAACTTGGCAGTGACAGTGAGGAAGTCGAAGTTCTCCTCGCAGTACTGGCGTTTCATGAACATGCGCAGGTGCCGTCTGCACCTAGGACTGCTCGCCACCGCCTGGGGGATGCACCGCTTGACCCTTCCCGGTACGATTATAAACATGACAGGGATAATGGTGTAGAGCAAGATGATCAGTATATTAGTCCATATAGCAAATGTAAACGGATAAATGAGGACATAGAAGTCAAAGTTGATTAGGCGTGTGACGGTGGAAGCGGTGCTCGCCACACGATTGGCGGAGAGTGCCAACAGAGCGACGAACACGGCGGGAGAGAACCTGGCATGCTGTCGGACCCTGCGGAAGAAGAGCATGCAGAAGCACAGCGCTGAGATCACCAGGAACACGTTTGTGGATGGTATGAACATGACGAGGAATATGACGTTGTTCCATGCTCCAAACTCGTCGACAGTCAGCTGGTTCGTCGGCAGGTAGTAGCTGATCACGAACATAGTGTGGATGGTGGTCAGGGGGATGTATACAATGATCGCCATGAGTAATATTAACGAGATGAGTACACGCTGCACAGTGAGAGATACTAATGGCTTGAGAACATAAGAGTAGACTGTGTAGCATAGGATTGCTGTGTATGTGAAGTAGCTGAGCATGCGGGAGATGACATCGCCAGTGGAGCTTCTCAGGACGTTCACGGGATTTTCTGCGTCGAAGATCTCGGAAGAGCTGAAGAGAAGACGGAAGAGGGAGTCTACAAGGATGTCAAAGACGAAAGATCGAAGGACAAGGCTGTAAATGGTCATATAAATCACAATGGAGCAAGCACCGCGTACAGAAAGGGGAGTTGAGACCAAAACAAGGGGGGCAACGAACGAGCTTGTGAAGAAGCCCATTGTGTAGACGATTGTGTACACGATGTTGTTGAACATCGTCATGATCGTTGTTGCCACCAACAGAGCTCCCATTTCTTAGAAGCAACACGATCTTGGACGCGGCAGCAAATGACCTCGTCAAAAGCTCTGATCCAGGTCTACACAAATCATGAGATTGTCTCTGAGATTGAGATGATTATTTTCAATCGTGATATCATCCCCACTGCTTCCCACACGCCACTTAATTATACAATTGATTTAAAAATTTGACAGGGTCGACTCGTCCGACCGACTCAAGATGCTTTGCTCGCCGTAGTACTTGACCAGCGTGTCAAGGTGGGCCTTCCTCCGCTTGTGATCGAGGGGGAACACCTCGCCTGGGCTCAGGGGCGACCTGGCCTTGGCGGCGAGGTCGGAGGCAGACTGGCCAGGCAGGAAGTCCGTCACGATCCCGTCTGCCTCGAATGAGGCGGTCATTTCTTGCACCGGGCTCTCCGGCTCCGCTATGGGGGTCCGCTCGGTGTTGGGTGAAATGGCTTTCGCGACTGGTGTGGCCATTGGGGGAGGAGCCCGCGCCTCTCTAGCAGCGGGCAGCGGCTTCACTGGGCGCTGTACACTACGCGGCGTTGGAATGCGGGACTGGGCAACTCGGCGCTCCGGCTGCGGGGTAGAGTCGGCCATCGCCGGGACCTGGCTGGCGGCGGCAACCACTGGTTTGACCACTGGGTTGGGGACCGCGGCGACGACTTTGGGTGAGAGGCGGGTAACAAGATCCATTAGTGAATCAGTCGAATCCTCGAGACTCGGCTCGGACGGGATCATTTTCATCGAGGGCAGCGGCGCATCATGGCTCTGCTCCAGCGGCGCGGCAGAGGACGGCATGAGGGCGGGAGGCAGGGCATACGACATGGACAGCGAGGTGCTCAGGGCGGGCTCAGCCAGCGTGGGGAGGGGGGCCAGTCGGACTGTCGTGGGGGACCTGAAGGTCGACCTCGGGGGCGTCTCGGTCTTGGCGGGCTTGCCAGTGAGGGTGACCTCGTCGGCAGACTTGTGGAGAGTTTCCTCGGTCGGGGCCTTGACTGGCCGGGCCGAGACCTTCAGCTCCGGCATCCTCTTGGGCTGGGTGACGAGTCGACCAACAGCTGTGACCTCTACCGGCCTAGTGCTGTCTAATGCTGGCGATTGCACCTTGGCTGCCCGCGTGATGCTCGTCACATCTGGACTGCGAATCTCTGGGCCTCTGACAACGGCGGTGCCCTCTTGGAAGACCCGCGCCGTCTGGTTCGTCTCGATAGCAGAGTACACCTTGGGAGTAGCCTGCCGCGTCTGAGCGGCCGTTACAGCCATCGCTGCTGGGCTCCGGGGCTCCTCGGGACTTGATAGTCTCCCGGCAAGAGTAACCTCGTCGGTCGCCTGCTGATAGGAATCGATGTCACGAGGCCCAGTCGAGTGCGCCGAGACCTTCAGCTCCGGCATCCTCTTGGGCTGGGTGACGAGTCGACCAACAGCTGTGACCTCTACCGGCCTAGTGCTGTCTAATGCTGGCGATTGCACCTTGGCTGCCCGCGTGATGCTCGTCACATCTGGACTGCGAATCTCTGGGCCTCTGACAACGGCGGTGCCCTCTTGGAAGACCCGCGCCGTCTGGTTCGTCTCGATAGCAGAGTACACCTTGGGAGTAGCCTGCCGCGTCTGAGCGGCCGTTACAGCCATCGCTGCTGGGCTCCGGGGCTCCTCGGGACTTGAGGGCTTTCCAGTGAGTGTGACCTCATCAGCCGCTACGTGAGAGGCGTCGTTGTCACGAGCATCAGGATAGTCGGCCGACTGAGTTGAGATCGTCAATTCCGGGACGCTCTTCGGCCGGGCGTCATCAGGAGAAGCACCAACCGCTGTGACCTCCACGGGTCCTGAACCATTAATGGCAGGCGACTGCACCTTCTGCATTCGAGAAATACTGGTCACGGCTGGCGTCTCGCCTGTGCCTCTAGCTAGGTCGGCATCTGCTTGGAAGACTCGGGGCGTCTGGCCCGACTCGGCTGCTTTGTGCACCTCGGGTGTAGCCTGCCTGGTCTCAGCCGTCACAGCCATCGCTGCCGGGCTTCGTGGCGACTCGGGATTTGACAGCATTCCGGCGAGGGTGACCTCATCGGCGGCTAAGTGAGCGGCATCGATGTCTTTAGGCCCAGTCGACTGCGCCGAGACCTTCAGCTCAGGAACCCTCCTGCTTGGCTGGGTGACATCAGGAGATGGGCCGGCTGCCGTGACCTCTACCTGTCTGGTGCCCTCAATAGCCGGCGAGGGTATCTCAGCCGCCTGAGGAGCGTGAGTCGCCTCTGTGCCTCTGGCAACGTCGGCCCCTTCTTGGAAAATCGGTCCCGCCTGGTTCGGCTCTGCTGCAGTGTATCCCTTGGACGTGGATTGTCGCGTCTGATCGTCTGCGATAGCCATCGCTGCTGGGCTCCGCGACGCCTCGGGTTTTTGGCTCAGTGGAAATTCAGTTTTGGCGGGCTTTTCAACTGGCGTGACAACGCTCTCTTCGGGAGGAATTTCACGGGTTTTGTGCTGTCCTAATACAACCCATTTGCGCGGTGGCCGTTTTGGCATCGCCGGCCATTCAAACCTGGGGCGGAAGTTCTCAACCGCCCATTCCGTGAACTCCTCATTTGACATGTTGCTAATACCTTGCTCCCTGAATCCAGGGACGTTCTTGAGATGCTCTCGGAAGAACTCTGCCCCAGTGATCCCGCGATACCACATCACTGCCTTGTTGTGACATAAACTGCGAAATAGTGAACTGAAGTCTGCTATAGACGATTGAGAGTCCTACTTTACTGCTTGCACTGTGCACTCTATGATACTTCATGAACAGGGGGCTTCGTCAAGGCAGACAAAAGCTGGGCCTTAAACGTAAACCCACTCTGTCAGAGTAATGGCCAAAACTCATAACCACATTGCTTCGCTCCCCAAGGCCCCTTTTCATCAGCTTCACTGTGCTTCCCGATAGCTTGATGGGACGACAGCTGAGGGCGGATAGCCTTCCCCAACCTTGCAACAAGTCTTGCGATGACTGCTGAGTGCGATGCCTGGGCGGATGATAGTTAACCCTGTCAACTGTTCCAGGCTTCAAACTGTTCCGTTGATTCACGGCGCCACTCCCTTAGCCACCAAAGAAAGCGAGTGTCGTTTATCCGAGGGATAGCGCTCACACTACCCCGTAAAGCGTCTCAAACGCCCCAACAAGCTTATTACCGACCACAGCGGCGGACAGGGGGTACTTGCTGACGCTGACCCACTTCTCGACCCACGTCGCCTTGTCGTCAATGTTCGACCTCGACGTCGCGCCCAAGGCGAAGACGTATTCCTTGTCTGGGTCCATGGCGCCCACATAGGACTGCAGCTCGACCATCTCCTCCATGTTGGCTTCCAGTCCAATGCGGAGGGCCCCCAGGGGAAGCACTGTGTTGTACTCAGTGCTCTCAGCACCGGGCTTCAGCACGTTCGTAGTGGTACGGCCGAGGATAACGTTCAACTTGCCGCTGGATCGGATCTTGCCTCGCTCGAGGAGCTGGCCCATGAGGATGGCGAACTGGGGGTAGGTGCGGGGCACACGAAGAGAGGGGTGGATGTCGAGGAGAACTCCGGCCTCTGTAAGGATGTAGAGCTTCAGCATGCCAGCCCTGTTCAATGGAGAGTCGAGCATGTTCAGAAGAAGCTGGTATGTGATGTCGGGACGAAGGCCACGGCTCCTATTTGACGGAAGAGTGGCGTACTCCTGATTGTCTGAAGATAGGAGCTCCACGCGGGTTGAATTGCCCTTCTGTATCTCTGCTGTCTCTAGCTGCGCCTCAACTATGACAACGGTCAGTTTCTGGACCATATTTGAACGTCGTGCAACCTGCCGCCATATTCTGCGAAAGACTATTTTTTCTTTGAGTCACGAGCGCTCGACCAAGATATCCAGGCTACCTACCCAGCCCGGATGCCTCTACATGACCAGATTTTGTTCGGTTCATTTTGGTCTCATTCCAGCGTTATCTACAACACGACAAAATGGCTGATACCGTCCTCCCGGCCGCATTATCACGTAATATATGCAACAAGGCATACGAGAAGAGGAAACTGGCCGCTCAGGATGTCGAAAAGATCACGCATGAGTTCCTCGAGGGCGATCGCCAGGAGGACATAAGAACGCTGATCGAAGCGCTCACAAATCTTGCATCCAACACAAACAGCTCCTCCAGAAGCGGTGGTCTGATGGGCATAGCCTCCGTTGCCGTTGTTCTCGGCTACGAGGCCATTGGAGACCACCTCGACGCACTCATCCTTCCCGCCATGGTCCGATGCGAGGACCAGGACTCCCGTGTCCGCTTCTTCGCGTGCGAGGCTCTGTACAACATCGTCAAGGTGGCTCGAGAGACGGCGCTGCGGACGCACTTCCCTGCCTTGTTCGACACACTAGCCCGCATGGCCGCAGAGAAGGAACCCTCCGTCCGCAGGGCTGCCACGGTGCTTGACAGGCTCATCAAGGACGTCGTGCTTGAAGACGACGGTTTTGACGTCGACGCGTTTGTGGCGGTGTTGGCCGACCGCGCGGGTGTCGACTCGACGCCCCTGCGGAGGTTCCTACTTAGCTGGGTGACTGCCATCCTCACGGGCACCATGCCAATCGTCTCTGCGATCCCAGTAATTCTGGATGCACTGCTTCGTATGATCGACGGTGACGGGGGCGACGAGGACTCTCTCATCCCAGCACTCGACGTCGCCGTAGCCGAGCTGATGAAGCACACCATCGACTGCCTCGAGGACACCAATGCGGACGCTGTGGTCGGTGTTCTCAGGAAATGGCTCGGCACGAACAGCTCGCAGCCCGTGCTCGTTGAGAGGACTCTCGACTGGTCCCAAGCCCTGCTCAGCAGACGGGTAGCCGACGGGCACATTGCGCTCTTCCTGAGGTCTGCTCTGGAGCTGTGTGCCTCGCCACTCGCGCACGTGTCGACCCTGAGCGCGTCCATTATCGGATTTATCAATGAGACGTTGAGCACAGACTCGGCCGTGTTCGATGCCCACCTTGACGCCATATGCGGGGTGCTGAAGGACGCGTGCGAGTCTGAGGAGCCCGCCACACGGGTCTCCGCCATGCTGTGCCTTCGGGGCCTGCTCGCAGCATCACCCAGCCCCACCGTAAAGGCTGCCGAGGCCGCCAAGCTTGATGTCGAGGCGATGCTGGTTACTGGCACTCTCGACACTGACGAGGAGGCCTCATCCGTCGCGCTGACCACCCTCGGCACGTTCCTCACTCAACCCGCCCTCGCCCAGCGCCTCGACCCCGTAGTCAACCAGCTGGTGGCCGCATGGGATGCCCAGTGGAGCGCCGCCACAGTCCGCATGCCGACTATGTTCAGGGCCCTGGCTGGGACGGTGGGCCCCGCTGAGTTCGTAGGGGCTCTGGCCAGACACACACAGGCCGCCACAACACACATGCCCCAGCTTGTAGAGAGGGCCAGCCTGCTGCTCCTCACAGCCGACGAGCTCGCCCCCCTACGGCGGGCCATCGCGGGCGGGTCAGGGCTGTATCCCGTGTTGGTCGAGAGCTGGGCACGGTGCCCCACCGCAGTCGCCTCCATCGCACTGCTGGCGAGGCAATACGGCACTGCGCTGGACGCTTTACTGGAGGTGCCGTCCGACGACCTCCAGAGCCTCGTGACGCTTGATAAGATCGTACAACTCCTTGAGAGCCCGATATACACGCATGTGCGGTTGGATATGACTCGTGTTGAGTCGAACAAGGAGCTATCCCGCGTGTTGCTGACAGCGGCGGCCCTGCTGCCCATAGGGAGCGCGGGCAAGGTGCTCACTGAGCGGCTGACACATATTCAGACCGTGACGATGCTTACCACACTTGAGCTCCTCCAGAAGAACGTCTCCCTGTCTGAAAAATAAATAGAAAATGTTTTTATTACGAGTGACGCTCCATGGGAAAACGGGGCAAACTTTACAAGTTATTGAATCTCTCAGCCAGCGGGTCAACAGGAGGCGCTGCTGCGACAGGCTGCTCCATCTCAGGGGCGGCCACCTGTGTCGTGCCGGGTGTGGCGAACTCCGACTTAAACTCGAGTGATTCCTTGGCGGCGATGCCTTGGATGAGGGTGTCAACCTCCTCGAGGGGCACCGCAGAGGCGGCGGACTGACTCATGACCTGGTCCATGAACATGGACTGGGCCTGGACGTCCTCGAGCTGGCCGATGAACTGACCGACGGCCTGCCCCATCTCAGTCATGTTCGCAGTGGAGAGCGCGTTGGACAGGTTGTGGCTCAGCTTGCCCATGGTATGCCCGATAGATGCCATGGTCGCCTGCTGCTCTAGAAGGCCGATGCACGTGTCTGGGTGAGCTGGATGAGTGGGACAAACCGAGGTGAGCGACCATAGAGCGGTACTGAAAAGCTTCCTTCTTCTTACGGATTGCAGTGGTCGCATATAGACGCGCACTGTTGTCATCTGACCGCTTAACGCAGTCTGATACCTTTTTCTCGGCCGCAGCCTTGTCCTTGTCCGCCTTCTTGGCGCTACGGTTCAGTTCTTTCATCGCGAACTTCATCTCGAAGATCTGGTCAGTGATATCAGGTTGCTTGCGTCCAAAACCCATGGAAAGAAGTTTTTGTTGTTAAACTGCGAAATCGAAGAAATCATTTGCGAATCTGCGATTCGGGGGGCCGAAACAATCCTAAGCACCAATTTAGCTCTGTTAGTCGCTATACTCGCTGTCGCTCTCGTCCGGATCACTCTCGTCCATCCGCCCGAATATCCCCCGTCCGCGCCTCTTCTTCTCGGGGTCGACCTTCGTCTTGATGATCTTCCGTTGTCCGAGCATGTATTCGAACTCGTCGGCAGTGACCTGGTTCCCGCCAAGTCGCAGGGGGCCTACGATGGCCTCCTTCTGCTCACCATCGTAATACACCAGCAGGGTCGGCGCGTTCTTCGCGGGGTAGTTCGGGATGGCAGCAGTGGCGGCAATCTCCACGAACTTGACATCCTTGAACCTCGGGGCGAGCTGGGTGACGTAGTGCTGCAGCCTGGCGGAGCACGGGTCCGAGCCGTATAGCAGACAGACCACAAAGTGCTCGCCCTTGCACGCCACGGTCGCCGTGTAGTCGGTCTGGCCAATGCGGAAGACAGAGCCGAACTTGTTGCGCTGGACCTCCTTGCGCATCTCCTCCATGCGCTGCTGGCGGTACGAATCGAAGACGTCTTCGTCCATCTCGTCCTCCATCTCGTCCAGCTCATCAATAGTGGCGTTTTCAAGGCGTTCAATCTCCATAATTGCCTGGAGCACTTGTTGCTGCTCGAGGGCGGCTTGTTCGGCCTCCTCCCACTCCTCGGTCACGGTCTGTGTGATTGGGGGAAGCATGGGAGCTCATACCTTCTCACCACGGAATTTCCGGTGAATATCATCCCATTCCGTGGATCTCGGAGCATCGCGTCTGCTCATCGACATGTTTGGCACCAGGTCTAGTCTGGAAAATGATCCAGTCATTCGAGTCGACCCGTGTCATGCTGGAGGCTGGTCATGCAAGAACTGGGCCGAAGAGTCATTGGTACGTGTCGTTTGGAGCCGTTTCATGGCATCTCACATTTCCCCTTGATTTACTCATTTACTTGTGGGCGCCAGTCCCGCGGATCTCAGCAGCGTGCTTCTTGTATTCCATCAGCTCACCAGCAAGCATGTCGACCTTCTCCAACAGCGCATCGACGTCAATGGTGGTAAAAGCGCCCTGCTCGCGGAGAATGACACCGTTGCTCATCACAGTGGTGACCTCATTGCCGTCAGCGGCCCACAGCATGTTCTCCATGCAGTTCTCGAGATGGGTGGGTGTCATGTTAGGTCTGCGGAGGTCAAGCATGCCCCAGTCGGCGCTGTAACCCTGGCGGAGCTGTCCCTTCTCCAGCCCGAGGAACTTGGCCGGGACGGCGGTGGCCATGGCGAGGCACTGGGCGGCGGGGAGGACCTTGGGGTCAGAGTCACGGCCACGGAAGTACTGCGAAGCGGTCCGCATGCCGCAGATGATGTTCTGGAAGTCGGCGGACCCGGACCCGTCGGTGCTGATGGCGACGGGGATGCCCTTGGCGAGCATCTCAGGCACTGGGGGCATGCCAGACCCAAGGATCGTGTTGGCTGGGTGAGTGGGTTGAGTTGGGGGACAAACCAAGGGGGTTGTGGACTACCTTGACGCCGCGCTCCTTGAGGAGCTCGAGGTCGTGCTCGGTGTTGTTCACCTGGTGGGCGACGACGGTACGCTCGTCAAGCACGCCGATCGAGTCGGCATACTCAATGGGGGTCGACCCGTAAGTCTCCTTAAACCACTTGGTAGTGTTGGGCTCCTCGCTTGAGTGGATGTGGAAGAGACGGTCGTGGTCGCGGGCCCAGCCCTTGAGCGCCTTGAGCAGCTCGGGGCCGTTGGAGAAGAACTGGTCAGGACCGGGGACAATCGTCGTGCGCTCGGCGTTGCCGAACTGCTGCTCGTAGCGGTCCAGGCGGGCAACGGCTTGCTCGGGCGTGTCAAGGATGCGGGCGTCGTAGTGGCGGTCCTGGGCGCCAACGGCGACGTACATGGTCGTGCCGGCCTGGAGGTTGGCCTGAACAATCTCCTGGACGCGGTACTTGTTGTGGCTGTGTAATTACATGATACATGCGTGCTATGTAACATACTTGCAGTGGTGGCACATGTTTGTGGTGATGCCGTAATAAATATCGTCCACGCGCGCCTTAAGGTACGTAACGTGGTTAGGCGAGTCCTGGAACTTCTCGGTCAGCATCTCGCGCTGCTCGTTCATGAAGCCAGTGAAGATGTTGACGGCACCGTCGAGCCACTCGGTGAGCGGGACGTCCTTGGCGAGGCCGATGATGGGAGACTCGTGGTCATGGCCGTGGGCCTTGACGAAGCCGGGCATGAGGATAGCGCGGTGCTTGGGGACCTCGTTGGAGTCGGGCTTGCCGCCAACGATGTAGATCTTGCCGGCGAGCTCGGCAACGCGAGCGGCAATGGCGTCGGTCCACTGGCCGCAGGACTCAATCTTGTCGTTGTGGGAAAGAACGTAGCCGTCTTCAATGCGCTTCTCATAGCCAAGCTCCTCGTTCACGGGGAACATGTAGGCGGCGCGAACAACGGTGTATTCGAACGTGCTGCGGGGGATGTTGACAGTGACGGGGCCGTTGGAGCCATCGGGGCCATCCATGACAGCTGTCTCGAAGCAAACAGCGGGGTGGTCGCCAGAGCGTCTCTCAGTGTGGTATTCAACAGGCATGTTGCTATGCTACGCCAGTCACGGAAAGTCAAATGATGGGGCAATCGACCACCGGGAAGGCAAGCTGGGAGATGACCATCAAGTGGCTGGGTAGGTCCTGGCGCCATGAATCACGCATAGTACCCAAGTTTAGTTCAAGCTGAATCAACCTAAATCAAATCAGGCTGATCGGGAGCTGCAGTTTAAATAAAACACTGGCATATGAACTCCTTCTATCCCCGTGCCTTAGTGATCCTGCTGACCTCCTCCACTGCGTCCTTCAGCACGTCCCTGAGATGAAGCACCATCTCTTGGGTCATCCCAAAGGTCACAGGCTTCTTCTCCCCGTCAGCGATAGTCTGGAGGGTGATCTCGGCCAGGTCATCGCCAATGAACCCGTCGTGCTGGTCCTTGACCTGGTATGAGAGTACGTACGCCATGTCCACGAGCTTGGGGCGGGGGTTGGAGTCGATGAAGGAAAGCTTGGTGCGGAGGCGGGACTGGGCAATACAGTCCACAATAACGGTGCATCGGTCAGCAGACATGCCGATGATGGAGGACAGGGCGGACACGCTGGTGTGATGGCGGGACGCGTCCGTAACTAGGAGAGAAAACGAGTTGACTATGAGATTTCTCTGCTTTTCTTCGAATGAGCTAAGGCACTCGTGCTCTAAATAAGACATGATGCGTCTGGGGACGAACCTTCCATTGCTTCAACCGAAATATCACCGCAAAGCATCGATACAAGGGCATGGATGAAAGTTTCGAATACTGAATCGTCAAAATTCTTCTCTAAGCTCGCAATATGGTCTACAAGGTCGTCGCTCCACTCCATTCCTCGTTTCTCGTTTCTTCCCTAAAATGCGGAGTAGTTCTGCCAGACAAACCTGGCCAGACGATGCTGGGGTGGGTCCGGCTATCATCGGCTCGAGGGCCCATGTTATTAATTCGCAGGTTAAGGGAGTTGACTGTGTGCTGTTGAAGGGTCAAACAATGTGTTTATTCTGCGCAACACTGCCCTGTCTCCATCCTACTCACGTCTGACAGACAGATCGTCTTCTCCAGGGCTTCCACAAAGCGTCTTCTTCGTGGACGTCAGCACAGCTGCAAACATCACAATCGCACACGTCGTCTCATTGTCTTCTATTCCACATTAAATTCACTTCTACACTTGTATAGTTCGCCAGAAGCACTTCGCCCGCTGCGGCCAACAGTTGGCTCGGGAGTTCGGTTGGCGTCGCCACCATCCCATCGCCACCCACATTCGCCTGAAAGTCTTCTACGGGAGCTCGGGATTCACCACGCCTGCTGGTATGTTCATTCCTTGCGCGCCATATCGAAAGTTCGCGAGAGAGATAGTACCCCTTCTCAAGAGGTATAACATTGTCGTCGATCTTAACATGGTTAACGAGGACCGCACCACCGTCATCTGCCCTCACTGCCACGCCCCCTACAAGCGAGTTCGTCCGCGTGATGACCAGCACGTTCACCCACAACGTGTGATGCTCTGCGAAAATCCACAGTGCCGTGGTGCTCAGTGGCGCGCAACAGTTCCTGATGCTCTGAATGTTGAACATCGGGACAAGAGTGCTGCAGAGAACATCCTGTGGCGTTCTCTTGCCACGGAAGATGAGCTCGGTCGCTCTCCGTTCAGTCGCACCTCGATCCCGCGCCTTCCAACATCATTCCAGCATCATCAATTGGCTAACCGCCAACATTCGTCTACGGACGGATGATGTTGTACAGTTTGGCACTTTGATCGTTCCTTTCAGGCCCTGTCTGGGAGGTTCGAACAATGTGTTTATACTGCGCAACAGACTGAAGGTGACGATGCTTAGTACACTATTTACGCGTTCTCCTGTGAATTTGCCCGACATATTTAGTAGAGCGCTGAGCTCATCGGTCATTGGCATCGATCTGGGTACCACCAACAGTTGTGTGGGCGTGTTCACCAATGAGCCCATGATTTGCAAGAATGTAGAGGGTGATAGAACTACACCTTCCACTGTTGCATTCACCAAGGACAAGAAGACTCTTGTCGGTGCTCCGGCTAAGCGCCAGGCTCTTACCAACTCCGCGAACACGTTCTTTGCCACGAAGCGGCTCATAGGGCGCCGGTACCAGGAGCTTGAGGACTGGAAAACCCCCTACAGCATCGTTCAGAGCGACTCCGGGGATGCCTGGGTCGAGAGTCCGGCCATGGGCAAGACATACTCGCCTTCCCAGATCGGGGCGTACGTCCTCACCAAGATGAAGCAGTCCGCCGAGAAGTACCTCAACGATGAGGTCAACAAGGCGGTCATCACTGTCCCCGCTTACTTCAACGACTCGCAACGCCAGGCTACCAAGGACGCCGGCCAGATCGCCGGCCTCGAGGTCCTCCGCATCATCAACGAGCCGACCGCCGCCGCCATTGCCTACGGCCTCGACAAGACCGACAAGGACCAGCGCATCGCGGTGTACGACCTTGGCGGCGGTACCTTCGACATTTCTATCCTCGAGCTGAGCGGCGGTGTCTTCGAGGTCAAGTCGACCAACGGCAACACCTTCCTCGGCGGCGAGGACTTCGACAACGTGCTCGTGAATTGGATGCTCACCGAGATCAAGAAGGAGCACAAGCTTGACGTCAGCGGCGAGATCCAGGCGATGCAGCGGCTCAAGGAGATGGCCGAGAAGGCCAAGATCGACCTGTCCGTCATGGAGGAGGTCGACATCCAGCTCCCCTTCCTCGCCCAGAACAAGGCCGGCGACGTCGTCCACTTCGAGCGCCGTCTTACCCGCCCCCAGTTCGAGCGCATGGTCGGCGGCCTCGTCACCCAGACGGAGGGCCCCTGCAAGGCCGCCCTCAAGGACGCCGGCCTGACCCCCGCCGACGTCGACGAGGTGATCCTCGTGGGCGGTATGACGCGCATGCCCCTGGTCCAGCAGCGCGTCGAGAAGCTCTTCGGCAAGGCCGCCAACACCAGCGTCGACCCGGACGAGGTCGTGGCCCTTGGCGCAGCCATCCAGGGCGGCATCCTCAAGGGCGACGTGTCATCCGTCGTCCTGCTCGACGTCACCCCGCTCTCCCTCGGGCTCGAGACCAGGGGCGGCGTGTTCACCCGCCTCATCCCCCGCAACACCACCATCCCCACGAAGCGCGCCCAGATGTTCAGCACGGCTGTGGATAACCAGACCGCCGTCAACATCAGGGTGTTCCAGGGCGAGCGGGACATCGCTGAGCACAACAAGATGCTCGGCGAGTTTGAGCTGACGGGTGTTCCTCCAGCCCCGAGAGGTGTGCCCCAGATCGAAGTGTCATTCGACATTGACGCCAACGGTATTGTGACGGTCTCTGCGCTCGACAAGGCGACCAACAAGAAGCAGGACATCACTGTTCAGACGAGCGGCGGGCTCAGCGAGGAGGAGGTCGCACGCATGGTGGAGGAGGCCGAGGCTTCGCGGGAGGAGGACAAGCTCGCCACGGAGCTTCTCGAGCTCAAGAATGTCAGTGACAACCTCGTATACTCGACTGAGGGCTCGCTGGAAGAGCACGCCGCCCGCATCCCCACGGGCCTCGTTTCCGACCTGCGAGACATGATTGCCAAGGTCCGCGGCCTCATGGGCAAGCCGGACTGCAGCTACGATGAGCTTTTCGACGCGAAGGAAGCCCTTAGAGTTGCCGCCGCCAAGATCGGCGAGAGTATGTATGGCCAGAAGGCCTAAAGGTGCGGTATTGTAAATATGAGGCTTCTGGTACTATTGTTGTGGCGTGTGGAGTCGGCCCGCTGACCCAACCGAGGAAGAACTAGCGTGGTGCAGATTAGCGCAGAAGAACATCACACGATCCAGGTCGAGGTCTAATCCCCACTGTCCCCTCGACACCTGATGCGAGCCCTCGCCTCATTAGTGGCTGTCCCGAGCTGATTGCCATGAAAGCAACGTTGATTGTTTAAAGAGCAAAGATGGGCCAACCATCCGAAATCGAGCAACGGGCCGACTCCAAACGTTCTCTTCCAGTGTGCTCGGGCATCACTAGTAAGATACGAATGCAAGATGCACTGCTTGTCAGGACATGTCCGTCCGCTGCAAGGAAGGAAGGTAACGCCAGGCATGGGTTCAATCCTACAGGGCACTTTACTCGAACAACTCCAAACAGATGCCTACGGCCCTATTCAGTGTCCAAACGACGCGCGCTGGGCGTCTGGGTTGCGGCAGAACTCCTCGTACTCGGACCAGAGGAAGAGCGAGAGCTCGGTCTCAGACCCGATCTTGTAGTCGCTGAGCTTCTTGGAGGAGTCGAGAACGAGCTCCTCGTCGTCGCCGATGTTGATGGCGAGGTTCTGCGTCTTGTGGGACTGCGGCCGGGAGTAGATCTTGAGGGTGTCGGCCTTAGGCTTCATGGCAGCGAAGATCTTGAACTTAGGGTCCAAGGAAATGGCTGTGTAAGACGTATATCATTCAGGAGGGGACAAACTGGCGAAGATCAAGTCGAAGAGAGCTGAAACAGTGATGTCCTGGGGTACTTGACGAAGGACAAGAAGACGGATGTTTCTATGCGCCAATGAGCGTATAAGCCGAATGGTCAGGATTATTTTCCTGCCGTTCTCGTTCTCCATGTGGCTCTCGTCCGCTCTCTCGCAAAACTGCGCATTTACGTAATCATGTATATCCGACGCTGCCAACAGGTTCTACGCACGTAACTACCCCGCTGATCAAGCGTGCCCGACCGGGAAGCTTGGCCGGCACTCCATTGGACCCAGTCAAGTTGTGGTGCCATTCTTATGAACAACACCTCCCCTTCCTCCGGCATAAGTTTTAATTCTCTCAGATTCCAAGCATAAACTATTCTATTGTTGGCACGCTACCCCCGCTTCTTCCCCTTCCTCGGCCCCGTCTTGAGTCGACTGGGTCTCTCCCTGGTTGTAGCCGCAGACAGCGATCGAGGCCGAACTTCAACGGCCTCTTTGGTATCGTCTGCCCCCATATCACTGAAAGTCCTCGCGATCTTCCGTTTCTTCTTGCCCTTCTTGCTTTTCCCCTTCTTCCCGACCTTTTCCTTCTTCTTCTTACCCTCCTTCGCATCCCCGTCGTCGCTGTCCTCGCTATCCTCCATCATCACGTCGTCAGGCTCAACGGGGTACTGCAGGCTCAGTTCCTGGTGAATCGCGTCCACTCGTGTAGTATCTGGGTCACAATAGTCCAGGATGCTCTCACACAGCACGCTGCCCATCTCCTCGAACGTCCGCTGGCAGAAGTGGAAGCCGTCATCTCTGCCGTAGCTCGGGCCGCAGAACGAGGCCTCCATTGTGAAGGAGTTCATCACACGGAGGGCCCGCCAGACGACAACTCTGGCCGTGGAGTCCTTCGACTTCTGCACTTTGAACGAGCAGTCTTCAAACGAGAAGCTTGGTGCGTTAGCGTTGAGCAACTTGGGGAAGATTCGTTCCTTGAGGCGCAGGTCCGGGTTCCCGCTGTTGTTGCAGCCGTACATGAAGATGTTCTTCTTCCTTGAGTGTCCGTGGAGGTCGCAGAAGAGGATTACGTCTCGAGCTTCAGTGAACCGCTCAATCGCCGCCTTCAGGTTAAAAACTGTGGGATGAAGCCGCTCGTCAGGCCGCATCCACTGTCTGTTGAGGTCGTTGCCGGCAAGGTTGCATCTGTAGTTCCCCAGGACGACGCCGTCGGGGTTCATCATGGGAATAATTTTGAACACGAAGTTGTCTCGCAGCAAGCGGGCATCGGGCGTGTCGGCCGTGAGGTAATCGAGGACCCCCTTCATCATCCAGCTCGACTGCGTCTCCCCCGGGTGCACTCTGGCTGAGATGACCAGGCCCCGTCTCTTTCTCAGGGCGTCCGGGTCATTCGTGAAGGAGGAGATGGTAACTGTCTCGCACACGTCGCCACTGATCGTACGGCACAGCGCCCTGCGGCGTATATGCTGTCTGATCCGAGGGTTGAGCTCCAGGCGGTCGAGATAGTATGTCAGGTCTGTTCTGGTGTACGGGTAGCAATGGGCGAAGTAGACGGTGTCGCCGTCACTCTTGAAGTCGTATGTGAAGGTCAGCGTGTAGTAGCTAGACGAACCGCGGCGGCGGACCCCGTTGGCGAAGTAGCACACGTTTCTACACGCCCTACGCCAGCCAATGTTCGCACCGTCCATCTGCTGCTTGCTCAGGACCAGGGGACGCATGCCGTAGTTATAGAGGGAGTCGGGTTTGGCGAGGTTGACGATGTTGAACTTGACGGTGGCATCTCTCTTGGTGTTCTTCACGCTGAAGTAGTACCATTGGGTGTGGCCCTTCGTGTTCGTATCCGCGTGCAGGTAGAGGTTGTACTCGTTGTCTGCAACCCGGAACGCCTGGCCCAGGTTACCGCTCTCGAACCTGCTTTCGAACAACAGCGTGTCGTCATCATCGCCAGTCGAAATCCACCACGGAACAAGGTCTTCAACCGTATGGACGCGATCATGGGGCATCGTTTGGTTTCTAACACGGGGATTTGCCTCGTCAACGTCGTACACGAGCGTGTTCATCGTGGAGCGGCTCTTCCGTTCCACATCGGCCAAAAGATGTCGCTGGATGACTTCTTCGCTAACTATGGGACCTAATGGCTCCCGTATAAAGTCGGCGTTATAAGGATTTGGGGCCAATGGCCGGTGGCGAAGCATTTCGGCCGATCGCTTCGTTGGATGCTCGAAAAATGATCGTCAACTTTTATGCCAACCTTAAAGTACAACAACAGGCTCACTCAGGACAGTGCCTTCGCTCTGCTGACCCTGTAGCACGCGGACTCGACCAGACCGCACAGGGTGTGCTCGCTCTCTCGCCTGTCGGACGCCTCCCTCGCCATAGCCTCGTCCAGCCCCGCCACCACGGCCTCAAACTTCGAACGCATCTCATTCCGCCGCCTCTGGGCAACTGCGAGGGATCGCTTCATCCCAGCCCGCAGCTCAGTGATGTCACGGGCGATGGTCTCCTCGAAGGCATGATCTGCCCGCCTCCCCCCGCTGACGAGCGCCTCGCACTCCTTTGCCAGTCTGTCCAGGTCTGTGAGCAGGGTCTTGTTTGTGAACGACTGCGCTGGGCTGAATTTGCGGCGGGTGTCCTCGACGAGGCCGATCCTCCCGTCTAGCGCCTTCTCCATACGGCATCGGCCCTCGTCGCGCTCCTTGCCCATCGAGTTCAGTGTCTGCCGCAATCTGGAGTCGAGCTGGCGCGTGGTCTGGGTGAACATCGCGACAGACGTTTCGTTCTCGAGCTTCGTCTCCGAAAATGTCGCCGTAATCGCCCGCAACTGCTCTTCGATGGTGCCGCTGCGACGTGTGTTCTCCATTTCGGCGAATTTCTCCTGCAGCGAGGCCAGCGTGTTCTCATACCGGATCACCGTCTGCTTTTTGGTGGACTGCGTGAGAAAGAGGACCTATACGAACTGCCATAGTCTCTGTGAGGCTGTCAAGGTTATTGGAGAACCGTAGTATCCTCTGGCTGTCGTGCCTTTCATCCATTCAACTGGCTCCGTTGTGGTTGGATCAGTCGAACCCGCCCGCCCAGCCGACAATGACAGACCCCTGAATGCTCACCATAACCAGTCTCTACCCGCCCTTTACTGCTGTCCGCCAAACCTCTTCATGATGCGTTCGTTCTCGGCCACCCGCTCTGCCTCGACGTCGTCTTTCAATTGCTGGTAGTCCTCGGGAGACAGCCGGCCGATCCTGAGGCTCTTAGCCCTATCAAATGCCCGCTGGGAGCGGTGGTGGAGGGCGAAGCATGGGGTGGAATCCACCTGGTGCAGACTGCCGAAGATCGACATCCCGCCAGGATGAGAGCGCGCGTACGTCGTTACGTCGAATACATCGCCGTTGATGACAATCCAGGCGTCCTTTCTATCGTTATGCTGGCGCACTTCAGCGAGAGGGATTATAGGCAGCTGATCTTCAGGAATGATCTCCCGCTGAGCGGTAGTGTGGACATGCGTCATATCCTGTGTAACTGTGTTCCATTTCTACGCACATATGAAGGCATGAGAGTGCGCTTCATCGGTTCAGTTGGTTCGGACGCATGTCCAGGAGTCGACCACAGTCGGGTCCACGGCAAGTCAGCCGGTGACCGCAATGCACCCTCTTGCCCCAGCACTGCTACTCAGCACGAACCCCGGCCCTACACCGCACGTTTCTTTATGTTCCCCCTCACCTGCGGACACCAATGGACCGCGCCTTGCTCCGGGCCGCCACAATAACGTAGCCCTCCCCGCTGAACTCCAGCTGGACCTGCTCGCCTGACCCCTTGCCAATGAGATCCTTCCTGTGAAAGTCAAACTTGAAGTCAACTTCGAGACCATCACTCCAGGCCAAGGCACACCCGGCATCAACACGCACTGGGCGGTCATTGTGCACTTTAAGGCTAATCGGCGCAGTGGGGGCAACGAGGGCGACTGGGCCGTCTCCTTTAAGACACAGTTGGAAGAGGCCGGACCTAAAGATCGATCCGACGCTCTTCATCACACGGATCTCGTGGTGAATTGACGGGGGAAAGCACAAGATCGAGTTGGCGTCGACGATGATCGTGCCATGAAGGTCAAGCATCACTACCTTGCGGCCCCGGGAGAAATACACTGCGGCGTGCTCTAGCTCGGACTTGTTCTCGACAGTCATCAGCGGAACGAACGCCTCCGCTGTGAACAGGCTCTGGATGCGGTTCTTCGTGCCACGGCCCTTGTGCTTGAACGACACTTGGCCTGCGGGGAGGTATGTCAGCATCGCGTCCTTGATCGCGATCATCTTCCCGTGTGGTGGGAGGATGCAGCGAACAGCCGTCTTGCCCTCCTTCTCGAAAGGGGGAAGCTCGGACAAGTCGCGGGGGAGCTCCATAAGATCGTCCTTAGATAGACTCATTGATAGACTCATTGTGTTGTTAATGTGGTTCTAAACATACTAAGGTTCGTTGGCAAAGGTAAGTAACCCTCGTGTCGACATGTGCTACAGCAGCACGGTTAGTCAGCAAGGAGTGAAGGAGCCTGGCATACAACGAGCATAACAGAGATAATTATCCTCAATTTCTCATCATTCATGAAAGAATAAGCTCTCGAGAGATCCCTGTTGTCAAGAACCCATACTGGATAATAAGTGAGCAAATCTGGCAAATCAAGACAATGAACCAGCCTCAACGCACGCTCGGAAACGCTGACAGTCAAGAACTGGTTCCCACCTGCCTTCGCAGATTCCCAGGTGTATCTGAAGCGCTTTGCTATTGCCCCCCGTCTGTGGTAGGCCTGGGCTTCAGTCAGCTCTCAGTTGCACCGCCCCAGGAGCCCGCATAGTCGCACGATGGAGTCGCGTCATAGTCTAACCGGTACTATTTATAGCAGAGGAGACCAGCCTCAGAAGTCGAACCCGCCCAGCTCGCCGAGGTCCCCGACGTCGTCGCTAAAGTGCTCCTGGAGGAGTGTCTGGGCCGTGTTGCTCACGGACGCGTACTGGTTGTACATGAGCGACGAGAGCAGCTGGACACCGCCAACGGACTCGACGATGGACGTGGCGTCCGGCCTCTTGGTAAGAAGTCGGGAGACGGCATCGAGGATGAGGGACTTGGTCTTGTAGTTGGTGATCGACTTCAGGACTCGGAACAGAGTCTCGAGGGCGCCACAGTCGAGGAGATGCTGCATCTGCTCGTCGTTGCAAGCAGAGGCATAGTTCATGACGATCCAAGAGCACTCGGTGGCGACCTCGGGGACGTCGTGCTCCATGGTCCGCAGCACGATGGGGACGGCGTTATGGTCCACAAACACCTTCAAGTGGTCCTGGCTTCCCGCCACGATGTTGGACATCGCCCAGGCCACTTCCCTGCGGACAGAGGGCAGGGCCGACTGGAACAGCCGGAGCATGCCGGGGACGACGCCGCAGGAGACCAGGTAGTCACCGATAGTCTTGTCGTGGGAGGACATGAGGTTCCCGAGACATCTGAGGCAAGCGGAGTTGAGTCGGGCATATGGGATGGCCATGTAGCTGACGATCATGGGCGTCAGGTTCTCCTTGACGATAACTGTAATGTCGTCATCGTCGCCGTCTGCCACGAACGAGAAGAAGAAGATGATGTCCACCAGGATGTCCAGCTCGACCGTGACCAGCTGCTTGGTGGGGTCGACCTGCACGGATCTGAAGACGTTCGCGCAGAGGGGCACCAGCTTGGTCAGCTCCTTGATGTCCTTGGGATCCTGTAGGGGCGTCCGTGCGATGTTCGATACCGCCCAGGTGATGTTACGGACGTGTTTTCGGTCCATCTGCCGCCCGAGGACGGACGTCATAGACTCTACGATGCCCATGCGGATGATGTTCGAGCGGTACTGCGTCCCCTCCCCAGCTATGTTTGCTAGGGCCCAGATGGCCTGCTCCGCGAGCTGGAGATTCTTGGTCTTGTGGATGGTCTGGATCAAGCGGGGCACGGCGCCGGCCTTCACCACAGTCAGCGCGACGGCGCTCTCCCTGCTGGCAATGTTTGTGAGGATCCAGCAGGCCTCGTGGGCGTGCTTCTCAGAGTCGCAGTTGGCGAAGGGCGACACGCGCGAGATGACGTCGCGGCGCACAAGAACCTCGTACACGTTCACAGTCGCGTTCTTGCGTCGGGAGATGAGCTTTCTGACGGCTACAAGGCCCACAAGCGTCTCGTCCGGGTCGGGCAGGAGGAGCTTATCGGCATACGACATGATGACGTCCTCGTTGATCACGTCGGGGAGCTCAACGTCGATAGTCTTAATCGGTGGCTCCGTAGACGGATCTGCTCGGGACGATTCGAGCATCTCCTCGCGTTTCTTCTTCCGAAGGTCATTCACGCTCTGCTTGATGCTCTTCCGCTGAAAATTGTTCTGAAAACCTCTTCTATGTTATGAAATAGATTGTGGGAACGAACCGAACATTCCGGTCGTCCATGATGAACAACGTCTTCGTCCAGCAGTGCAGATTAGTCTGGACTGAACCCGCTGCGGCTTGCCGCTACCAGCAGCTGTGCTAGTCGCCATGGGCTGGATAAGCATCAATCGAGTGGCCGAGGACTCGATTTATCGGGAGTGCAGTTTTTGCCACATCAGCGACGTGACGAGGAATGGAGCTTTCCCAGGCGGAAAACAACCAAGTTAGCGAGGTGATGACATTTTTTGCTAACTGTGACGTCTCTGACGGCACGGGACGCCAGAATTGGGCCTCGTTATTTGAACAAGTTTCTCTCGCGGCCAATGGACTTCCATCCACCGTAGATGTTTGTCACTTCTTCACCTTCAATCTCACACAGTTTTCCTTTTCGGTAGCTCATGTTGTGCTCAACCGTATCCATTCTGACGCCCGGTCCTGGATGTTTGTCCCCGCCGTGTTCGAGCACTGTACCCAGTCCCACGCCTTCTTCAACGCCCTGTCGATCTTTGACGCCGTCATCACGCAGCAGTGGTCGGGTTTGTCCAATGACGACAAGGCTCAAGTCCGCAGCTATGCGCTGCAGCTCATCGGCGATACGATGGAACTCTGGCCTCGACGGACGGAGCCCATGACGAAGATGATCCTGAACAAGCTCGACAAGCTGCTCGTCGACATCATGGGCCAGGACACTGATGCTGAGACGCCCCTCATTGCCACCTTCCTCGACCCCAGCAACCTCGTGCTCGCCCAGGACGCCCAGACCATGCCTGAGGCTGACCCGACCAAGTGGGTCTTCTCGGTACGCGTCATGTCGTTCATCAGCCAGCTCCTCGACCTTGCATTCGACACGAGGTCAAAGATTATCCGCCGCGAGCAGGCTGAATGGATCAAAGGCGTCATCGCCAGCAACTCCCAGACATTTGGCTTCGCTATCCTCGCCGGGTCATTCCGGCCTGAGTTCGCACCCACAGCCTTCCGTCTCCTCGGCTCCATCGCCATCATCGACACCGACCTGGCACTCAACCAGCTCTTTGTCCAGCGCATCGTAGCCGTCCTCCGAGACCCGAACAACTTCGCCGCAGCCCGAAATGATGTGATCAAATCTGTCACGATCATGTTTGAGAAGTGTCGCACGACCATCAGACAAGACGGGTATGTTCAAACAGCATTGGGCCTCATGTGGCTCGGAGAGGAACTATTCCGTGCCATTCTCGAGGGCAGTACCCCCGATGAGGAGGAGGTCCACGCCTTCATCTACTTCTTCTGTGCGGCTGCCACAGCATACCCCGACATTGTCGAGAGGAATCTGGACAGCCCCGTTGAGTGGTCGGGCAACCAAGCCACCGTGAGCGACGTCTGGACCGCCATGCTGCGCCACATCATCGTCTTCACGGACCCCGCCACTGAGGCAGATGAGGTCCTGTTCAAGATGACAGTCGACTTCTGGCAGACGTTCGTCCACGGTGTCCAGGGCTCTATCGGGGCGACCCCAGGCTACGCCCCCGGCTCCCCTCACGCACTGAAGACCCTATACGACATCCAGGGCCAGGGCGAGAGCTCGATCCTCGCCCACCTCCGTAGGATCCTGGTGCGGAACATGCGGAAGCCGCGCGAGGTCATCGTCACCCAGGACGACACCGGGGCTATCGTACGGGAAGAGATGCCGGACGTCGAGAGTGTGTCGCTCCACGAGTCGATGCGGGCGGCGCTCATTGACCTCTGTCGGATCGATACTGGGGCGACGACGAGCGTCATCCTCGACCACCTTAACGACCTCAAGAACCGCGGCCATATTGTCAATGGGGCGCCGCAGTTCACCATGGACGAGGTCAACGCCGTCTCTTGGGCCGCCGGCGTCCTCGGCAACCGTGCATTCAACGGCGGCCGTCAGGTGGGCGAGCGGGACTTTGTCCTTAAAGTGCTCACAGTACTGCTCGGCCTCGTCAACCGGCCGGGCATGCGCTCCGAGTACAAGGCGGTCCTGGCCGCGGACATTATGTACGTCTGCTCACAATACCCCACGTTCCTTCGTTCGCACTGGTCATTCCTGAAGACTGTGACAAACAAGCTTTTTTACTTCATGTCTGAGCGCCACGACGGCGTTCCGGAGATGGCGTGCGACACATTCCTAACCATCGCGGACAACTGTGCCAGAGAGTTCGTCATCGAACACCATGACCCCAAGACACGCGAGGTGGAACCACCTTTTGTCACCCACGTGCTCGCGGCGAGGATGAAGTCGTATAACATCGATCCTGACAGGAACAAGTGCAACATGGTCAACTGCCTTCAGTCGCAGCACATCCCTACGTTCTTCCGCGCGGTCGGCAAGATCCTCGCGGCCCTCCCCATCGTCTCCCCGGACAACCCAGGGGCATATCCCAGGGTCGACGCCATCGCGGAGGTTCTCCAGGGCTGCAACGACACATGGGCCGGGGCGGACACGCTGCATAAGATGATCGCCCAGCACGGACCCGGGCTGCAGGAGATGAACGAGCACAAGCCGCTCATCAACAGCCTCATCAACGTCCTCAAGGCAAATGTCGCCGTCGCCGAGACCATCCGCGGCGGGTTCCAGCCCCAGATGGAGTTTATATGCCGCGCCCTCATCGGGGGTGGCCAAGACGGCGGACTCTTTGGCGACTTCTCTCGGATCATCGTCAGCGGCATCGCCGCACATGGGCCGGGAGCAGTCGATCACGATATTGCCCGGAAGATGCGTGCGTTCAAGGAGGCTGCTCTGAGAGTCCTCACAGCCTTTGTTCGTAGCGCCCACGCCGACGAGAAGCCGTTCATCCAGACCCAGCTTCTCGCCCACCTCTGGTCCATCTTCAGCGCCTACATCGACGCCCCCGTGCCCGCTGCCCGTGAGGCCTCATGTCTCGCCCTCCTCGGGGCCACCGCTGAGTGTCTTGGCGAAGCTGTCCAACATAACCTCGCAGCCTGCCTGTTTGGCCAGGCGGACAACGCCGGGACTATAGGCATGGTCCAGTCAACCCTCATGATGTTCCTCGTCGCCGCTGACCAGTCTGTCGCATCACTCACCGCCCCCCAGCTCGCACAGGCCATCGCGGCAGGTCAGGTTGGCGAGGATACCTGGTGGGTCGACTTCAACGCCGATCCTCGGCTCACAGCATTCCCTGAGGCCCTCGTCCAGCTCATCCGCGACGTCACGACCTACTGCCCTGGCGCCGTGACTGTCTCCTCGGCGATCAGACCCGACGGACACTTCTTCACTGTCGCCACACTCACCCAGTGCGCCATCCACGGCACACCGGCTATCACGGAGGTCGCCATCAAATCTCTCGCACTACTCGTCGAGCGCGTCTCGAACCAGGCTCCGCAGTTTAAGGTCCAGTGGTTGCAGTCGTACTTCGCGATGGTTCTCAAGACCACTCTCCAGGTTCTGACTGATTTGCAGCACCAGAACAACGAGGTTGAGTGCATAGACCTCCTCCGGACGCTGTGCGCGCGTGTCCACGCAGACGCCGACTACCACCAGGCCCTCACCGACCCCGCGTCTGGCATGCAGGGGCCGGTCTTCATCCAGGCATTCATGACCGCGGGGCTGAGCGGCTGGTTCGACAACTTGACCCAGCAGACTCACGGACGGTTCGTGCATTCGGTTGTCCCAGACGCCAGCCAGGCGTTCCCGTCTGACACCGACTTCCGGAGCTCTGTTATTGATTATCTCGTCAACCTGAGGAAGGTTGAGGGAGGGCAGTGAGGCAACTTAGATTAAATACGGCGGTTAATTGATTTACGGCGGGCTTCGTAAAGATGTCGAGCCATGCTCATGGCGTTCAAGGGAGGGGAGGTGTCCCCAATCCCAGCCCAGGCAGATTCGTCACTGCTCACCTCCTCTCAGGGCTTGTACAGGCATCGGGCTGGAATCGTGACAAGGGCCCTCGGTAAGTCTGGCTGGGAGGGGTCTGGCCCGAAGAGAGCACAGATAGTCTATGCACTGCTGGACAAGGCAGAATCAGATCATGGAGCCGCAAGCAAACTGTATGATGCTCAAGCTAAAGCTGCTCGTTGCACCTCAAATGGAATTAATGGAATCACCAAGGCAGCAGCACGGCTGTACTTTTGCCGAGTATGAAGTGCGAAAGACCAATCTACGTGGCAGAAAGCAGGAAAGGCTGCTCCGAATCACAGACAGTGGGTTGTTTAATCTTAAGAAGCCAGATGTCGTCAAAAGGCACATTCCCTTCACCGACATCAAGCAAATAACCCTTGTAGACACTCATCACTTCACAATTACCTTTCATTCACTCCACGACTACAACTACGAGGCACCAACATCAGCCGTGATCGTTCGCGAGCTCAGGACCTATCTTGAGCAGCATACAGACACCGAGAACTCCCAGAGGGCCATCGAAATGGCGCAACGTTCGCCGAAACCACCTCCGCCATTGGGAATCTCCGACGAAGCTCGGATTGCATTGCAGCGACGGCGAAAACTCGAGCAGCTGACGGGAAGCTGTGAGGACACAAGAATCGGACTTGAGGTCGATGCGCTAGTCTACGATCGCACGCAAGACTTGGGATTCACGATTAAGGCATATATCTCAAATTTCAAACCTGGCGCTTCTTTTTCTGAAACTGGCGCGGCTGTGCGACGCTTTATCGATCAGGTCAAGCGCCACATCCTCACAAACTGCGACACAGACGCGTTACGTCAGTACCAGATCGTGCCAGAGCAGTTCGGGACCCCAGTAGCTCCTGTGGCCATCGCGGACGTCGTCGAACGAAGTCTATTCTCAGCAATCGTCCATCCTCTTACTAACCCACTCAACGCGCAGCTTGTGTGTGAGTTTGAGACACAGGACAGGGCCATCCGGGCCTTTGGCGATGTCGCGATTGCTCAGGAGGCAATGGACGTCGCTGCGACCATGATTGATCCAGCCGGGTATGCCACCGCAGTCACTGCTATGCGACGTCTGGACGGGGCTTTGAATGGAATGGACGCAGCCCTGATGCGCGGCGCGCTCCTGGACGCCGTCCGGGCCATCTACACGAGGGCCGCGGCCATTGGCATGCAGAATGTGTCAGCAGACGAGTTTTTGCCTGTTCTGACGTTTGTGATTGCTAGGTCGGGTCTCAGTCGAGCGATGTCTGCCCATGCCGTCCTGGACACGCTGCTCAGCGACGTCGACCGGCGTGGAGAGATCGGGTACTACGTGACTGTGTACCAGACGGCACTGGGGCACCTTCTCAGTCTTACTGGGTGATAGCTGGCTGTTAAATTCGTTCGACCGCAAAAATATTGAATTTACGTGCTTTACGGCGAAGGAATGTTAATGGTTGAAGAACCAAAAACCACGCAGAAATTCGGGCGGACAATGGCTGAGACGATTAAAGCAGTCATAGAAACCGAAACAGGCACTCTTCTGGAACGTTTAGCGCCGGTTTGGACCTCATTGGGCCTTAGCGAGGACGAGGTAAGCCGGGAGATTGAGACAAACTTGATAAGCGGCCTCAGAGAGCAATTCGACATCTTTGCATCCGCACAGGAAGACAACCGCGACAAGCATGTAGAGGATATCCAGTCCAATTGCCAAACCATTAGAGATCTCTTCGCGCAACTCGGTGAGGAGGTCATCGACCTGTCATTCGCGGGCGATAAGACAGTCACACTCAAAGATCAGCTGCAGAGGACGCAAACTCTTCTGGCTGAGACCAAGGAGAAGGTTTCCCAGCGTTCGGCGCAGCTGGAGGCCGTGCAGCTCGCCCTCGAACAAGCCGTCGCCGACCTTGGCGAGAAGTTCCCAGAAGAACTTGCCAGCACCACAGATCTCAGCCTCAGCAGACTCAGCAAGCTCGAGGCGGCACACAAGGACGCCTCTGAGAGGCGTGCCCACTTGACCGAAACTGCAATCCAGATCTCGACAACGCTGACCGCGCTCCAGGCCGAGCTTGGTATCGACAACCTCGAACAGTTCAGCAGCGAGGTTCCCGAGGCCGAGACGATCCACCCTATCCTGAAGGAGCACCGTACTGTCGAGATCGTTCCAAGACTCATCCCGGCGTTAGAGAAGCTCGTCGCCGGCCTCGAGCAGGTTAAGGCTGGCCGCCAACAGGTCATCGACGACACGTACAGCGAGGTGTGCCAGATCGCAGGACTGTTGCAGGAGGAGGTCCCTGCCAAGCCGACTGACCTGACCGAGGCCGGCGTGGCTGCGTTCGTGACCAAGAAGGATGAAATGAACGCCCAGAAGATCGAGCGGTTGTCAGAGCTTTGTGCCGCACACCGCGAGACCATTGCTGGACTGAAGGAGACGCTCGAGGGCAACGATCAGATCAACGGAGGCGGCGACCTCCCGGCAGAGTCGGATTGCAGCGAAGAGGCGCTATACAAGCTGAAGGAGGTCGAGGAGGCGTTCAACCAGCGCGTAGAGGCCGTGCTTCCCATCCTCGACCTGGTGGGCAAGAGAGAAAAAATCCTCAGGGACAAGGAGCAGTTCGAGAAGAACTCTGCGGACCCGGCCCGGCTCACCAAGCGAGACCCGGGCCGTCTGCTGCGGGAGGAGAAGTTCCGGAATACCCTGAAGAAGGACCTGCCCAGGATCAACAAGAAGCTGATCGTGCTGATCAAGGAGTACGAGGCCCAGGGGCTGACATTCATGTTTGGGGACGAAGGGTATCTTGATTCTGTGGTCAATGACGTTCAGACGTCCAACAAGCGGGTGCCGCTCGCTGAGAGGACGGCGCCGGTGAGGCAGAGTGCAGATGCGGCGGAGAAGGTGAAGACGCTGCCCAGAAAGGGCGCCGGGTCCCGTATTCCAACCGCCAATGCCGGGAAGCGTGGACCTTCATCGGCGATGGGGAATGGCAAGCGCGCTCGCAGCTAAGACCCGTAAATTTTATGTTTGATGAGGTAATCGTGGTGGTGATGGTGGGCTGGGGATGGCCTGGCGCTGGGTGTGTACACGGCCAGGTCGGCAAGAACTAAACTGTTGCGCAGTGTAAACACATTGTTCGAACCTCCCAGACAGGGCCTGAAAGGAACGATCAAAGTGCCAAACTGTACAACATCATCCGTCCGTAGACGAATGTTGGCGGTTAGCCAATTGATGATACTGGAATGATGTTGGAAGGCGCGGGATCGAGGTGCGACTGAACGGAGAGCGACCGAGCTCATCTTCCGTGGCAAGAGAACGCCACAGGATGTTCTCTGCAGCACTCTTGTCCCGATGATCAACATTCAGAGCATCAGGAACTGTTGCGCGCCACTGAGCACCACGGCACTGTGGATTTTCGCAGAGCATCACACGTTGTGGGTGAACGTGCTGGTCATCACGCGGACGAACTCGCTTGTAGGGGGCGTGGCAGTGAGGGCAGACGACGGTGGTGCGGTCCTCGTTAACCATGTTAAGATCGACGACAATGTTATACCTCTTGAGAAGGGGTACTATCTCTCTCGCGAACTTTCGATATGGCGCGCAAGGAATGAACATACCAGCAGGCGTGGTGAATCCCGAGCTCCCGTAGAAGACTTTCAGGCGAATGGGGGTGGCGATGGGATGGTGGCGACCGAACTCCCGAGCCAACTGTTGGCCGCAGCGGGCGAAGTGCTTCTGGCGAACTATACAAGTGTAGAAGTGAATTTAATGTGGAATAGAAGACAATGAGACGACGTGTGCGATTGTGATGTTTGCAGCTGTGCTGACGTCCACGAAGAAGACGCTTTGTGGAAGCCCTGGAGAAGACGATCTGTCTGTCAGACGTGAGTAGGAGGGAGCCAGGGCAGTGTTGCGCAGTATAAACACATTGTTCGAACCTCCCAGACTTGTTCTTAGTACCTCTTAGCCTGCACATTGACAGTTCAAAACCTCGAACGGACAAATGGAGAAAGGTACGTCGCCATTTCTCCGTCTACTGACCGACTCCCCAGAAAAGACACTCGTATGCATCCTTTTCAGTCCTCACGCAGTTCACTGTCGGGTTAGTCGTCATGATTGTCTGGCTTGGAAGCATCTTCTCCTACGCCTTCGTTTCAACAACCGAAATGCGAGTGGAAATGGATCCTGACCAGCAAACCATCCTTGTAGCCGGAGGAGCAGGCTACATTGGCTCTCACGTGGTTGCTGACCTTGTTGAGAACAAGTACAACGTCGTCGTCTACGACAGTCTGTACAAAGGCCACAAGCAGTCTATTGTCGGCCTCAAGAACGTCGCATTCGTCAAGGGAGACGTCCGCGATGGGGACTTGCTCGATAAGACGTTCAAACGTTTCGAGCCCGTCGCGGTAATGCACTTTTGCGCGGACTCCCTTGTTGGCGAGTCTGTCATCGACCCCCTCAAGTACTACGATAACAACGTCGGCGGCGCCATCAGCCTCCTCCAGGCCATGGGGCGGAACGGTGTTGACTACATCGTGTTCTCGAGTACCGCGGCTATATTCGGAGACCCCGAGGTAGACATAATCTCCGAGGACACTCCAAAGGCCCCTAAGAACCCCTACGGTGAGACGAAGCTGGCTATCGAGCGCATGCTTCACTGGGCGAGCGAGTCGCCGTCATCGACGCTGAAATACGTTGCCCTCAGGTACTTCAACGCCGCCGGGGCACACCCGACCCGTGATATCGGCGAGGATCACTCGCCCGAGACGCACCTCATCCCCAACGTCATGAAGGCCATCCAGGGCAGCGGCGGCCGTCTCAAGGTCTTCGGCAACGACTATCAGACGCCCGACGGGACCTGTGTCCGCGATTACATTCACGTCATGGACCTATCGCAGGCCCACGTCAAGGCCCTCGCGTGGATGATCCATAACGATCTCTCTGGTCAGTTTAACCTCGGCAACGGCAACGGGTTCTCCGTCATGGACGTTATTGGGTCTGCCAAGACCGTGACGCAGCGGGAGGTTCCGTACGACTTGGCCCCCCGTCGGGCTGGGGATCCCCCTACGCTCGTTGCTAACAGCGTGAAGGCGAAGAGCGTCTTGGGATGGCGGCCGGAGCATGATAGCATGGATGACATCATCGCGAGCGCATGGAGGTGGCACCAGGCCCACCCCGCTGGATATAAGGACTAAACGGGCACTTTACGTTGTTAAGGAGGTCTTGGGCTGTCGGGCGAGTCGCTATTTATGCAAGTCAGGCCAACTGCGCTATGTCGAGGGGAAGGATTTACTGGCGCGGGGCCCACCTACCAAGGGACCAGATGTGGTCCCGCTCGGCCACAAGGGGCCGAGTGGTGGTGCGGACCTCCTAAAAAAGAGCAGCCTCTCGCCGCATCAATTCGGACGCGACTCGACTCTAAACTGTGATCAATCCGCGGCCGGATGGCTCCAACATCCCAATGTGCGCGTCCAAAGCTGCCGCATTCCTAGTTTCTGCTGGAGCGAGAACCAAGATCCCGCCCAGAACCGTCGCCCTTACCATCGCCGACGCCCTCATGTCCGCTACCCTTCTGGTGTACGACAGGTGGGCCGTCAGACTGAACCTGTTCAGTCCTCTGGAGTTCATCCCAGGGGGGTCGACAGCTTAAGTCACCTTTACATGAATCCTCCACATAAACCTCTAAATATCACACTCTGTTGACTATAAACTGCGCATCGCCCTTGGCAGTGAAGTCAAAGAAGGCTAGCAACCCCGGAGGTGCGTCCGTTTGCGTTGGGCGCTGATGGATTCGGCTCTGGCAGTCACTCGACTTCCTTAAGGAGATCGCGGCTGTCTCGCAACGGTCCGCGCATTGTAGCTGACATAAAGTGCACATCCTGAACTCTTGAGACAACGCCAGATGGGTGACACCACTGAAGGAAGCGTTCGAGTGACCACTGTTGCTGCTTCATTCAAGGTGAAGTCCCAGAAGTTCTCTAGGGACGGACTGAAGAGCTTGAGCCAGTCTCTGCAGCAGCTCGGCCTATCTTCGGACTACAACCCCAAGTTCTCAGAGAACGCTGGCCGTAAGCCTTCGCCCGCCATGCAAATCGATATTGGTAACAAGCATCTCCCGATGATCCCTTCAGGAACGAAGATCACCGTTCGTCTGTTCCAGTCGGGCAAGGGGACCATCCTCGGCTGCCGCAACGAGGAAGAACCTCGAAAAGTGACCGACTACCTCAAGGGAAAGCTCCGCAAGTCCGAGGAGTACCGCAAGATGGTGATCACCACGCCCAAGATCACCTCTGTCAATGGACAGGGAAACATCGGCTTCAGGGTGGACCTGGCGCAGTTCTACAAGTCGTACGCCGTCATCAGTAACTACTCACCCGAGATCCAGGACGCAGTCAACTCGAAGTGGTCGGACCCGGACGGGGCGACCACCAACCTCTTCGCCACGGGCAATGTGTCGGTCTACGCCAAGAGCCGCGAGGACCTGCGGACGGCTTTCGATAATGTGCGCGAGCTGGCCTCATCCTGTAAGGCGTGACCTTGTTCGGAGTTGATTACAATGGAAGCTTAGACGCACGCCGAGGAATAAACGACGAATCGGGCGCGGATTTAGCGATAATGAGCCGTATGACAGCCAGCCGATCCTCATTGCACCCTGGGTCGGCCGAGCAGAATTGGGCTCCTGGTTCGCAAAAGAGACAATGGCGCCGACGTCGAGCCGCTTAAGGCAAATTAAGGTGCCGATATGGCTCTTACAGGTATGTTCCCTCCTACTTGTCGCTTATCCAGTTCCGGGCCGTCGTAATCAAGGACCTCCATCTTCTGCGCGTCTCTTTCCTCAGGTGTGTTCCAGCGCCCCTCTCTAACACAGTTTCCTCATTCAGGGGTCTATTCCTATCCTCATGGTTCTTCTCATGGCGCTCCTCAACCGTGTTTTGAGTAAGAACCAGGGGCCCCTTGTGCAGCACTTCCACCACAACAGCAAGCCCATGTCGGACGAGATCGCGGCAAACCTGGACCTCTCGACGATCCTCCTGACTCAGGCAGACGGCGTTGACATCGGCTACCTGCACGATCACTTTGGAAACGCCACAGGCCTCCTCGCCACGCTGGACGGGCCCGAGGGCAACGTCAAGCGCCGCATACGCTGGTCAGACCCGCACCTGCACACATGGCCCCAGACACAGGTGGTGGACACACAGACAGATGTTGACGATATGCTCATGGAGGCACTCAAGGCGCTCGTCTCCGAGACCAAGAAGCACGCCAAGGATCCCGACTGGGACGCTAGGCAGCACATACCGACGTCGTCGCTCCACATTGACGACTTCAAAAAGACTATCGATAGCCCAGCACTGCAGTTTACCGTGCAGGTCCCCGACACGCTCTGGATCGCGGAAGATACGCTCATGCTCGTCCAAGATCACATGGATCTGTTGACAACAGCTATGGTCAGATACATGTATGACAATGCGCAGGACTTTGTGGTCACCGGGTCATCACAGTCGCTCCCGTACGTGTCGACTGCCCACTCTGTTCTCCTCATCGAGCAGCTCGGCGTGTATGTCTACCCCCTGGCCTTCATACTCCTCATCCCATATTTCGTCCACTCGCTCTCGTCAGAGAAGGCCAACGGCATGCGGGACTACGCTAAGATGAGCGGCCTCCGCGAGTCTGCCTTCATAGCCGCCACCGTCACCCACCATGCCCTTGTGAACGCCCTGGTCGTCGCTATTGTGGTCGTGCTCGGCTTCGTCGCCCACATCCCGTACTTCAGGTCGAACTCGCCGCTCCTAATGTTCTTTGTCCTCTCTCTCCTCGGGATCGCCCAGTCGACCACGGCGTTCATCGTGTCGACTCTGGTACGGTCGCCGAGAGTCGCCCCTGTTGTCACGTTTATCCTTGTCATCCTCATATTTATCGCAAATGCCGTGCTATTTACGTACCATGCCCCATGGTATGTATACGCCCTGACTCCTATATTCCCCATCTTTTATGTCATGACCGCCTTCTCAAACCAAGTGATGATCGGCAATCCCGGTGCAACGATTTCCTCGATGCTTTTTGAAGCCAATGGCGCCGGCTGTACTGGCATGCTCGTGCTCTCGCTCATATGGGGCGCTGCCTTCGTACTGGGGGCGTTGTGGGTGGACTCCGTGTGGGATAGCAAGTGGACACTGCTGCTCAGACCGTTTAAGATGACGATCTCCACAATCTGGGCTTGGTGCAGAATAGCGTATTCCAAGGTCAAGAACCTCTCGAACAAGACTACCACCCGCTCCCCCGAGTTCGACGCCTTCTCCCCCACCGCCCCCACGTCCACCCAGCCCCTGTTGAAGTCGACGCTCTCGTACGACACGATGTCCACCGACTCCCGATCCGACATGTTCGACACCCCGACAAGTTCATATCCTGATATCGACCTGGCGATGCCGGGGTCGGGGGTGCCGTACGACATCGACGAGACAGCCGACCGTATTACGGACCCGGACGTCCTCGAGGAGAAGCACAGGGCCCAGGGCAAGCTCGACGAGCCCGAGCCGCTCGTGCGGGTTATCGGGCTCCACAAGACGTTCAGGGGCGACACTCGGTCTGCACCGGCACATCATGCCGTGCGCGGACTGTATCTGACAGTTCGGCAGGGCGAGTGCTTCGGCCTCCTCGGCCACAACGGCGCAGGTTTGTACCAAACCCAACCATTTACACAGGCAAGACCACCACTATCAACATGCTATGCGGCCTACTCCCGCCAACGTCTGGCAGCGCCGTTGTCGACGGCAAGGACATCCTCAATGCCGCCGCCCGGGCTCACCTGCACAGCATCCTCGGCGTCACCCCCCAGTTCGACGTGTACTACCACGATTTATCGTGTATGGCTCATATACTATACTTTGCACGTATCAAGGGCGTATCTCCCCTCGAGGAACGGTCGCACGCTAAGGCCCGCCTGCTCGACGTCGGCCTCGACCACGCAACCGGGGCACGCGCCAAGCATCTCTCCGGTGGCATGCGGCGTCGTCTATCGCTCGCCCAGTCCCTCTGCGGCGACCCTAAAGTGCTCTATCTGGACGAACCAACCACTGGTCTCGACCCAGCCACACGGCAGTCGATCTGGGCGGTGCTCCGCAAGATCAAGAAGTCCAGAGCCGTACTCATGACCACACACTCCATGGCGGAGGCTGAGGCCATTTGTGACAGATTGGGCATCATGGCAACCGGCAAGCTTCGCGCAGTCGGCACCAGAAACAGGCTCAAGACTCGCTTCGGAGGCGGTCTCAGGGTGACGCTGGAGACAAACTATGGCCGCGACCCAAGGGCCGTGGCAGCTGGAGTCGCGCAGTTTATGGCCGATTTGGACGCGACGATCTCCTCCATCGTGGGTTCTGTGGCCACGCTCCACGTCCCGCCCGACCACCGCACGTCGAAGGTCCTGCGTGCCATGATGACTCTCCCCCCAGAATCTGGTGTGGCCGACTGGAGCGTGACGACGACATCGTTGGAACACGTCTATAATACTGTGATGGACAAGTATAACGACGAGTAGATATATGATATATTTGTATAAAGGCATGTAATTGGCTAGTAGGGGCGTGGATGACGACTGGATTGGAGGATCTCGGTCGACTTGACAACTCTGGACTGCCGCCAGCCACGAATCATGGAAACGAACAAGAGTTAACGTGGGCATATAGTCAGGCGGCGAGTCTGATGTCGTCCAATCCGACCCTATGGCATGTTGAGATGGGGTGCTCAACCCAAAGCAACTCCGCGAGTCGTAATGGACGCAACCATCCCAGATCTCCCGTGGGAGACGTCTATGAGCCTCACTGGCTCGCTATCATCGTTAGAGAATCTCAATCCACTCGCTATTGACCCTATTTCACCAGATTCTTTCTTTGTTCCTCAGCCTTTGGCCTTTGGACCATTTACGGGCGTCGACGTCAATGACGCGAACAAGCAACAGCGGAATGGTGAAAAGAAGCAATGGGTTACCACAAACATCACCAATAGACTCCACATCAGCTCAAATTCATGGAGTGCTGAGCAAATTCGCTTCGCTATCAAGCGTTTCAAGGATGCTGAACCAATCATCTACAAGTCACGAGGCTCCAGCGCCAGCCGCTGCCCAGAGCACAAAGCTTCAGCGAACAGTCTTCGCGCCATCCGCTACCGCTGTGCCCAACTCCAATGCGAGAAGGAGTCCTGCACCGTGCAGATCAAGTTCACATACTGCAGCGTCGCCTGCCAGGTCTACCTCTCCCGCACAGGGACGCACCGCCTGCTCCAGCCGCTGGCCTCGTCTACCCGCCGGACCCGGGGGGTCCCAGATCACATGAGGGCGCCCGTCACCACGATGGCCAGGGACGGGATGCTGCCCTCTCAGATCAAGGCGCGGCTCGAGAGCGACTATGAGGGTACCGCTCCGACGCTGAGGCAGATCCAGAATTATGTGGCGAGGATGAGGAAGAAGGCGGAGAGCAGCTAGCGTCCGACAGTGCGGCGACTTTATCTTATTACATAAACATGGCTGGCTGCGTGAGTTGGGTTGGGCGAGGTGTGAACTAAGATTGAGAATCACTTGAGCCAGCGCAACTATTCTTCAAACCATTATCAAATGGGTCAGTTGCTATCCAGAACGCTTCAAAATCGCCATCGTTGAAAGCATTGGTAGCGGAGTAAAGGCCTGTTTGACCGCGGCAGACCAGGCGTAATCTGCGAATAAAGGTCGTCATCCAGATGCAGCTCCTTGAGCGCGTTCCTCCAGAGCAACTGGAGAGGATTATCAATGTCTGGGGTCGCATTGAAGCACTGATGTTCCTTCATCGGCCAACTGCTCTTGTAGCGGATGTGCTGGGCGTCGATTTGTCAATTGCCCGCACCCTCATCGCCATCCTGATCACCATGGCTCTTTCTTTCAGCTTTATGTTTGTTTCGCGGCCATCGAGCCGCAAATCTCTCAGCGGCGGCCTCGGCGTGTTCCTCCTCGTCTATGCATACGGCGTCCGTTCTCTCTACTGCGTCGCACTCGCCTGCCTGTGTTACGCCCTCCTCCTTCTCGGGATTGACAAGAGCCAGCTCCCCCGCGCCTTCCGTCCCTTCCGTGTTGTCCGGCTGCGTTACGTCACGGCGTTCACGTGGCTCCTCGCATTCGGGTTCCTGAACTACGTCCAGCTCAACAAGTACCTCTCCTGGTCTGTGGCAGGCTGGACACTGGACTATTCCGGACCTCTCATGGTCTTCGTCCAGAAGATCACGATGCTTGCACACAACATCGAGGACGGTAAGAAGATGAAGAGCGACCCCACCTCCCTCACCCCCCGCCAGCGCAGGTACGCCATCAGCTCGATGCCCAAGCTGTCCGAATATGTAGCCTACGTCTTCTTCTTCCCATCGGTCATGTTTGGTCCCAACTTTGAGTTTGCCGACTTCCGTACCTTCCTCATGACCAAGAAACTACCCTCCGACAAGCCCAGAGAGAACCGCATGCGGGCCATCGGCAAGAACTTCGCCATCGCGCTCTGCCTCATCCCCGTCGCGGCGCTGTCGTTCAACCACTTCAATGCCTCGACACTCTCCGACCCCGCCTTCCTCACGTCCTCGCTCGTCTGGAAGGCTGTGGCGATCAAGGTAGTCTGTGTCATGTTCCGTGTGAAGTACTACTTTGCTTGGATCATGAGCGACGCCTTTTGTGCGGCTGCTGGGTTCGGACTCCATGAGGTAGACGGACGCTATGTTTACGGCAAGTACAGCAACATTGACATCGTCCACTTCGAGACCACGCCTGACGTTCGCACTGTCACTGGTGCGTGGAACCGCGGTACGAACCGCTGGCTGAAGTACTACATCTACGACCGCGTTCCCGCGCCTCGGGCTGTTCGGACGCTCATGACGTACCTGATGTCAGCCCTGTGGCACGGATTCTTCCCTGGATACTATGTGTTCTTCCTGGCCATGGCTCTCGGGACGTTTACTCACAGAGCGCTGCGGAAGGCGTTTAGACCGCTCGTGGCAGCAAGGTCGCGGTATGTCATGTGGATTTATGTGATTACCGGGTGTGTGATAACCAATGTATACGTCGAGTTTGTCGAGTCGGCGTTTGCACTGATGAGGCTCGCCCCCATCCTTGACCTCTGGGCGGCAGTCTACTACATCCCCGTCATTGGCGCGGTGGCGTTGCTGCTTGTCGCCACGCTGGTCTCCAGGTCGAGGAAGACCCGCGCTGAGGTGGAGAAGAAGGATGAATAAAGTTTATGTGGTGGCAGGGACCTCTCAGTCTTGGCAATTGACTCCATCAAGAGTCATCTTGGGTTGAGGGCCACTCCAGCAAGAGATAACAAGCCGCCTTTATTCTACATTGCCTATTCCTTCTTCAGAAACGGCGCAAACACGTTCCACCGAGGGATTTTCGTGGCGTGCTCCGCCTGTACAAAGGGTGACAGCCGCATGCCGAGAAAGATGAAGAAGACTGCCATCTCGTATAGATGGAAGACCACGTTGTAGTCGAAGTCTTTGTAGAACGACAAGTGGAACTTCATGATGTTGCCGACAGCCTGCACGACGATGCCAATCGCGACGAGGACAATCATGATGATGTTTGCAGAGTTGACCCAGTGCGAGTGGAGATAGGCCACGATAGAGTACACTAGACCGATGAGGAACATAGGCGCTTGGGCGATCCCGAAGGAGAGGAACTTCCAGTCCATGGCGGGAATCAGGATGAAGCCAAAGAGGAGAAAGAACGTCGGGATCACCGCGTGGACTGCTAGGCGGAGGGGGATGAGCGCATAGTCCGCAACGCAGCCCAGGCAGAAGACGTATCCGGAGAGGAGACCGGAGTATAAGGTGGTGATCCAATAGGGGCGGGCCTCGGCGATAGAAGTGGTCGAGTGGTTCTTGGCGCCGGTAAAGGACATCACGCCGGTTAGGATGATGGATATCCCCATCAACAAGTCGCTCATCTTGGGCTTGCGCTTCGATTCAGCCCGAAGAGCGACGCTATAGTTCCCACAGAGAACAATGCCGCAGTAGAACAGCTCAACGCCAAAGATAGCATCTGTTGCTGCTGTGAGATAGTTGATAGGATGCTCCCCGGTGGTATGGACAGCAGTTGGGATCATACTGCGTGGTGGCGTCGGCGAAAGTCCACGGGCAGCAGACCAACTCAGACGTCCCGCCCCGAACTCACCGAGCCCGTCACGGCATACACCATGGTCATAATCCTCGTACCCGATGCAGCCCATGATTGTTCCATGACCATTTACTGAGTCGACTCGGGCATGAAGCGCGGCGGGTGTAACGGCAAGGCGCATCATAATCAGATAATATGCGATGTCTTTCGCAAACTACTCGGTTCCCACACTTCAGTGGCTTGTGCGTCTCAAGGGACGACGCCCTTGTCGACCCGCATGACAAGTTCATGAATGCCATATGGAGCTGAACCTTCTCCTAACACGCCCCCTTCACACCTCGTTCTTGCCCTCCTTGATAGCCCGCTCCACTGCGGCACTGGCCTGGGCCTGGATTTCCGCCCTCCGTGCCCGCCTGGCCTCGTGGTGGTCCTTGCTGGTGATGGCCTGCTTCTCTCTAGTGTGGATGAACTTGCAGTTGTCGCCATAGCCGCAGAATCCGGTCTCGTAGAAGTCCTTGCAAATGCCGAGCTCATAATCCCGCTGATACTGGACGTTGGAGCGCTTAGTCTTGCTCATAGACTCCTTTGGTGACATTGTATCGGGTTTCACTTCTGTTGCGTCGAGTGCTGAGATGGGGACGACATTAGCTGTCGAAACGCGGCTTGCGGCCTTTTCACGCTTCTTGATGCTTCCATCTATAGCTACAGACGCATTTTCAGTCTTTCTCTTTCTCTTTGGCATATTGCAATGGTGAGGCAAGGGTTCTTAGCTCAGATCAAGCGGCACCGCCGCATTAGTGTCTTACCCTGCACCCAATAAAATCTCCAACATCGGCATCAGACGCTCACCCATACACAGACGTGGTATTAATAATCCGCTAATGCTTTTTAAACTGCCGCGCACTATCACAGACACACGTCCCCAATTTTCAGCTTCTTGATCTTCGCCTCAGCCTTCTCCTTGGTGACGTTTGTGCACGGCCCGCCGATGCACCCTCCCTCGCAGCTCATGACCTCGAGGAAGTCCTCGACGTCGCCCTTCATCGCCTTCTTGTGGAATGTCTTGAGCTTCAACACGGTCTTCTTGGTCAGCCCGTCGATGTGGGAGGTAGTGAGGTCCTTTGCTTCATCGCCCAGGACGTTGACTACTGTCTGGGTCACGCCGGTCGAGTACGCGAACCGCACAGCGGGGGGGAACGTGATGTCCGTGGGTATGGCGTCAGGCATGGGCAGGGCTGCCAGGAGGGCGTCCAGTTCCATGAACGTGAGGGTGAAGTCGATGCCGTGCTTGAGCGCCTCGTCCCTCTTAGCCATGCAGGGTCCTATGAAGGTGTAGAGGTGCGGGTGGTTTTCCACCTCAGTCATCATCTCGTGCTGGATGACCATGGGGCTGGGGGTGGTCGAGACGTACGGCTTGAGGGAGGGGATGTGCTTGTCCACGAGGTTGACGTACGCCGGGCAGCAGGAGGAGGTCGTCGGCTTGCCCTCGTGCTTCCTCTCCATGATCTCCGCGGCCTCGCGGCGGGCAGTCTCGGCGGCACCAGAGGCGACAGTGACGACGGCCTTGAAGCCGAATGCACGAAGCTTAGAGACGATCTCGATCCAGTTGTCCTGGCCGCCGATGATGCTGGGAGCGACGAGGGCGACGACGCCCGGCCCCTCGTTCTTCTTGTACTTCTCAACGGCGAGCATTACGTCGACGATGTGGGAAACCTGCTCGATTGCGCCAAAGGGGCAAGCGCTGGAGCACTTGCCGCAGTTGATGCACTTATCGTGGTCAATCTCGCGCTGGCCGAACTCGTTCTTGTGGATTGCATCTACTGGGCACGCCTCCTGGCAAGGGATGGTGAGTCGGATGATGGCACCGTATGGGCAGGCGTCCATGCACTTGCCGCAGTTGACGCAGCTGTCGGGGTCGATCACCGCCTTGTTCCTCCTGCGGTCGATGGTGATGGCGCCCTTGCGGCAGACGCCCCTGCACTGCTGGGCAAGGCAGCTGCGGCAGGTTTCGGTGACGAGGTACGCCTTCTGGATGCAGGAATCGCAGGCGAGGTCGATGACGCCGAGAGTGTCAGTGGCGGGCTTCTGCCTGAGCAGTGCCTTCTGGGCGTACTCGAAGAGGCCGCGCTCGTCATCGCCTTCGTCCTCTGCCTGGAAGCCGAGCACCGACATAGTGCGGAAACGGATGATCTCACGGTCCTTGTAGATGCAGCAACGGTTGTAGTGACTCTCGTGGTTCTTAGCAACCGGCCTCATCTGAAACCCAATGCGTGAGACGTTCTTGGCAAAGCTATCACGGTGGTTGATGAAGCAATCCACCACCCTGTGGCAAACCTCCTTCCTGATGACGAAAGCACCTGAGTTGTGGTGAGAAGGACCGCCCATTACCGTTTTGTAGCGAAGCACGAAAAGCGACGACCCTGATCCGACCCTTAATCATCTGATTGATGGAGGGAGTCGAGGAAGATTGCTCCTCAATCTCACGGCCAATCTACACTCGTATCAGGGAACCGCATATCTGGAAAGTGTGTCATCAGCGACAGCTTGTCAATTAATGTCTTGCCGGAGGTCTTGTCTTTTCGCATCTGACCAAATATCGAATCAGATTCGGGAATGCAAACTCTCGATTTATGCGACGAAATCGGGTTATGGATGTCTCAGAGACAAGTTATCCAGTACCTATGTCAGGAGGCGGAAGATCTGATCTGATCTTCAACTGGTGGAAAAAAACTAACACCCCCGCGATGCCTCAGTAGCCATACATCATGGGAACCACGGGTCAGCATCAGCGCCAGGCGTCACGACATCACACAAGCCCCGTCCACCTCGCATCCAACCCCTCTATCCGCATATTTAACAGCCTTACTTGCCCTCTGCCCTCTTCTTGAGCAGCGCAACAGCACCCGGCGTCCTCTTGAACGAGGCGTGAGACGGGTCCAGGTTGAACTCGGCCGCCGCGAGGTCCGGGAATCGGGCAGCGGATGACAAGGTGTTCTCGACGTCCGCGGCTGCTGCGGCCTCGATGGTGGGGTGGTCCGCGATGTACTCGGCCAGACGCTTCTTGGCGTAGCGGCCGGGGCGGGTGGCGACCTTGTCGAGCAGGGCCTGGTACTTAACGAGCATGTCCACGGTCACCTCCTCCTCCTCATCGTCTTCGTCCTCGTCCTCTGAACCGTCCGCTTCTGAGCCAGAATCGGCCTCGGCCTCGTCGTCTCCAGACACGGCCGTATCATCATCATCATCCTCCTCATCGCTTTCACTACCACTATCCATGGCCTCCAGCATGATCCGCCGAAGCTCCTCGGCCTTCCTCATCTCCTCGTCCACGGCATCGCCCCAGCCCGGGTTCTCCTCCTGGATGGCCTCGACGAGCCCCCGGTACTCTGCACCCCGGGCCTCGTCCTCGGAGCCTGAGCCAATCATCGCATCAAAGTCCTCGCCCACCAGGTCCTGCAGCCCGTGCTGCCTGTGTGTCAAAGCTCTCCTGTTCACGTCGGTAACATCCCAGCTCGATTCGACCCGCGTGTCCATCGCAGCTGAGACGCGGTGGCCCGCCTTCATCGTATACCCGACAGGGATGGACGAGGCGGTGTCCGCGGGCGCCTCGTCGAACGGCATGTCCTCTGGTACGAAGCGGAGGTCGAAAGAAGTGCCTGATAGCTCGAACTCCTTGCCGTCGCATTCGTTATAAATGGACAGCGCCGTGGCGGGTGAATCGAACGTCGCGATGGCGTAGAAGTACTTCATGCGGTCAAGCTCGTAGCCACGGAGCTTCTCCTGTGCGGCTCGGGAGATTCTGTCGGGCGGTGTGCTCGGCCTCTGAAGGGACTCGCCGTGCCCGAGGAAGGCCGCAGGGCCCTCCGTGGCCTCGCGCTCGAGCCTGGTCTTGCCAAATTCGGAGACGTACTTGTCAACCTTGAGGAGACGGCCGCCAGGGGGGAGGAACGACGTGAAGACTACGAAGAGGTCGTCCGCGTTGACAAGGTCCCACGCCATGTTCTGGATGGCAAGGCGGTGCGTCTCGTCGTCGACCATGATCTGGTCTTCCGGGGCAACGTACTCTTGGTTGAGATCGAGGTCGGGCTCGGTGAGTTCAGCGTCGGTGTCCACGGCGGAGGTCTCACCGTCACTGCTATCGGCCTTCTCATCAGCCTTATTGGCGGTTTCCCCATCGTATTCGTAGAATTCGTCCAAATCCTTGTTCTTTCCGACCTGCTTTTGCCCGTACTGATCAACGGTGACGGTTTGGAAATCGGGGTCCTCATATATCTCGGCAAAACGCTTGTCAAGCTTAACCTTGCCGTTATCACGCTTCCGCGGATTACCAGCCTTGCTCTTCGCCATCGTTTCCGTTTCTTCCTTAAATGCATTGCGTCTTAAATTCGATCAACCTTCACACCACGCCAGAGCCGATCGCAGATGAATCCAGCTCTGCATGTTGGCTGGGGTCGGCAATTCTAGGCCACCCACCGGCTTAAGTCCGCATGGTTGGCAGATGGACGGCGTGGCCTTCTCCACCTGGACAAGACCACATCCATGTGATCAACAAGAGAAACACCATAGAAAAGAACCTGATTTAACTAAACCCGCCCGGCCTATGCCGAGCCCAGTGCCGTCATCACGAGCGGCATCATCGCCCCAAACACGGCAGACAATAGTCGGGAAAAGTCGTTGTTTGGGAACATGCCCGCAACCTGGATCAGCCTGACGAGGTCGGCGTGACACAGCTTGACCGTGGTCTGGAAAGACGCCTCGTCCTCCCGAGCCATGCCGACTATCGTGTCGAGCGCGTAGCTGGCGACGTCGAGGAAGGCGGCGACCTCCGTCTTCTCGTGGTGCACGGTGTCGTCTGAGGAGAAGGCCGACTCAGCCCTGTCCGCGTAGTGGCGGATGATGTCCCCCAGCTCGGCTATTAGCATCTCCCGAACGCGAACGGCCCATTCGCCGGTGGACTTGGCCACGCAGTACCGGAGCGACCTGACGACGTTGAGGGAGCCGCGGAGCTCCTGTTTCTTCATGCTGGGCAGCTGGGCCATGAACTTTGCCTGGAGGAGGCGGTAGCGAAGGTCCAGGTCCAGGTTGAAGTCACGGCAGGCGGCCAGACAGTGTCTGGTGCCTGCAAGAAGGACCTCGGCGGCCTCTTCGGGCAGCGAGGTCGACGTGATGAGGTCGGCGACGCCCTCGAACAACCGGAGCTGGATGATCGACTTGCGGCGGACCACATGGAAGACCGACCGCTTGGTCTCCGGTGACACGTCCGTGCCGGTGACAGACCGGATCTCGCTGGGGAACGTAAGCTCCAGCATCTCTGCGACAACGGCTATGAGCCTCATGAAGGGGGGGCCGAGGTCGAGATCGACCAGGTCGGGCAGGAGCTGGAGGATGAAGCCGTCGCAGTAGACCTGCGCCAGCTGCTCGATGCGGGCGATACGAACCTCGTCGGGTTGGTCGTTCGAGCTTCCGACGTCAAGAGTGCCCGTGGCCCCACGGAGGCAGATATCGGCAAATCTATCCAAGATTGTGTGGTCGCCGGCCATGAGGTTGGTGGGGAGTTCCGTCAGCAGCCGCGCAGTGCCCGAGACGACGGCATCGACGATGCCGGCGGACCATTCGGCAGACGGCATCTCGATCCTGGAGAGCAGGGTCTTGTCAATGACGTCACAGCCGATGGGCGTGGCCATCACCGCCTGCAGAAGGCCGTTGTCGTTGAAAAGGACGTTAGACGCCTGTCTCGACACCACTGTGCGGCTGTCGCTGAGGGAGTGCACCACGGCCGTCAGGGCTGGCACGTAGTGTGTGTCAACGAGGCGGGCCAGAGCCTCGTCATCCTGGTCAAACCGGAAGGAGGCGTGGGCGGCATCGTCAGACTCGGCACGGTCGAGAAGGAGCTCTACGAAGCGAGCCATGGTGTCGATCATGTTGACGGAGACCTTGTCGTCAACCGCCTGGGACCGCAGTTGACAGACACACTCGATGAGCGCGTCAATGTGCTCGGTGATGAGGTCGAAGAACGTGTATGCAATCTGAGACACGATTAGGCCGGATGTCTGGACGGTCGAGCGGCTTGTGTCATACTGTATTGATGATGTCAGAATCTCAAATATCGGGGTCCATCCCGATCTGATGTTCGTGACGCCCTCGGTGTGGATGAACTGCTGGACGCAGCGTAGGGCGAACTCGACTACCTCTGGATGATCTGTACGCCGCACGATGTCACGGAACGGCTCGAGGAAGCGCACCTGGAATCGCATCGAGGCGAACTCGTCGACTTCTGCGAACTTACGAAGGAACTTGGATGCGAGCTGGCGGAGGGAGTCGACGGCGTACATGGCCAGCTCGAGGGACGAGGAGGCGCCGACGTCGACAAAGAGGCCGCCCATGGACTTCCACAACCGGATGAAGGCGAACTTGGAGAGCTCACGATCCATGTTGACAGAGACGACCTCCACTACCTTCTGGAGTGTGAACCGGTGCCTGCCGTCGTCAACCCCGAGCTCGGCGGCCCCGATGGAGCAGAGGACGGAGAGGAAGTGGACTAGCGCTTCTTCGTGGAGCTGGACAGAGCCAAGGAAGACGCGGTCGACCATGGAGCGGTCTAGGAACTGTGTGACAGAGCGCACGTTGGTCATCTCGGTGTTGGTATCGGGCCCGAGCGTCGTGGGGCCGCTTCGGATATCAGGGCCAGTGCCGATCATCTGCAGGCGCTCGAGCTCGCTGAGGCAGCGGAGGACATCGGTCCAGGACCCCCCGAGGTCATTGGCATTGGTCTGGGCAAGCTCGCACAGAACGCGGATGACTTCGATGTTCTTGGGGGAGATATGGTCTACTGAGACCAAGTGTGTGAATTTCGCCAAGGCTGAGACGAAGACCTCACAGAACATGCCCATGTGGTGGGCCGAGGCGATGTGAACAGCAGACTTGAAGCACTTGAGAAGGCTCTGGACGAGGTGGAAGTCGTCTGCAGTCTCCAGTGTGATCGAGAGCGACGCCAGGATGCTCCAGCCGCACGATCCGAAGACGAAGTGCCCGTAGTCGCGCCACTTCGGGACAATGTATTCGGCCTCGTTCTTCTGGGTCCGCAGACGTCCGATGAGACCACGGGCGAGCTTGATCTGCTCGTCCTTGATCTCCGCCGGGGTTTTGTCGGCGATGGGGCCGCAGATGGTCGGGTCCGCCATGATGGGCTCGCGGCCGATCTCCTCGAAGATCTCGGTGAGGATCCTTGGTGTCATCTCATGCTGCGCGTCAATGTACCCCGTGTTCTTGATAAAGTCCTGCAGATTCATGCGGCGGGGGTTCGAGGGGTTGTGCTGGTCCGAGTTCAGCAGGATCGTCGCCATGGCGAGGCCGTACACAGTGTCCCCGAACTTGAACTCGAGTGCAGGGTTCTGGGCCACATAGCGGTCGCCGAACTTCTCGGCGATACGGTCGATCTTCTGTGGCTCGCCGGGGAGGATGAAGGTGCTGAGGAGGAGGCGGAGAGCGGGGAGGAAGCGGATGCCCTTCATGTCGATGAGGTCGACAAACTCGTACATGATCTTCTTGTAGTAATCTTCGTGTTCACCGAGGAGGTCGCCGATCGCCAGTTTGGACAGTCGCGACTCGTGCAGGATAAAGCGGGCGATGGCTTCAGGAGTGTCAGGCATGATTCCGAGCTCGACAAAGCGAGCGACGCCCTTCTTGGGCTTCTTGTTGAAGAGGTCAATGGCCTTTTCGAGCGAGTCCTTGTGCGCCCTTGTCTCCTCGAGCCGGCCGATATCCGTGCTCCCGCTGGGGACCGGGGGCTGGGCACTCCAACGCTCGAGGGCGTCGAGGATCGCGAGCATGGCGCTGGTTCCGGACATCTGGAGGAGGCTGCACTCTGACGCGCTCACGCCGAGTCTGGTACCAACGTCCCCACCGATGATGGGCCCCAGTCTGGCCACGAGCAGCTCTGAAAGGATGTGTGGCTGCGTCGGGTCACAGTCATAGTTCAGAAAGATTGCGATGATATTGGCTGGCTCCTTGGAAAGCTCGATGATGAATCGGAGAACCGACATGCGTCTGGTGAGCTTGCAGTCGAAGTCGGCCTGGAGCCCCTTGAGAACCCACGAGAGGAGGGCGCCGCACTCGTTTTTGAGGTGGGCCTGGAAGATGGTGAAGGTGCGGTAGAGCGTCTCCATAGCGGTGAAGAAGAGCTCGTCGCTGTGGTCCGTGAACTGAAGGGCTTCGAGCAAGACAGTAACGAGCACGCGCTGGGTCGCCTCGATGGCCATAGTGTTCTCAGAGAAGACAGCACCGGCGTTGGACAGGGAGGTGTTGAGCAGCTGGAAGGCAAGGATGCGAGACTCGCGGTCCCTGCGGCCTCTGGGAGAACGCGGGTCCATATTCGGGGGGATCTTCGCCTTGTTGCACAGCCCCGTGTACATCCGGGCGGCATCTGCGGCTAGGACCTTAGCCTCGTCCTCGTTCTTGCTCGCTTCGAGTCGCGAGAACAGCACTGCCATAACCTGGTGCAGGGCAGTCGCCGTGCGGTCCTTGAGGCCCTGGGTCGATCCTGCGTGGAGGGCGAAGAAGCACTGCATCACCAGACGGAGGGGCTCGCCGTGGACTTCCGTGGTCTCGGTGACCAGCGTGCTCAGGGCGGTGACGCCTGCGTCCTTGATCTCGTTCGAGTGGGGCGGTTGCTGGAGGACGTCGTAAATGGAGGAAACTGCGTCCTCCACGAGGGACTTCTGGATAGTCCCGTCCTCTGGCATGCCGTCAGGGTACATCCGGTTGCTTAGGTAGTGGCTCGAGGCGAGCTTGGAAATGGTGTTGATCGCCAAGAGTCGTGTCTTTGTGTTTGATAAAGCGTGCCTAAAAGGGTCATAATACACATCTGAAGAGACAGAGTCCATAAAGTTCTCCACATTCTCTTTCGCGGCGTCGTCAATAGCACCTGGGTAACGTGTGGAGGAAGAAACGAACTTTGGCAAATTTTGACGGCATCGTGCCACTTTCCACTGTTTGGAACGTTGCGCCTTATTGTAGAAATGGCATTTAGCACCGCCGTTGTGGCAGGAGGCGACGCCATAGTTTTTCTCGGTTAAAGTGCACCGACCTCGCGATCAACGGACGTCAAAGCACGTCATCAAGATGTATCTAGGCTGCATAGTCGTAAGTACACCCTCGCATCACCGGTAAATAAAAAAGTATCACCTCGGTGCTTTTCCAGAATCGATTTTATAACTCCCTCAGCTCAGCGGTAGCCGCCATAATACCTTTGGTCACGGGCACCATATGCTGACCCTCCCCTGCTCCCCCCTCGATAGTCACCCCTGCGTCCTACCGGCTGGTGCCCCTGCCTGCTATATCCAGCCTGGGGCCTGGATGTGTACGGAGCGTCCCTGTGTTGGTGGCTCTGAGTCCGTGCCGGGGGTTGCTGGGGGCGGTTGTACTGGTGAATGGGCGGCCCCCGTGTTACGGCGCTAAACCTACTTGCAGGCTTGGGCTGGCTCGCGGCCGAGGCGGCGTCCTGCAGCGCCTTCTTCACTGCGTCTATTCCCGCCTGGACTGCCTGCTTCTGCTGACCGAGATCGATCGTGGCGGTCGTACCGGGAATGACCTCTTTATTGCCTGCAGGCACGAGTATCTTACTTGCACTAGAGGCTTCGCCGGGCTTTAGATTGAACGGCATCGGAAGTGCACCCTGAATGGTCGGCAGCTCAGTCGGCCAGACAGATTCCAGGCGTGCGCTCTTAAGGCGCTTGGCTAATTTGAGGAATTCGTTCATGTGCTGCTCGGCGGCAGACTGCCGCGAAATGCGCTCCCCGGCGGCATCGGCTGCTTTAAGCTGGCCCTTCGTTGCATGCTTCGCATGACGCTGAGAAGCAGGTTTCCCGAATTGCGCGGTCCATTCCTCGTCAGTCATCTCGTACATGTGAACATCACACGCAACCTCGCCCTGTGCGTCATCCTTGAATCTCATGCCTTTAGGTCCAGCTGAAGAAGAGGAAGCTACAGAATCTGTAGTCTTCAAAATGCCCTTTAGCGGGGGCATTTGTGTCTTTGTTGCGTAATAGGACGCTAAGAAGCTTGTCCTGGACATTTTTTTATGCCATAAAAAAGTGATGCTCTCAGGTCGTAGATTAGGCGATTGCCGTGTCGACGTTCTTCGAAGAAACCACGGTTCAACTGAATTCATCCGGGAAAACTCAGTTTGCATGCGGGTCATTGATTCCTAGCTCGCCCCGGCTGTCCTGACTGTCTGGTGGGGCAATGGGGCAGCTACGCTACTTCATTGTCAAATGATCGAGTACAGGGTTCATGGACAAGGTCAAGTGCAACCTCACTGTTCGTGCATTCACACTCTAGGCTTCTGTAGGTTGAGTCTGGTTGAGCCTGGGTGCTATCATTGACTGTTTCATCTTCCATCCGGTATTCGCAGTGATTTCCGGAGACAATAGATGCCGTCGCCATATGTCGTCTGTGGATCCAGACCACGTGAGTTCACATTATCAGGCTGACAGCACTGTCAACCAAGTCACCACTTGTGTCATCAATCGTCTTTCCAGCTTCCCACCCAAGTCAAGTCAGCAACCGCTTCAATCGTGTTTAACCCACCACTACAAGCCCCGTCACATGCTGTCAGCAATGCACATTCCGTCTCATAAGTCTAAATCTCCATTCTTCACCAACTCGCCACGCCACTACAAAGCCAACAAACACCCACAGAATTTCCCTTAACGGCCACATTTACAACCCACACCGCTCACTTTGGCACAGACCCAGCAAATGGCCTGGCCCCAAAAATGGCCGAGCCTACCCGGACATAGCTCGTCCCCATGCGGATGGCCGCCTCGTAGTCGCTGGACATGCCCATAGACAGTGCTAGGGTTGGGTCGACCGAGTCGCGGATCCCTGCGAGAACACGGAAGGCCTCGGGCTCGGGCTTCAGGGAATCCTCTGGTGAGCCGATAGTCATGAATCCCTCGATGTTCAGGTGCGAGCACTGTGCCTTGACGTCTTCATAGAACTGCTTGGCGTCCGCCGGCGCCACGCCCGACTTGCTCTCCTCGCCACTGGTGTTCACCTGCAGCATCACTCCGATCGTTCTCCCAATGGCCGAACAGGCGTTGTCGAGCTTCTTCGCAAGCTTAAGCGAGTCTACTGTGTCGATAGCGATGACGTTCTTCGGTTGGACGACTTGCTTCGCCTTGCCAGACTGAAGGTGGCCAATGAAACGGAACTGCGCCTCAGGAACTTCTGCCGCCTTTTCAAGCATTTCCTGTACATAGTTCTCGCCGAATAGCCGTTGTCCAGCTTCGAATGCTTCTTTGAGCATAGAAACGGGCTTGAGCTTGGATACGGCCACAAGCTCGACCTTATCGTTACCACATTCCGATGCGACAGCATGTATGCTGTCCAGAATAGCCGCGAGGTTCTCTGCAACGCTCATGCCGATCAATCGCGTTTGAATAAAGAGAGTCGCGAACCGTCAACCCAGCGCCGCCGGTGACAAAGCCTTGTACTTCTCCATGCTGGGTCCGGTCTCCTGTTCAGTGCCACTTTACCGGCGCTGAGAGTGGTATCCTTCTTATGTGATTCTCTCAATCTAGATCTCGAGATTCTGGGATGCGAACAGCTTTCCTAGTTGAGAATGGCACATAAAACCAGCGCACTGGCGTGCTCGTCTCGACAGAAGTCGGTTTATCTACAAATATGTCTATGGATATGCGCCAAAGCGCAAAAAAACGGGGAAAAGGTCTAAAGGCAGAAGCATCCACCCTTGGGCGAAAATGGGTTCGAGGAATCTCCAGGAGTGAGAAGAGGATCCTCTTTTCCGGTTATATACGTTATCAACACCTCAGCAGCCTCGCTGACCTTCATAATCCGCTTTGAGGCTTCACACTGAAGCTTTAACCGTTCATTTTGTGTGAGTTGTTGCTTCAGAAGGAGTCCTGTTTGCTGAGCGTTCATCCTCTTATGATACAGTGATTCTTCGCTTTTCAGCGCAAAAAAAACTTAACCTGCACTTTGGTCGTTACTTACAGGGAAGTGGCGTTTGTACTGTTGTTAAAGTTTAATCCTCTTCCATGTCGATGGGCTGGTACTCCAGATCAGCCGCGCTCGATCCGCGCTTCTTGTGCCAGATGGCCCAAGCAGTGGTTGACCCAACGAGAACACCGCAAGCGGCACACATCAAGAGAGTGAATGCGACAAGAACAAGGACGCCAGCGACGATCATGTACCAGCGGAGGGCAGTAGGGGCGTAGGGGCCAGTGCCGTCGAAGGCCACGTAGTCGAAGACGCTCATGTCATCGGGGATGCCGCGGTGGGGGACGTCCCACTTGGCCGTCGAGTACACCCAGTGGGGCAGGTCGCCGTCGGTGGTGGGGCCGACGACAACGTCGAAGGTGCGGGTCTTGAAGTGGCCGACGCGGGTCGTCTTCGAGTCAGTGCAGCCGAAGGGGGCGGCAACGTGGCCGGCAACGGGGGCAGGGCGAAGGTCGTAGCGGGAAGCAATAGACCCTCCGGGGTCACCGCGAGCGTAGGTGTCGGTCTTCCAAGAGTTGTGGCGCATGAACTTCTTAAAGAGGTCATAAGAGGTCACGTCATCCATCTCGTGGGAGAAGATGTCCCAGCGGGCCTGTGTCTTGTACGCGAAGTAGTTCGCCTGGGCGGGAGGCAGGGTCGAGTAGCCCGAGACGTCCTGGATGTACTTAATGGCGGGGGCGTTGATCGAAGCGATCCAGCCGACCTGCTCGAGCTCGGCAGTGGCGTCCTCGTAGACGACATAGGGGCCGGGCATCTGCTCGAGGCGGGTGACAGTCCAGGGCATGAGGGAGTGACCGGCCTCGAAGTGCTTTAGGTCGAGCACGAGCCACTGGTTGTTGTACGTGCCAGAGTTGCGGCGCTTGAAGATCTCAGCCCACTCAGCACCATTGGTGGCGAGAGAGTTGGCGACCTGCGCGCGGATGAAGGTGGGCACAGTGGTGGCGGCGTCGAGATAGTCGTAAAGAGACGTGTTCCAGACATGGAAGGTCGTCTCAATGACTGTCAGCTGCTCGGTGATGTAGAAGTCGTCGGTAGAGTATGTCATGCCAGGGTAGGAGGAGAAGGAGACGGCGTTGGAGGGGGTGCCGAGGTTGAGGCGGTAGTCCTTCATCACGCGGTTCATCGTGCTGTAGCCGGACCAGGTGTCGTGGGACATGAAGATATCGCTCTTGTCGGGCAGCATGCGGACGGCGCCGGTGCAGTGCATGCGGGTATCGATGTCCTTGAGTGCTGCCGTGGCGGGGCAGAGAACGCCTTCGAGGTCGTCGCACTCGCCAATCATGTTCAGGCGGAAGATGTCAATGGAAGACAGCTTAGGGTTGGAGCCACGGCCTTCGTTGTAGCCGTCGACGATGCCCTCCATCTGAACCATCGCGAGGTAAACACGGTTCCAGTAAGGGTCCTTGAGATGCTCCTTGGGGTATGTGGAGAGGAAGTTGTAGTTGGTGTTCATGTACGTCTGCATGGGGGGGCACACGGTGTTGTTGAACAGATACTGGTTGGAGTCAAAGGAGTTCATGTAGTTCTCATAGATGCTCTGAGCGGTAAGATAGCCCTCGAGCACGCCAGCGGCATAGGCGACACGGACAGGCTTCTCGGAAGAAGATGTGTCGATGTGAAGTCTTCTAAAACCTTCCTCGGAGACACCATCGATGACGTTTCCGAAGGCGGTAGCATCCTTGTTGAAGGTGTGCTTAATCGAGAAATCGGTATCATCGTGACCGATAACTACCGATGCAAACCGGTTATTAGCGCAGGTAACAACTCCAATAAGGAGAAGAGCGCAGAGAATACGGCTGAACATCTGTGGAGACGACTCGACGACTCGCACGATAAGGTCATGGCCGAATTCACTGTGATCTTTGACTCATATCACGAAGAGGCGCGTGTATCAACTTAAAGGCTGGGTTTTGTATGTTGTCTTGAAACAAGAGTTTGATTCGGGTGCGAGCAACCAATCATTTGACTGAATCATCCTCGGCTCGAAGTGTCAGGGCATAATCATTGCGTGGACACCATTTATAGCAGTGCTTCGTCCTCTATGCGACCTTAAACTACTCTGCTGCCATTTTCAATTTTGTCGAGGCAGAAGACCAAAGACGACCCATGAGAAGGTTGCAGTTACGGCTTGCGCATCAAGCCAGCCATTTGGGAGCATATGCACATTACGGCCTCGGGTGGGTAAATCCGTTAAGAGGCTTCTCTGCATAAATCTGGCGACACCCCTTCAGATGGCATGATGCGCCTTACGAGTCCGCTAAGGTTTTGCGAGTGTGCGATGACGCTAAAGAGAACACTAGCAAAGCAATTAACGTGAGAAGCCGACAGACATTGTCCCTTGATTTGGTCATTGTTGTCTTCATGCTCTGAAGAGGAGACAGCCTCTCCAACCTCACTCACTCTATTCACGCGGATACCGTTTATCTGTACGACTTCTGGTAGCGGGCACGAGCACCCTTGCGGTCGAACTTCTTAGCCTCCTTGCGGCGAGGATCGGAAACAAGAAGAGTACGGTCGAAGTCAACGAGCATATCCTTAAGCTCCTGCTTGGCGGCCTCATCGACGAACTTGTGGTAGTAAGCAACGATGCCACGGGAGATGGCCTGGCGGATGGCGTAGACCTGGGAGACCTGGCCACCACCAGAGACCTTGATGCGGATGTCAAGGCCGGCGAAGCGCTCCTTGCCGAGGATGTGGATAGGATCGTACAGCTTGAAGCGAAGAGCCTCGGGCTGGACGGTATCAAGAGCGAAACCGTTCACACGGATCTGGCCCTGGCCGGGAGTGATTTGAGCGACAGCAATGGCGGTCTTCTACGTAAAACAAGTGCATATGAGCACAAACCTTCTTGCCAAAACTCTGGACGCGGCCGTTCATCGATGTCGAGCACAAAGGAACAAAAGAGGTTTTTTGCAAAAATGGTCTAAACTGATACCACCAATTTCGTTCGGCGTGAGGGCATACGATGCCTGTCTGTAGTTGTATGGCAATCAACTAGCAAGATTGGTTGGAACAAAATTTTTGAGGACCGCAAAGCACCCTCGACCTGTTTAGACGATAATCCGTTTTAAAGTGATATTACTGCTGCTATGCATCATCTATCGATCACAACACGTGCCCCAGCTGGCTCTGCAGTGTATGTGCTGTCAACTTGACGGACCCAATGCTCGTGGCACGCAGAGTCTCAGCCCTGTCATCGAGACGCATCCTATCCATAGCAGGGCCCAGGTATGTGCTGTAAGCCCGCTCAGATGCCTCAAAGTTGTTCCTGAGAAGCCAGATGGCCGTCCCCATTCTTATCCACGAAAGCGAAGCCGGCTTCCAGTTAATGAACAGTCTAGAAGCCTCAAGAGCGCCACTAATAGCAGTATAGTTCATCTAGGTAACATTCTGATGATAAACAAACCCAGTAGCGTGCACATTTCGCCAATTCGTTTGAGTTCTTCGATTCAATGGTTTTCAGAGTCCGGTACGCCGGGTATACGAATGGTATCAACGCACCTGCTCCAATGCCAATGTTTCCGAACACATGGCCCATTGCCTGCTGAGAATTTCCCGAATTCCGTCGCTTGACTCATCTACAGTCGCCGCCCTGTGACAATCAGTATACACGAATACATACCCGGCTACGTACACGCACCATCGCACCAGCTCTACCCGAGTGTTCAGCCGACCTTGCGACTATCGTCCTCTCCTGCCAGCTCTTGCAACGCTTTCATCCTCTGGGCAAGCCTCAACACTCGTTTAAAAATATAAGTCGCCGCCTGCCGATTTAGGCCGTGAGCTCATCGTAGACTCTGCAGGCCTCGTCGTAGGCCCTCTCGAACCTGGTTTTGAACTCCTCATAGAAAGGCTTCCAGTCATCATAGTCTTCCGGGCTCACCACGCCACCGTGCACAAGAACGAGCGGCATCCCGCGGCGAATAGTGAGTGTCTTTTCGTTGATGATGTTCTGGCTGCCCTCCATGGGGGCAACCATCACTGGGACGCCCAGACCGTAGCAAATCCTGATGAACCCGGTCCTCAGCCGGAGAAGGCCGCGCTGCTGGAACCTATGGCCTTCAGGGAACACCAGGAGCCTGGGATAGTCCTCGAGGAACTTCTTGACCTTGTTGACGAGGGCGTTCGGGTCCTCCTGGAACTTACCGCGGCGGATGACTAGGTACATGCCACTGCCGAGGAAGGTGAGGACGGAGTTGAACGGGACGCAGATGGCGGCGAGCATGCGGCCGACGAAAGCACTCGAGTACATGCCACCGATGCAGAAATCGAAGAAGCCCTTGTGGCAACTTGCGACGACACCTTCAAACTTCTCGAAATCATCCAAAGTACCGTTCACAACTGTGAGTTGTGGCCAATAGCAGCTAAAGATGATCTTGTGTGTCGCAATTGTTGCTTTCCGAGCCCCACGGAAAGGAAGGAGCGCAATGCAAAGCACCGTTGCCAAAACCTGGTAGTGGAAGCCAAAATCAATCCAAAACACGAGGAAGCGAATCCATTCCTTGAACGTTCGCGCCATGGCCGTAAGTTCGATTCGACAAGAGCGTTTGCAATCGCTGCTGCTTGACGCCATCAAATCGGTACCAATCGCGACCATCTGGAAGAGCGATTCGTCAGCCGAGCAATCGAGCGCAGCAGTAATAAACTTTTAAACATCAAGATCTACTTAGCGAGAGCCTTCATCTCGGCGATGGTCGCAGCCCAGTCCTCGGCCTTGAAGATGGCAGTACCAGCCACAAAGTTGTTGGCACCAGCTTCAGCGCACTGCTTGATGGTGTCTACGGAGACGCCGCCGTCGACCTGGATCTCGAGGTCGGGGTAACGCTTTCGGATCTCGCGGACTTTGTCGAGCATGTCACCCATGAATGACTGGCCACCGAACCCGGGCTCAACAGTCATGACGAGGGCAAGGTCAACCATGGAGAGGATGTCGGTCTTGCCGAAGCCAGCCGTAACGGAGAGCGGGGTGCCGGGCTTGATGGACACACCGACAGCCATGCCGTGCCCACGGATCGTCTGAATAAGGGCCACGGGGTCCTTAGTGGCCTCAATGTGGAAGGTGAACATGGAAGCGCCGGCTGCGGCGAAGTCCTTGACCCACTTCTCGGGCTCGGCGACCATGAGGTGGCAGTCGTAGTACGCGTTCGTGGCATACTTCTCCTTCATCCGCTTGACGAGAGACTTCAGAATGGGCGCTCCAAGTGTGAGGTTAGGGACAAAATGGCCGTCCTAGGTGAGTATTGGAGAATCAAAGGGACAAACCATAACATCGACGTGAAGGCGGTCGCCACCGGCGTTGAGAACATTATAGCACTCCTCAGCAAGATTGGCGAAGTCGCTAGACAGGATAGAGGGCGAGATGAAGTTCACCATGTCGTCTGTTCTGGTCGTCCGAAAGTGTTATATGAACCATAAATGAGATGTACAGCTCTCCCATCACCCATCTAGTCTGTATACTAGCCCCCTACCGCTGTCGCCCTAGCCCACAGTGGTAGTCTCCAGCCGACCTCATCCCGTGTGTTTATCCGTATCTTACAGCTGCACCGCGTCCAGCTTAGCCTGGAGCTCCTTGATGGTCTCGCTCTTCTTCTTGAGCATCTGTTGCAGCAGTTGGAACTGCTTCTGCTCCTGGAGACGCTTATCCATCTCCTTCTTCAGCGCCTGGACCTCCGCCTCGCTGTTCTTCAGCATATCTGCCATGCTCTGGCGGTCGGCGGCGCCCTCCGTGTTCTCGGCCGACACACCCTGCAGCTCCTTCTTCAGGCGGGCGTTTTCGTCCTGAAGCACGTTAATCCTGTCGTACACCTTCGTGTCCGGACGGCCGAGTGACGGCAACGTGCTCCTGAGCGGTGCTAGCGACGCAGTGCCGTTGAGCTGGATTGTTTGCATGTCCTTCATGTCCTCCAGGCGCGTGACGTCGATCTCCAGGGGGTTTCCGTGGGCGCTGGCTTGTGTGAGGAGGTTCTTGAGGAGTACGCCGATGGAGCGCCACAGGGCGTCCTGTTCAGCCTCAAGGTTTGACTGGACTTGCTCCTTCAGTGCAGGGATGAGAGTATCAATGCAGTCATCGCGTGAGTAGAAGTCCTCTGTGATCCTGTGTAATAGAACTGGGGTGTACGTACTCGTCAGACGTGAACGCCTGGAACGTGGCGTCGATCTCCTTCTTTGTCCGCTTCCTCCGAACGGATGCGAACTGTGAGTATGTGTTCATCTGTGCTTCATCATGCGCATCAAGTCCATCGTGCACGCTCTGATTCATAATCGGTCAATGGCGAGAGCTACTCGTTGTTTGATGATGTGTCAAATCTGACAATTCCGCACAAGAAGAATCCCGAAATCATGTCCGCAACCCTTCAAACCCCCAGAATGTGATAATAATTTGGCACCTTTACTCAAGAGCGGTCTCGTCTTCCTCAACGAGCGGCTCCTTGTCTCCGGCGGAGCTGCCCTCGCCATAGTGCAGCCCCGGGATCTTGATAACCTCATTGTGGACGAGGGATCCGATGGTCAGTACGATGAACCCGGCCAGCTGGATGATGGAGAAGAGCGTCAGGCCCTCGCCAAAGGAGGCAAGGCCGAAGATCTTGCAGAAATAGAAGATGGCGACCGACACGACCCAAACGAAGAGGCTACGGCAGGCCTCGAGGATGGTTCTGTGGACGCACGACAGCCGCTTGGTGACGCTCTGGCCGCACCAATTGTATCCGATGATTACGAGGAGGAACATGAGGTTGGGGATCCAGATGAGCGGCTGGTTCCACAGCATGACGAACGTGTCGAGCGTGTTCTCCTGCTTGCCGGCGTCAGCGCCGGGGAGGATGTTGAGGGCGGGCAGGACGAGGACGGACATGATGATGGTGCCATAGAGGCCCTCCATGCCGACAACCTGGGCGGCAGAGGCATCGAGTGTCTGGAGCAGGAACTCCTCAACAACAAACTGGCAGGACCACAGGAACTGGGCGAGGAGGATGTCGAACATGCCGATGAAGAGGGACTTGGCGTCGCCGATGCCGTCGCCGAAGAGGAGCTTGGGAAGGAAAGAAGCGAGACCGACGAGGGCGAGGCCGATGCAGCAGCAGACGATGCCGATCCACTGGAAGGAGGCGAGCTTGGTCTTGAGGAAGATGATGGAGAGGAGACCAGAGAAGACCATGACAGCGCCCGAAAGCATCTGGTAGACCGAGGAGGAAACTTCAGGGTTGGCGAGGCCCATAGAGGAGATACCGGTGGCGGTGAGATCGAAGAGGCCGGGGGCCATCAAGATGATGCTAGATTTGACCATGTACTTCCAGAAAGCAGCGTTCTTCTGCTTGAAGTCTTCGGCGTGGAGGAAGCCGTAATATTCGCGAACCTTCTCAAAAACAAACATCACAAGGAGGACAAGCATGCCCAGGAACATGAGGAGAGTCTGGAACCAAGGCTTGCTGAAAGCGTGGCGCTCGTTATCGATGCCAACAGCAAAACTCTGGTAAGCGGTCTTACTAGAGATAGTAGAGAAGCATCCGTTGAACAGGAGGCCAGCAGCAAAGGCAACATTGATGATGAGATCGGTAGGCACGTTCTTCATTGCTCCCATCTCGTCACTAGCTCGCTCTTTGTGAGTAACTTCAGATGGAGTCGACAGGAAGAAAAAGAATCCGTAAATCTCCACTCGTCAGCCGATACCGCCCGGCAGCCGCCTGGAAAGACGCAGAAATGATGGAAAGGGTAGCTGCCAATTTTCGCCGCGCTCAAAATCGGAAGACAAGTTATCGGAAAGGTCAACGGTGGTCGCGACGGGAAAACAGCAGACTTTTTGAAGATGCTCGGCAGGACCATGGTTGCTGATTACAGAGTTGCTCAGACGATGATTTCGGTGATCAAGTGATTCTCAGCAGTTTAGGCAACCCAACCGTTCGTTGCCCGACTGGTCAAAGGGGACCTTACCTACGTCCACATTCCATGTCCTAGGCATGCCTTTGGACCATGGTGAGGGCAGCTGGAGGCAAGTAACCTCGCGTCTTTGTAGGCCGGCTCGTTCATGAAGTTCGCCAACCAAAATTGTCATGATGATGAAATTCCAATGATCCGGTTGACTCACATTGATGTCATGACTTGAGACATTGGGTGACACGGGTCCTTCTTGAGTTCAATCTCGCTCGAAGTTCTCTCCGGAATTGCTGCTTGTCACTGAGTCGGCCGACTGGATATCAAACACTTCGACTCGATCAGACTTTAATGTCACCCCCGTCATCTACCAAGTCCAGTCGGTTCAGAAGTGCTGACAACCCCAGCCTGTATTGACTGGCGAGAGTCAGAACCACTGATAAAAAATGGGAATCTTCAATGGCCTCATGTGATTGGAAGGTATTTGGCTGTCTTCCTTGGACACCCGATGAGGTGTCCATGGGTTACCCGCATGCTTCATCAGTGCATTGGACAAAGCACAGTTTGCATCCCGAGAGATAAACAATCAACGTCCCAAAAGAGCATCCCCGGAGAAGAAGAAAAAGCTCTTTATTCCACAATACGCCAGACCATGAGGTTGTCATCAGCACCACCAGTCACCACCACGTCACCCTGCCCGATGATCGACGTCACAGCGGCCGAGTGGATTCGGACGGCCTGTAGAGGCTCCGTCGGCGGGTCACGCTCGTCCCATTCCCATAAATGCACAGTCGCATCCGAGTCACCGGTCACGACGAGATCTTTGACACGAGCCACGGCCGTGATCTCGGCGTCGTGTGCCCCGTTGACCAGGATCGGAGTTTCCTTGGCTAGATCCCAGTAATGGATACGGCGATCTGATCCGATAGAGACGGCATACCGCTGGTCCTGGCCCAACGCGATACCGTTGACGCTGCCTGACTTGAGAAGCAGTTGCTTGACTCTGCAACCGCGAGCCAGGTCCCATAGGATGAGGCTATGGTCCTGGCCGGATGTCAGGGCGTGCTGGCCGTCGTTGAGCAGTACCACGTCGGTCACTGATCCCCGATGCTCCTTGGCGCTGAACTTGAGGGCCCTACGGAATGTCCAAAGCCGAACATCGCCCGTGCGGCCGCCTGTGACGAAGACAGCGTCCCTGGCGTTGGCTGCGATGGACGTGACGCCCTGTGGGTCCGCGTCAGCGACTGTCCAAAGCTCCTCAGCGGTCTCTGCGTCGTAGCACCCGACGCATCCGTTCTCGAAGCCGACAAGGATGCAGATGTCGGCGATGGCGACGCATGTGGGGACGTACGGCAGCCGCACGGTGAGTGCGACGCCGTAGTCTGCAAGATCCCAGACCCTGGCGGTCTTATCCTCCGACACGGCGACGAAGAGCTCCTCCGTCTGGTCGAGGAAGGCTGACCCGACGATGGGACCCGTGTGGTTCTCGGCCACGGTGTCCACGACACCGTCCACGTCAATGCGGAAGATCGTGCCGCGCTTGGTGCAGCCGACGCAGCCGCCGGTGGGGTCCCTGCACAGTGAGGTGACCCCCGCATCGACGGCGACGGCATCCACCTTAACCCACGTCGCTCCGGGGTGGCCCTCGTACGTGTAGACCAGTCCATCCCCACCTGCTACGGAAAGCGTGGTCGTCGCCTGGCCCTCGGCGGCGTATGTGCGGTAGTAGAAACGCTCGGTGGCATCGGACGGCTCGTTCGCGGCATGTCCGATAGGCTCGACGATGATAGTATTCGCCTCGCCGTCGGACACAGGCACTGTCTGGACCAGCTTGCCCGTGGTAACCGAGAAAATTAGTACATCTCCACTATACGTCGCAGCGAAAATGTGCTGGCCGTCCGGGCTGGCCTGGATTGAGAGGAAGGACCGCTGGACCGACCTGGTGCCCATGGGTCTCTGGGCGATGGTCCCGTCAGCCGGGTTGAGGATCCACTCGTCGAGCTGGCCCTCGCTGCCACAGGTGACGATGCGGTAGGTCGACTGGGGCCTGCCCTTGAGATCTACCGTGCGGCCGAGGAAGGAGGCAACCTTGACGTCGTAGTTCACGCCGGTGATGGCGACGATGGAGCCGGTCGCAGTCTCCCAGACAATGAGCTTGCGGTCGTGGACACAGCCGACGGAAACGAAGAAACGCTCATCGGGGGCGAAGGATACTGCGTTGACGCCGTTATCGTGCTCCGACAGCTGGCTGAGCATCGTCTTCTTGTCGTAGTCCCACAGAATGACGTCCGAATCGTAGCCAGCCTGGCCAGTAACAATGAATTTCCCGGATCTGGACACATCAAGGCATGTGATGTGGTCGTTGTGGCCTCTCATGAACGCCTGATCGGTAGGATCAAGCATGTCGCTGATGATTACTGTTCCACAGGCGGGATAGATCAAATGTTGGCCATCAGGATGGATTTTTAGCACATTAGCGATTGAAGAAAGCCCTATAGCGTGCTCTAGCTCCAGTCTCACAGACATTTGTATGATGACGAATTTTGTGGCCAAAACTGGCAAATCGATCACCAGTCGTCGTTGGATCCCTGCTCTGGGACGCCGTGTCGTCTGAACCGCATATGTTTACTTATTCCTGGAGGGTGTCCTCCATGTCCTCGAGTTCGGCCTCGTACTCAAACTCCCCGACAAACTCCTGGTCAAACCCGGCGTCTTCTTCCTCCTCCTCATCAGCATACGCCTCCTTGTGGAAGTTGTAGATGTCGTTGTACGCCGACCCCTCCTTGAGTCTGGCGAGCAGCTCACTCTTGATGCCGCCCTCGATCTTGGCAGCAACGAGCGCCTTGGCTTGCCGGGTCCGCTCACGACGCTCGACCTTCTTGTTGATGGCGACGAGCTTGGGCTGGACCTTGTTCTTGAGCGACTTCATCCTCTTGAGCATGGCGGTGAGGCGCTCGAACCGGTTGTGGAGGTTATCGATAATATACTGGTCCAGATGCCCTGCCTCGGTCGTGATCTGCTGCTTGGCCTCCTCCAGGTCCGTGGAGAGCTCGGTTTGCTCCCACATATCGGCGGGATTGTAAGCACGCTCGGCGGCCTTCACAAACAGGATGAGCTTGCCCTTCTCCTCTAGGATGGTAGCATACTCCGCGTTAGCCAGAGTGCAACTCTTTCTATCACAAACGCCGCTCACATTGTACCTATAGCGGCACAACGTCTGTTTCTTCGTCTTCACCATGTGTGAGCAAAAGCTATGCTTCAGAACGTTCCAGATCACTTCATCGGAGTGGTTATTTGTGTTCTGATTCATCTCAGCAGTTCTCTACGCTTCAGCGTGCAACCAACCTCACGAACAAACCCATTTATCGCTCATATAAATGGACCCGGCCACCCGAGACGTAGCCTTGTCTTCTCTCTCAGCGTGATAGATGCATTTCTTAGGCCCTCCTTACACATTCAGCGAGTAGCATTCATCCGCCGACAGGCAACGACGATGAACATGACATGACATACTCGCCATCTCAAAGAAAGATAAAGTCCATCAGGTGTGCCACAAACTCCCTCAGGAGTCTCTCAGTGGCGCTACAAATTGTACGCCACAACGAACCGTCGTTTAATACCGCTTAGTGAGCACGCTGGTGCATCAGAACCTTGCTGAGCTCTTCACGCTTTGCCTTGGCGCGGGAGTGGGTGCCGAGCTATGTAAAGACCTATTAAGAGTGAAACATACGCGCTTCTTGAGGAACTTAAGGGCACGCTTGTCCTTGCCAATCTTGAGGGCCTCAAGGGCACGGCGCTCGTAGGGAGCGAAGCCAACGATCTCGCGGACAACAGTGTTACGGAAAGCAGCACGCTGGGAAGGCATGTTTTCTCGAACGAGCGTTCTCAGTCTTTTTTCATGAAAAAAATGATCCGATCATTTTGGATGAGGCAATTACCTTGGAACTGGCACACTCTACAGTACGACGAGCGTTGATACGAGTATAATTATAGGGAAAGCAATGATGCACTGCAGTAATCTGACTGATGCAGTGTCACGGCGTCTCTCGCAAGATATTCCGACCAGCAAACCAGTGCTCTTGGTCTGGCACGATTCATTACCTCAGACTTGCTGTAATTCTCCGCAGTTACCGCTGCTATGCCCGACCCTGAGGCTTGAGTCCGGGCAATGTGACTGGCCAGGTTGGACACGAATGGCTTGTACTACTGTTGGAGCCTGACATGATGCCGACGTCGACGTTGATCTTGAGATTTCTCTGACTGCTGCTGAGATGTGAGATGACTTGACGACTCTTTGATGATTTGGGATCGCGACTTCCATTGCCAATTTGTGCATATCGCTGCACTCCCGCCTAGCAGGACCTAATGGCAGATACAAAGGTGATAGAAGATGATAGTAAGAGGAAACAGATCGCAGAGCTTCAGAGAAAGTTGTTTGAGAAATACAGTAAGAGTATCACAGAACAGGTCGGGAGAATCTTGAACGTAGGTGCACAACGACGCCTTTACTCAGAATGAATCGCTTGAGCTTCAAACCCTGGTCGATGAAGCCACCAGGGAGCATGAGCGGGAGATGTCGGTCCTGGATCTCGCCCAGCGTGCCGACACGGAGCTCCTCATGCGGCAGTACAGGGCCGAGCGCAAGGCAATCGACGAGGACTACGACACCTCCAGGAACCGTGTTAAGAATGTCGTACTGCAGCAGATCAACGAAAGCCGGCGGTCGTATGCAGAGGAGCTCCACAAGTTCAGCTTCAGAAAGGCGCTCCCCGAGGTTCCTGTCAAGGCAGAGGCCGACGAAGAGGCGCCACGGCGCAGGTCCACCCGCTCAACTACCAAGTCCTACAAGGAATGGGTGAGCATCGACCCCTTTTCCCAGACGGAGATCCACGAGGACCTCAAGGCCATCCGCAGGGGAGAACCCGGCCTGGACACCATCGAGAAGCTTGTATATATCACATCAGACAAGAGGTCCCTGGAGCTCATGATCTGCGGCCAACGGTTCTCCAGGGGCGACAGCATCATCATCACCCAGCTTCGGGAGACGGTCGGCGGGCCTGACACTGACCCCGTCTCTTACTCCGGCCAGATTGTGACCGTGGCGCAGGACTACGTGCTCGTGCGGACGGTGGGCCAGGACAAGCTGAAGTTCAGCATTCCTGCCGTCAGGGCGGGTCTGGTATTGGTCCAGAAGGTACATGAAGGGTGAGTAAACATGATACAGAGGACGATGCGGGCTTCAGTCTTGGGGTCTTGGCGTTCTGACGTTTAAACATATCTGTTTCGTCTACGCGAATTATGCGAAGCCATGTGTATCAGTCGCTGAAACAGACAGCATGGCTGATCGGAATGTCAGGAAGGGGTTCGATGCTGTTGGTGGACGCAAAAACCGGGAGAATGATATCAATACTCTTCGGAAGCAGAAGCGAGAAGAGACTTTTGTTGCTGTCGCATGCATATCAGCTGAACAAGACTTTTCTGCGGTAGAGGACATCGATGAAAGCATTTTTGCCAATCTTCCGCGTCCAGACACCGACGACGAGTTCTTCGAATGCGCTACTCGTCTTCAAAGCGACGACCACACTGCCCAGCTGCAGGCAGCGTTCCAGGTACGCCTGGCCGCATCCCTCAGCCGCGCGGTGATCTTCGACGCCATCCTCCGGGCGGGAATCCTCCCTATCGCCGTGAACCTCCTTGACACGGCGCCGTCGCCCCGACTGCGACTCGAGTCCGCCTGGTTGCTCACGAACCTGTGCTCATCAGACGATTACTCCGGCCAGGTCGTCGGGGCGGGTGCTGTTCCTGTCCTGTTCAGAGCAATGGACTCTTCGGACGACGCTGTAGCGACACAGGCTATCTGGTGTCTCGGCAACCTCGTGTGCGACCTCAAGGCAGGATTCGCCGAGTCCATCATCGCCAACGGGTTTGTGCCCCGCGCCGTCAGTTTGCTCGACGCGAACCCCTCTCTGAAGAGCAGCCGCACGCTGACCTGGGCAGTCGGCTGTATCGCCCAGCAGCTCCCCCCGGAGTCCAGGGCGGCCCGGGACCAGCTCCACGAGACCCTACCCGCACTGGGCCGTCTCATCGGGCGGCTGGACCACACTCTGGGCGATCCCGAGGTGAACAACGCCCTGTCCGACGTCCTCCGCGCCGTGGGGTTCTGCTGTGCGGGGGACGACGCGGACATTGCTGCGGTCTGCCGGTCAGGGATGATCCCCTTTGTTGTCACCATGGTATCAGCTCCCCGGTCGGTTGCCGCAGAGGCCATTCGTATCCTGGGCAATGTTACGTCCGCAGACGACGACTCATTTGTCGACCTCGTCATCAGTGCCCGCGGTCTACCCGCCCTCGCCCAGGTCGTCTCGACGGGACCCGACCCTATTGTCAGGGAGGCTCTGTGGGCGCTTTCCAACGTTGCTGCCGGCACCCAGTCGCAGCTCACGGCCGCCCTGGCAGAGGGCGTGCTGCCCGTGGTCACCAGGCTGGTAGAGCAGGGGTCGCACGCCATCCGGCGGGAGGCGGTATTCTTCATCCGGAACTTTACGATGAACGCGTCTCTGTCCCAGCTGACCACAGCCGCCTCGGACCACGGTCTCATCCGCTTGCTGTGCGACTGCCTCGCCCCCAGCCCCGGCCGCAGCTCGGCCTGGTACGTCGTGGTTCTCGAGAGTATCAGGAACATTCTGACGGCGTGCGGCTCGCTAGACCCGTCGGTGAACCCATTTATCGACCTCCTGCACATGTATAAGGGGGTCGACCGCATATCCCTTCTCGCGTCGAACCCCAAGGCGAGCATCAGGATCGAGGCGGAGCGGCTGCTTCAGGAGTTCGGGCTGGACGACCGTGATGAGATGGTCGACGTCGAGGAGGGGCGGCTTTCTTTCGTATGAGTGGCGAGGGATACGAGTTCAATTGATAAAGGCGCGCTACTGGGGGATCTGTCTGCGTCATAAGAGAGCCAATACCGCGAGATTTAAGGAATGTGCCGAGGTTGATTGTCACCAAAAGTTACCACAGAAATCTCGAAATCTTCGACGCTGCGAAAAAACTGGCTTGACACAGTTATCGGCCGAGCCAACCCGTGCGCATGTGGGGGGGGGGCTACTTATTACTGTTTAAACGCCCGAGTCTGAGCTTGAAGTGAGGGTAGTGTCTCCTTGTGGAAATACCGGTCCCCAGCCTGACCCCAAGCAAAACAGGTGCTGAGAGCGTCGGCTGTCGCCCCATACAAGGTCTGATCCCGCCCAGCCGCTAAGATTGAACGCTTTTGGCGAAATGACGAGTTCTTTTCCCCACAGCAATTCCTGGCCGAGTACCGGTTGCTGCCTGTAGCCCTGGGCGTGGTCATCGTCGTCTGCGCCCTCCCCGCACTGCACATGTTCCTGCTCGAGATCCCAGTGGGTAAGTACCGTCGTGTGATGGCCCTGCCGGCCGATACGACCGACGTTACAGCCCTGATGGCCAACAGACCGGCACTGCCCATGCTGCTGCCGTTCCAGACGGAGATCGCTCTCAGGAGCACGATTAGACGCATTAGACGGCAACAGAGCGTTATTAGGAACATAGAGAGGCGCGTGCCGACCTCCATCATGGAGTTCGACGGCGGGATGACTGACGGCGGTACCATCGACTACGACCTGCTCCCCGAGGACTGGCGCGAGGACATCGCACAGGCCAAGGAGACCACGCAGCGGGAGATCGATGCGTGTATCCGGCTGTTCCAGTTCTCCCGGACCAGATGGCGTCGTTCAGCTCTGAGTACGATGGCATACGTGCACTTTATCGCATGTTTTAAGAGCAGGACGCTCACTAGCGTGATCAACAGCACCTCACACGTCTTCCACGCGCCATTCACCGCCATAGACGCTCAATACTTCTACTTCATATGCGGCAAGTACGCCTCGTCTCTTCACGGCGACTCAAACGCAGTCGGACAAGTGGAGGCCCAGAGGAACATGAACACGCTGCACCGGAGTCAGAGGAGGCTTACAGATGCATTGGCGTCGTTCTGGACACTGGTGGAGGCACAGAAGAGCCAGAAGATGACTCTTGGCCGACTCAGGGATTTCTTGAGGCATATCCGCCGTATCCAGAGCATGCTGACTGCCACGGAGAAGCTGTACGCCCGCATGCTCAAGGACCCTACGCCCCGCGTGTTGCGGTCGTATATTCAGTATATCCGGATGATCTACCGCGATGACGTCTCCGCTGAATACGTTTGCTCGCTCGAGGGTCAGGCCGACGAGCTCGAGGTCGTGCGAGGCAACGAACACGGGGCGATCAGCCGCCGCAGGACTGCAGCGAGGGTGCCGATGTTCGACCTGCACCGTCGCAGCGCCAACTTCGTCTCGATGCACACCCGTGCCCTCGGGTCCGTCGTCCTCATCGCAGTGCTGTTCAGCACGGCCATACTCATGGTTGCCGCGGCCCTGCAGCTGTGTCGGTTCATCTCGTGGCAGCTGGTCATGGCCTCTGGTGTCGCCACTGGGGTTCAGATGGTCGGCCTGGGCCTTTCGACCCTAAGAGAGGGGTCGCCGGTGACTCTGGCAGCGGCTGTGCAGTGCGCCGGTCCCTTTTGGAAGGCTGTCACCGAGGAGCTGGCCGAGAGTTACATATCCGCTGCCCTCGGTACATATCATAACTTCCTCTATGTATACGAGACTGAGGACTGGACGATGATGCAGGAGGATCCGTATGGGACCGTCATCGCAGTGTCGGAGTCATCATACACGAAGACGATCAACACGGTGATCAAGACGCTCACGCGGCGAGCATACAACCTCGAGGATCTCCTCATCTCCGGCAGAATCAACGAAACAACGTTCACGGCGGGCGCTATCTCCTCGGTCGACGAGGTGTCCATCTACTCCTTCATCTCCCATGCCGTCTATGCCGCCGAGGACGTCACCTTCTGTCTCCAGGCCGCCCGGGCGTCCGCCGACCCCCATCCTGTCTTAACCTGCACTTCTGAACTGACCGACCACCTCCTCGGGATCGAATACACCCTCGCAGACACGGCCCTGGATGGACTGTTCGAGGTGGCGGACTCCGTGTTCCAGATGTCACAGATCTTCCCCCTCGTCGAACTCACGACATTCGCAGTCATCTTTGTCATTTTCCTCGCTAGCTTTGTGGTTGTTGCTGGCGTGCTGTACATCGTGCCGATGGCCCAGGACGCCATGTTCAACGCCCATATCATCCAGCTCTTCAGCAGCGTCCCGACAACATTACTTGACAAACTCATCCTGAAGTACGAACGGTCGAGGTCCAAGCGGGCCGTGCGCAAGAGAAGACTCGCCGGATTCACAGACGCGGCCCAAGGCCAACCCGTCTCAGATTTCAACGACTCTGACAGTGACACGGGCGGCCTTATCGACCTCCTCGGTTCGGATCCGGGTCAACCCAGACAGAGTCAGGTGCAGTTTAGCTCCATTCAACTGATCAACCCGGACGAGTCGCATGACGACGTTGAGTCGCTCGCGTCACCCTTCGACAGCGACACCACGATGGTGTGGGACGCCGGGGCGACGGGCTCATCCACCGACGAGGCGCCCTCACGACACGGGACCCGGAAGTCCAGCCTGACGAGCCACAGTGTCCGGACAGGGCCGGTGAAGCTTGCAGGCGTGGTAGAGGAGCCCGAGCCGAATCTTTCTTCGGGCCGAACTCGGGCGATGCGGGCAAGACACATCCGCGTGTCCTTCACCATCCGCCAGCTGCCCCTGCTCTCGCTGTGGCTGTTGACGTTCGCCCTCCTCTTCGTCGCCCTCATCTGGTACGCCTTGTTCCAGACCAGTGATATCACCCAAACCGCAGAGAACATCTTCATACAGTACCGCTCCCTCCTCCTGCTCGCCCACCTCAACCAGCTCGAGGCAGCGTCCACCTGGAGCGCCGCGGACGCCCCCATGAGCACTGCTACGGCCGCGGCTCTGTTTGGGACCGACCTCACAGTGCTCGGCCAGTTCGTCCCCTACCTCGCCGGTCTGAACCAAGACCTCGCCATCGTCGAGGAGGCATGGGCAGACGGCCGGCAGACGATGAAAACCCTCGCCACAGGGCTGACCCACGTCATGGCGACGGACAACTGGATGGCTGGCTACAACGAGGACGAGATCGAGCTGCTCCTCCACTCGAAGGAATGTCTAAGGCTCCACACGGACGCATGCCTCGACACCCGCCCCGTGGAGGCTCGCCAGGGCCTGCTCGCCCTCGCTCAGGCCTACCTTTCCTTCGCGGACCTGGCGCTGGCCGAGCTTGACGACGGGCTGACCAGTGCCCCCGGCCAAGCATTCCTCAACGACACGGCCGTGTTGAGCATGAGCGGGGGGCTCTACTGGCTCCAGTACAACATGCGGGGGCGCTTCATCTCCCAGATCAACGACACACAGACGAATATTGTGCTAATTTTTGCGGCATTCGTCGTCCTCCTTGCAGTATTTTATTTCATTTATTTCTTCAGGACGATTATCAGAATGAGCAGCATACGCCGACAGTTCGATCTCCTATTCCAATCTATGACCCGCGATGAGATTGACGACGACACGCTCGAGGGCCTTCTCGAGTGCTTCCCAGAGATGGAGGAGCTATGATGCCGACAATGGTAGCGTTGATACTAGAGTGTAAAGGGTGTCTAGCGCTGAAATGGCATTGGCTTTTTGGACGATAATGTTCATTCTAGAAGTCTAACGAGGCTGCATGGATGAATTCAAATGACTACATTGCCCTGGGTAGCATCAGCTCAAGGACAACACATGCCTGACCCCCTCCCGCCCTGCACGACCATGCTCTTTGTAGCTGACTTCTGGACTCAAAATACGACGATAGCGACGGAGGACGCTAATGGCACCTAAAGCAAGAAAGAAGGCCCAGAAGGTCGTTGAAAAGCCCGCAGAAGTAATCAAGCCGGCGGATCAGTTGCAACTGGGACCGAAGGAGCTCGAGGAGGAAATCACTCGCATGCTTCGCAGCGATAACCCCCAGGCGCCCGACAACACCATCCTGTTCAACTTCAATGAACAACACTTCGTTGCCTCGACGAACACGGACAAGAACATCCACCACTTCTCCCAGGACACGATCCTCATTGGGCAGAGTGGCGCCGAGGCCGAGCAGGAGGAGGAGTATCTCGCCATGAAGGCCGGCGACAAGGAGACCAAGCAGGACGATGCCGCGGACGATGTGTCGGAGGCCCCCGAGGGCGACACCGTCCTCCGCAACCGGTTCAACTTCAGTGAGCGGGCAACGCAGTGTTTCACCTATCCGTACAAGGATAAGAACGTTACGACAGAGGCCCCCCGCATCATCGAGGTCCGCGGAACAGTCGACCAGTCCGTCATTTATGACGCGTACATGGCCGACGCCCGCCGGAAGGAGGCCGCTCCCGCTGCCTCTGCCGACACAGCCAGCACGGACGTTACCGTCCTCCCGTCCACCGAGCCCCACGGCACCAAGGCGGAGCTGGGCACCGAGGCCCTGGGCCCCCTTCACCTCATGGAGCGGATGATCTCCCAGAACACGCTGAGCTCGGTCATCGCCGACTATAAGTTCTTCGAGAACCCTGCAGACGCCAAGGACCGCAGCCGCGGCTCCATGCTCCCTCTCTGGAAGTTCAAGTACGATCGCGCCTCATCCAAGGCCGTGACGGACGTCGCTTGGCACCCCGAGCACCCCGACCTGTTTGCCGTGGCATACGGCACCCGCGCCTTCCTGCTCGAGGGCGCCCACCCCCAGTCGTTCATCGCCGTGTTCTCCCTGACCCGCCCCCACTACCCGGAGGCCGTCATCGTCACGCCCGCAAACATCTGCAGTGTTGCATGGAACCCCATCGCACCATCCCAACTCGCCGCGGGTCTTTACTCCGGAGAAATCGCAGTTTACGACATTGCCCGGGCCCCCGCGCTCCCCACCGACACGCCGACCCAACCGCTGGCCAGGTCGACAGCCCGCAACGGCAAGCACCTTGAGGCGGCCTGGGCGGTGACGTTCTGGGCCGACTCTGTGGGGCGGGGGATGGACATTTACTCGACCTCGACTGACGGCACCGCGGCCTGCTGGACGGTGGCAAAGACAGACATCAAGCGGGCCTCGCAGCTGTCCCTGCACGACGGCGGCATGGTGCTTGCCTTCAACCCCGGGTCTGACCACCATTATCTGGTCGGCACGTCGTCGGGCACAATCCTGCTCTGCTCAAAGGCGTACACGACCCACTATCTGCGGGAGTTCAAGGGCCACACCCTGCCCGTGTCCGGTCTGAGCTGGAACCGGTGGATGCCTGACCTCTTCCTCTCCGCGGCGGAGGACTGGGCCGTAGTGCTCTGGGACTCCAAGAGAGACGCCCCCATCGCCAGGTTCGAGCTCGATGTGCCGGTCCACTCGGTCGCTTGGTCGCCTGCCACGTCCACTGTCTTCGCCATCGCCAGGGCTGATGGGAAAATCGCAGTTTATGACCTCGCGATCAACAGATACCGGCCTGTGTGCCAGCACACGGTCTGCCCCCACCGGGTCACCACCATCGCGTTCAGCGACACTACGCCCGTCATCCTGGCTGGCGACGAGAAGGGCGTGACCCACGTGCTGAAGCTCTCGCCCAACCTCAGACAGAAGGCGGTGTTCGTACCGCCCAAGCCCAAGCCCGGGCAGCCCCCAGTCAAGATCAGTCCAGAGGAGATTGCCCGGCGTTCTGAGGCAATGGAGAAGGAGAAGCTTGAGGACTTTGTGAAGTTCGCAATCAAGAGCAACATTGCGGCTGGTATGGAAACCAACTGAGTCCAGCCTGACGGTAAGCGCTGGGTGTGATATAAACATGTATCCTTAACACCATTTTGAGTGGGGTAGGTTGTGAGACTGCGATTCCGAGCATCTACTGCCGGCCGAGAGTCGAGCAAGTCAAGTCATTTTCGCAAAGAATGCGCATTTCCTTGATCGCTGCGGTTCTTGTGCTGTCGTTCGTGCCCGCAGTGCTTAGCAGCTGCACATATGAGCTCGGTGGCAAGAAGTGGAACCTCGACAAGCTCCACAGCGACACCGGCTGGTACATCCCCGACACCGCTCTCGTCTATGACTATTTCATCAACTTCTGCGGTATGTAACATTGAATATGCGTGTTATACAGGCCCAGTGACCGTAGGTGCCCCCCAGTGCTCTGGCCAGGGTGCATGCAAGCAAGAGATTGCTGGAATGCAGAACTACTACCCGCTTGGCCTGTATTCCGACAGCCAGCTCGCCCCCGGCCCTACGGAGAATGCAGAAGCGCAGTTTACGCTAATTTACCTGAACGGACGTGCCATTGGCGCCACGAAGATCGCGCAGACGCACATCACTATGTTCTGCGACAAGACTCGCAAGGGCGACCCCCGCATCGAGTTTGAAGGGTTCGACGAGGGTACCACCACTGAGGTGAACTTCTTCTCGGTCTACCACGCGGCCTGCTGCGCAGAGACGAGCTCGACCTCGGCCGTCATGTCGTTCTTGAAGAACGCTGTGGCTTTCGTCGCCGCCATCATCGGCATCTCTCTCCTATTCTCAGCTGTGCTCATCCTTGTTGTCGTGGGTGTCGCGCTCATTGGCGGCGGTGTGTTTGGCGGCCTGTACTTCATGAAGGGTCGCCAGGGCGTCGGATACAAGAGCCTCGACGCCGACGAGGAGCCGTTCGACACGAACGTCGGTGGCTTCGACACTATCTAACGTATAAACGACTATATTTCGCCCAGACCATGGTTTCGACACTTCGCAGTATAACCCAAGCTACTCGTCTTCCCGGTCAAATGGGACTTTTGAGCATCTTTGCTGGATGCACGGCAGTATGTACTGCTATATGCGCTATATGAACGTCTTTACACAGAAGAAACGAACGCGTTCATACAATAATGATGACGTGCTAGATGGCCTCGAAGATTTCGATACTGTTCGGCGGAATACTGCACCTTCTGACAGGAGCAATCGAAGAAATAGCATGCAAGATGATCACTATGACGCCAATACCGCACAATCAGCCAACGCGAGGCCAAACCCACTCTTCCCTGCCAAATCTTCGAACCAGCCGCCCTATAGGCTCGCCGCCGTGTCCTCAGAGTCCACTGTGTGGTCAACAATGACCCTCACACCGCGTGTGGAGACCCCGTACTTCCCCGACTCAGACGCTGAGTCAGACGCCGAGCTGTCGACGATGTTTGACCTCCCCCCCGCCCGACCAGCCCGCGGCGCGGCCGAGCGGAAGAACACTCTCGACGCCCCCGACCTGAACCTATCCATGCTCGGTTCCGAGCCGGTCCCCTCGGACACGGAGTCAGTTGACTCGAACAAGCTCGTGGTGTCCGACGTGGACGTGCTCAGGCGGTACTCCAGACTACCCAAGGACGCCGCTGTGTCCCAGATCCCGCGTCCGGTGTCGCCCATCCGGTACCCGCCCGGCAAGGCTCCCGACCCACGCAAGGACCCGGGCCTGCTGAGGGTCCGACAGGTGCCAGTCCACCGGGATCCCAGGAGGAACAGGTCGCCCACTATGAGACGGGGACCGGGGCGAGCTGTGTCGCCGCTGCCCCGCGTGCTGCAATACTCTTATGACGACCGCGGGACACACTTCAGCCGCAGGGCGCCGAGTCCGAAGATGCGGCGGATTGTCCGGCAGTACACCGGCAGGGGAGTCGACGCGGATGACCCTGAGTCCCGCCGTCTCAGGGAGGAGCTGGAAGCGCTCGATCGGCGGCTCAAGACCATCAAAGACTACTCCGCACCGCAGCCCGCCGCGGAAGACAGGCTAGACCGCATGGAGAGGTCTGCCGGACCAGGACTGAGATCCCGGAGTCAAATAGCAACTGTTGACGTTGACCTGGACGGGGAGACACCCCGGGCATGGGCATACTTCGACCCGATGCCGATGGCAAGGGGCGGGCGGGCAATATCTATCGACGACGAGTCATGAGTCGTCTCTGTTGGCACTATAGTAAGCGGGCAAGCGCTCGCGTGTAAACGAGGTTCTTATGTGAAGGAGGCAATGGTCGTGCTAGTGACGAGAACTACGATTAGACGCATGATAGATGAACATTCTGCAACGACTGGCCATTTATGGTTTGGCACAGTCGTAAACGATAAATCGCTTTGGAGAGTGAGGAACGTAGTTATGGAGGGCCCGCTTCCAGATTCGCTTTATCAGATGGTTGATGCCGCTTTCACACTGTCCATTCATCCTCGGTATGCAGACGATTTGATGGAAGGTGTTGTGGATTCCCTCACGCGCATGATCTTCAAATACTCCAAGGAGCTCTCCGGGATTCCGGTCGCTTTCGACGATGTCCGCTTCGTTACCGCAAAGCACGCCATTTCCGACTGCCTCGGGACCATCTCCGTTGACGTTTCATGCCGCTTCCTCGTCTTCGCTCCCGCCGAGGGTGACGAGCTCGTCGGCGAGGTAACACTCGTCTCCTCTCTCCACGTGGCGTTCCTGGTCCAGGATACGTTCCACGGCACATGCAACAACATCGCCGAGCAGCTCAAAGTCGTCAAGGACGCTGAAGGTGCGATGAAGTTCGTCGACCCCCGCGACGAGGACATCTTCGTCGAGGTTGGGACGCAGATCCGTGTTCAGATTGACCGTGTTGAGATCGTGAAGCATGGCATCCAGCTTTGCTGCACGTTCCTCGGCGTCGCATGAGCACTCAATTCCGGAAATGAAATAAAGCGCATTTTTATCAAGAAAAACGTGGCTGAAATGCCATCCCCGTCACCATATTGCAGATACCAGACCCCATGCCCGTTTTCACACGATTGATGTTCGTTCCTTAAACTGCACCGTGTCATCCTCAAACGACGGCAAAACTCATGGTAGAAGAAGTTGGTGGCTTTACCGCTGATACATATCTCGATGGAAGAATCCAAGAGCTTCAAAAACTTAAGAAGGTCAAGGAAACAAACCTTTCCAGGCTGCAAGCACAGAGAAACGAGCTGAATACACAAGTACAGCTCCTGACAGAAGAGATCGGCCTCCTCCAAGAGCCAAGCTCCTCTGTAGGTGAGGTTATCAAGATCATGGATGGACGCAAGGCTCTGGTGAAGACTGGCCAGGATGAGAAGTACATTGTCGACATCGACAAGAAGATCAATACATCCGACCTCACCGTCCACAGCCGTGTAGCACTCCGCTCCGACTCATACACACTCCACATGGTTCTCCCGACGAAGGTGGACCCCCTTGTCTCGCTGATGAAGGTCGAGAAGGTCCCAGACTCGACGTACGATCTCATCGGTGGCCTCGACAAGCAGATCAAGGAGATCCGCGAGGTGGTAGAACTCCCCATCAAGCAGCCCGAGCTCTTCGAGGCCCTGGGCATCGCACAGCCCAAGGGCGCGCTCTTGTACGGCCCGCCCGGCACGGGTAAGACGCTGCTCGCCCGAGCCGTCGCCCACAGCACCGACTGCACGTTCATCCGTGTCTCCGGCTCCGAGCTGGTGCAGAAGTACATCGGCGAGGGCTCCCGCATGGTCCGCGAGCTGTTTGTAATGGCCCGCGCCCATGCACCCTCGATCATCTTCATGGACGAGATCGACTCCCTCGGCAGCAGACGTGTCGAGGGCTCGAAGGGCGGTGACTCGGAGGTGCAGCGTACGATGCTTGAATTACTCAATCAGCTCGACGGGTTCGAGTCGAAGCAGGACATCAAGGTTCTGATGGCAACCAACCGAATCGACATCCTCGATGAAGCTCTGCTTCGCCCTGGCCGTATTGATCGTAAGATCGAGTTCCCCAACCCGTCTGACGAGGCCAGGCTCGACATCCTCAGGATCCACTCGAGAAAGATGAACGTCCGCCGCGGGGTCGACCTCAAGGCCGTGGCCGAGACCATGGGCGGTGCGTCAGGCGCTGATATGAAGGCGGTGTGCACCGAGGCGGGCATGTTTGCGCTGAGGGAGAGGAGAGTGTACGTGACACAGGACGATTTCGTTCAGGCGGCCGTCAAGGTGATGAATAAGAGCAAGAACAAGGACATCTCGCAGGAGATGCTGTGGAAGTAAATAGGATTGCTGGCGGCGGTGGAAGGCATGGGCGGAGAGGCTCGGCTGGTTGTTCCTCATTTATGTGACCTCACATAACAGCGTTTTCAAGACGAGTTCGAAGTCTCCAGAAACAGGCTGCAATGGGCGCTAAGAAGCAGGAGAAAAGGCATTCGTCGTACATGACCCGTAACCAGGCGCTTAAGTACTTGCAGCTCTCTCTTTCGGATTTCCGCCGCCTGTGCATCCTCAAGGGCATATTCCCCAGAGATCCGCCTCACATCAAGGAGAAAGTCATCGGGAAGACGTACTATCTCACCACAGATATCCAGTGGCTTGCAAACGAGCCTCTTATGGACAAGTTCCGCTCGATCAAGGCCCATCTCAAGAAGGTCGCCCGCTTTGACGCCCGCAAGGAGACTGAGCACGCCGATCAGCTTGCCGATGCGATGCCTCGCTACACTCTCGACCACCTCATCCGCGAGCGCTACCCGTCATTCCACGACGCCCTCCGCGACATGTCGGACGCGCTCAACATGGTGCACCTCTTCGCCACCATGTACTCGAGCGACAACGTCCAGAACAAGATGATCATGACCTGCCAGCGCCTTAGCCGCGAGTGGCAGGCGTATGTCGCCTCCACCAAGATCCTGACCAAGTCCTTTGTGTCCATCCGCGGCGTGTACATGCAGGTCGACCTCGACGGGACACCCATCACGTGGGTCATGCCCCACGAGTTCTCCCAGGAGCAGACAGACGAGGTTGACTACCGGGTGATGGAGACGTTCCTCGAGTTCTACACCACCCTCGCGGGCTTCGTGCTCTACAGACTCTACACCCGCCGCGGCGTGGCCTACCCCCCGGCCGTGGACGCGGAGAAGGACAAGAACGGCGCCTGGCTCGACGCCATCACCCTCGCTGCGCCAACCGACTCGGCCGATGACGCCACGGACGCCGAGGCCGACCGCACTAGGACGGTCGAGCTGCTCGGAAGTATGGACCCCGAGGACCCCCAGTACGCCCCGCAGCTGCTGCAGTTGCTCGAGAATGAGGACACGGTCCAGCTGCCCGGCCTGCTCAACGGCATGGAGTTCTTCCTCTCGAGGGGCGTCCCGACCAAGCCTGTCGCTCTCGCTATCAGGGCGTGCGGCGGGACTGTTGTCTCAGAGCCTACTGAGCGGTCAACGGTGGTCAGCGAACGCCCAGACACGCCAGAGTCGATCCTCCCCCAGTGGGTCTTTGATTCAATCAATTTCCGCATGAGGATGCCGTTCGACGAGTACAGCAACGGCCAGGCCGCCCCGCCGCACCTCTCGCCGTTCGAGGACTTCACCTCCGGCACGAGCATCACCCACGTTCCTGAGAGGTTCAAGGAGGTCCGCGCCCGGTGGGCCACCGCCTGGGCCGAGCGGCTCAAGGAGGCTCGCTACCGCACCTCGGACGGTGTGGCGCTCGTCGTCCCTGAGGAGGACCTCGAGGCAGACGTCGGGGACATAGACTCCGAAGAGGAGGAGGCGCGTCTCGCGCTGGCGACCAAGCGGGTCCGGAACCGGTACGCACACGTCAAGGCCGCGCACGAGGAGAAGACGGGCCGGGTGAAGAGGCTCCTGATGAAGGCTACGGGGAAGACGGACGAGGCCGACGAGGAGGAGGAGGCGTCTGGCCTGGGGCTGCTGGCCAAGCCCAAGGGCAAGACAAAGGCCGGGAAGAGCGAGAAGAAGCACAAACCGAAGAAGGTCGTGAACAAGACAGTGAAGACCAGCGTGCTCATCAAGAGGAAGTAAAAAACATGCGGATAGAGGTGGCTTCAATGAAAAATGACTGTTGTTAGAAGAGTCATGGAAGAGGCGGGAGAAGCGAGATCAGGGGAGAGGCTCCAGTGACCTTAGTTCGTGCTCTCCCAGCGTTACATGACTGCCGGCAGGGCCTCTGACTCGAACGATAAACGATAAATGGCAAGGGTCATGACATCGATAAGAGAACTCACGAATGCCGGCCGAGAAGACTCCTGACAACGTTGAGAACGAAACTACAGACTTCGAGAAGAAGAACAGACAGAAGGCGATAGAAGCATTGGACTGCATGAAGCGCCGTAACTTCAAGAAGGCAGCAACCCTTCTAATCTCACTTCTAGAGACGTTTAATGCCACAGACGCCATGTCCTTCGAACAAATGATCAAGTACACATGCCTGTGCGGTGTGTATACCCTCGACCGCGCCGAGCTGAAGGAGAAGCTCATCCAGTCCCCCGAGGTCATCGCCGTCACCTCCGAGTCGGAGCCCCTCGTCGGCGAATTCATGTCCTCGTTGTATGAGTGCAACTATGCGCGCTTTGTGGAGCTTCTTGAGTACTTCTCGCTCTGGATGCGGACGGACGAGCGCCTGGCACCACACGCCGCCCACTACCTCCACACATGCCGCGTCAAGGCGTTCAAGCAGTTCCTGGTCGCATACCAGAACGTCTCTATCGATCGTATGGCGTCTACATTCGGCGTGGACCCGGCCGTGCTCGAGAAGGCGCTGGCAGGGTACATTGCTCTCGGCCACCTCGAGAGTAGGATCGACATGGTCGCGGGGGTCATTGGGACCAAGGCGAGGGACGATAGGTCGAAGCTGTACACGTCCTTGCTCCGCGATGGGGGGGATTTGCTCGAGCAGATCGGGACTGTGATGAAGAGTGTCATCGGAAAGAGCAACGCCGGATAGCCGAACGGAGAGTAAAGATGTGATGGCTGTGGTCAGAAGAGATTTATCTAATCTAAAGAAATCTAGCCAAAGGATTCTCCGAGTCAGAGATGAGTGTCGAGTCGCGTTCTCTCCCAGGAATCGTCTTCTGTATGGTAAGGGAATCTTTATTCGCCTAGGCTGTCGGCCTGCGTCCGATCAAGCGGGGATACGGAGGTCAGGCGCGGTTATGGCCGGAGCAGGGGCACCGGGTACGGGTGGTGTCGGGCGAACCAGAAGTTGCCGTACTTCCCATGCCACACCCGTTCGTGGTTGTCATGGACCGTCTCGTCCGATTCAACGCCACGATCGGCTGACACATGCTGCTGCTCAGACCCCGGTCTGTGCCACCCGGCGTGGCGGGGAACGTCTGCTGTGGGGTAGACGTTGAAGTAGTGGCCGTGGGAGAACCCGACGCCCTCGGCGAAGGCGACAAAGCGCGAGACGGCGTACTGGTCAAGACAGGTGCAGCGGAGCACAAGCATGTCGTCGGACAGCTCGAGGTGGAAGCGCTCGATGGACCGGTGCACGCTGCTGCCAGCAGAGGCACAAGCATACTGGATCAGCTCGAACTGGCCGACGGTCTCTGCTCTGACCCGCCCCGACAGGTACAGCTGGATCGCCCAGAGTGCGGGCAGGTTGACGAAGTTCTTACCCTCGAACATCCCGCGGAGCTCCTCGTGGGTGTACCCCGTCTCGGTCAGGTCGATAGGGGCACTGTAGCTCCCCAGCAGTGCCCGGGCGGCGGCGCGGGTCCATTCTAGATAGCCGCTGAAGATGGTTGGGTCAAGGTTGTGGAGAGCGAAGAAGGCGCAGTCACCGCCGCCAGCGTTGTTACGATAGCTCGCGTTGCCGAGACAGAAGCCATCGTGCAACTCAGAGTCGTGCCCTGCGATGACAGGGAAGGGGGCCACTGGCGGGGCAGGAGGGGGGTCTGCCACAGCCGCATCGACCAGGTGCGGGTGCATGCCGTGGGCTCGGCAGAGGAGCCCCTTGGCCACGACTGTGTCGGGGAAGGCTCGAATGGCATGCATCGCGTTGACTCCGTCGGCCGGGAGGAGCGGGTCGGCCCCGTGGGAGAGCAGCTTTCGGGCAGAGTCCACGTGGCCGCCCTGGATGGCTGCGACGAGCGCGGTGGTGCCCCGGCTGATGACGTTGACGTTGACCTTCGCCATCAGCATCTCGTCCAGTATCGCGGGCTTGGTGATGACGGCCAGCAGTGGGTGGCCGTCCGGGAAGGCGTCGTCGAGTAGGCACCCTGCCTTGAGCAGAGCAGCGAAGGCTTGCGGCTGGTTGTGCACGAACGCGTTGTACAGGGGCGACCGGCCCTCCCAGTCGAGACAGTTGAGGACTACGGGGCCGAACTTGCCGCTCCGGAGCAGCTTTCTCGACCTCATCCGACGGACATCCCCGCGGACGACGAAGCTGTGCATGGTGTCGCTCCTCTCCAGCGCCTCCCGCACCCGCCCCTCTAGGAGGGGCATCGGATCCATGTGAAGCGAGGAGACCGGACTGAGTCGGGCAAGGTCGGCTTCAAGTAGCCGGGTGCTGTTGTGGTTTGCCTCCAGTACTTTGGCGGTCGAGGTCGACTTGAACTCAGCCAAGAGACGGCGGGTTCGGCGTAGGTTGGCCTCGACATACAGTGCACGCTTTGCTTTCATCGGCAGGGTAGCATGCGTGTCATCGACTGGCACGTCTCCGGTAGACCTGGTCTTGGCTGGACGCTGGGTCCTGGGATGTATAACTAGCGAGCCCGGCTTGATGTCGACCGGGAACTGGTCGGGGTTGTCGAGCAAGTAAACGCAGTCGCCGTGACCATTAGATCGGGCGACGTCCCGGGCCTTGCGGTCACCACGCGGTATGGTGATGTCAGCGCCGGCTCCGATAAGCAGCCTGAGGATGTCGAAATGGCCCTTCTCTGCCGCGAGCAGGGCGGCGGTGGATCCCGACCGACTGCGGGCGTTGACGTCGCAGCCGGCTTGCAACAAGAGACGGACACACGAAGCTCGGCCTGCCTGGGCGGCTTTATGCAAGGCAGTACTCCCAGACATTACCAGAGCATCGACCTCGGCTCCGCATTGCAAGAGCAACAGGATGAGGTCTGCGTGGCCAAAATGAGCGGCATAGCTAAGACACGTGCCGGAATTGCAGCTGTAACTCGCATTCGCGCCAGCGTCAAGCAGCAACTGGGCTGTCTCAGCGTAACCCTTCGAGCAGGCATAGATGAGGGCGGTCTTGCCGTACGAGTCGACTATATCAACCAGCTTGGGCTCATTTCCTAGTAACCGCCTGATGATGGTGGTGAAGCCATTCTGGGCGGCCACATGCAGGGCGCTGCGGCCGTTAGGAAGAACGTTGGTGGGGTCTGCCCCGCCGACGAGGAGGACTCGCACAACGTCTGAAAACCCTTCAATCGTCGCGGAAATCAGGCAGGTAAATCCAGTCTTTGAACACTGGTTTGGGTCGGCGCCATGGTCGATAAGAAACTGGGCGCAGGTTGTGTGGCCGTGCTGGGAGGCAGTGAACAAGGGCGACCGGCCGTTGTTGTCGGTACAGTTGATCTTGCCCGGCGATGTCGTGGCAAAGTAGCGAAGGAGGTCGATGTTTCCACTCCTGGCAGCATCTTGCAAGGGGGATTGGCCGTTATATCGTTGTTCCAAGTATTCCATAAGCGGACCGACCGTGATAGTCACCGTCTCGATAATATATGCTCGATAGACAGTCCAAAATGTGAATAAACCAGTGGCCAAAGGGGCGTCTCCATGATAAAAAACCTCTCTCGAAAACTGCATGGCATTCATACTCGTATCCCACAGCATGGCCCGGGTCGGCGGGGGGCGGATCGAACGGAACTGGAGCGAGCCCACGTCGAAGTCGAGCGGGCCGCACTGGGCAGGTTTGTCGAGCAGGGCGACGCAGCGCTCGTGGCCCTTGGCCTGGGCGATCTTTCTGGGGCGTCTGGCCCGGCCGAGCAGGCTTGATCGAGCAGGGATGGTCACATCAGCGCCTGCCGCGATGAGCATGGCGAGGATCTCGTCGTTCCCGCCGTGTGCGGCCATGAACGTTGCCGTGCGCCCTAATCGATCGCGGGCGTTGACATTACACCCGGCCCGAAGCAATAGACGCACGCAGGAGGTCCTATTCGCCATTACCGCCGCGTGAAGTGCGGTTATTCTGAACCCCCCAGCTGCATTAACATCGGCGCCGTATTGCAGGAGCATGAGTATGATGTCGTCATATCCTTGTTCAGCGGCCGTCTTGAGGCATGTTCCATACACAGATGCGAATGACACGCTTGCCCCAGCCTCGAGCAACGCCAGCACAGAGCTGCGGTGTCCGTTGATGCAGGCGTTAGTGAGGGCCGTCGTGCCGTCCGTTTCCCGCAGGTCGAGGGTCGCCCCGGAATCGGCGAGCAGCTTGATGATCTCAACGTGGTTATTGATTGCAGCGGCCATGAGCGGGGTCCGGCCGTCATTGGCGCGGCAGTCTAGATTGGCCCCGCGGTCGATGAGGAGACGGACGACGTCTATATGACCATCGGCTGATGCATGTAGAGGCGTCGAGCCATCCTTATTGGCGACGTTGATCATGGATTGATTGGCGTCCAGCAGCAGCTTGACGATGCCAGCAAAACCAAAGAGGGCAGCAAGGTACAGAGCGCTGGCGCCGGTGGAAGAAACCTTGGTGCAGTCTGCGCCGGCACTGACGAGAAAGCCCGCACTGTCCGCGTGTCCGTTGACGCAGGCTACCATGAGCGCAGTCCTTCCATCCTTCCTCTGCAGGTCGAGGGTCGCCCCGGAATCGGCGAGCAGCTTGATGATCTCAACGTGGTTATTGATTGCAGCGGCCATGAGCGGGGTCCGGCCGTCATTGGCGCGGCAGTCTAGATTGGCCCCGCGGTCGATGAGGAGACGGACGACGTCTATATGACCATCGGCTGATGCATGTAGAGGCGTCGAGCCATCCTTATTGGCGACGTTGATCATGGATTGATTGGCGTCCAGCAGCAGCTTGACGATGCCAGCAAAACCAAAGAGGGCAGCAAGGTACAGAGCGCTGGCGCCGGTGGAAGAAACCTTGGTGCAGTCTGCGCCGGCACTGACGAGAAAGCCCGCACTGTCCGCGTGTCCGTTGACGCAGGCTACCATGAGCGCAGTCCTTCCATCCTTCCTCTGCAGGTCGAGGGTCGCCCCAGCATTGAGCAGCAACTCGACAATGGCGACCTGGTTGTGAAACGCGGCTAAGACAAGCGGGGTTGGCGTTGACAAGTATTCCGATCCAGCCTCGACGAGTACGGTGACTGTCTCGACGTGACCCCTGATACAAGCGAGGTCCAGGGCTGTCAGACTGTTGCCATCTCGCATGCTGAGGTCGGCCCAACCACATTTGATGAGAAGTTCGATGATCTCGACGTTGTTGTCTAGAGTAGCTGCCATGAGAGGCGTACGGCCGTCATTGGCTCGGTGATTGGGGTTCGCACCGTGCTCGAGGAGGAGCCGGGCGAGGTCGAGGTGGCTCTCAGCCGCGGCCCAGAAGAGAGGAGACCAGCTGTCGTTGTCGGCGATGTCTACCATTGATCTATTGGCGTCCAGCAACAGGCTTGCAATTTCTACAAACCCGTTCTCGGCTGCAATACAGAGTGCGCTGCAGCCACTCGAGTGGACCTTGGTGCAGTCCGCCCCGGCAGCAAGCAGTGATCTGGTGCACTCGGCGTGGCTCCCTAAACACGTCAGCATGAGAGCCGTGAATCCTTCGTCGTTCTGCAGGTCGAGGATCGCTCCAGCATCGAGGAGCAATTCGATGATCTCGACATGACCCCAACATGCGGCGGCGATGAGCGGGTTATCATGCAGGTCTGAGGGATGACTGACGTCGGCGCCACGGTCGAGCAGGAGTCTTGCACAGCGAGCATGCCCACTGACAGAAGCGGCGTATAGGGGCGACTTGCCATCCTTATTGGTCACGTCGACCATATTGGCTGCCGCATCCAGCAGAAGCTCGGCGATGTCGGCATGACCAAAGAACGAGGCGAGGTACAGGGCGGTGCGGCCATTGGAGAGCAAGGCCTTTGTGCAGTCGGCACCTCTATCGAGAAGGACCCTGACAACGTCCACGTGGCCATTCTCGCACGCTGCCATGAGGGCAGTGCAGCCGTCCTCGTCCTGCAGGTTAATCCCTGCCCCATCATTCGTCAGCAGCTCGACGATCCTCATGTTTCCACCTGCGGATGCTTCGATGAGGGCAGTCCGCCCAGCAAGGCCGCGGAGGTCGGGGTGAGCCTTGGAAAGGAGCAGGGCTCCAACCAGGGCAACATCGCCCTTCGCCGAGGCGTCGATCAGCGACTGGTTGTCCCTTGGACCTTTGGTCTTGGCGTATGTCGGGCTCTGGGATGGAGGCATCGGTGGGGGAACCGGTGGGACGGTTGCAGGGACATGCAGGGAGAGATTATCATCTGTACTACTGTTATTGTCTTGTGTGGATCTATTGTTGTGTTGTTGGTTGATATCGTCGCCTTCATGTTGAAAAGACGTGAGTTCAGCCTCTGATTTGCCCGTAACTGGCGTATTTGTGTCTTCGTATGACGTCTTGTCATTCTGAATGCTCATTCCTATGCCGTTATCCTGATAGGAATGGTTATGCAGCGAACAAAGACTTGGCCACGGATATTGTGCCACAGAATGCACCACGATAGCCGGAAACCTGGGCACTCGAGGGCGTCATGCTGCGCCTGCTACTTGTACGTCCAGCAGGAATTTTGTGCTCGGTTGCCCGACCCAGTGCCGAGCAGAGTGGCATGAAGAAGAGTCACGTAGTAAGACTCCGAGCTTCTGACTTATCCAATTTATGATTGCTCACGTAAAGGTTGAGATTGGTGGAGACGTAGACGTGAACTAGTAGTCATGGGAGGGGATGTCATGGGCGAGGCAGTACGCGTGGTCCCGGTGTGCGATGGCGTTGTAGTTGTGGACGCAGGTGACCATTGCCTGGAGGAAGCGCTCAGCGATGGCGTACTTGATGTAGGACTTCTTGGAAGGCTTAGGACCGATGGCAGTCTTGAGTTTGTTGTGAAGCTTGTTGGCGACTGTGTCTAAGTTGGCGCCATCCGGAGCCATGTTCAGAATGACGAGATCGACGCTATAGCGGCTATATTGCTTTGCTTTGTAGTTTGCTTGTGCGTCGAAGTCTCTCTTGCTGTCTGCGATGGGTACTGGAAGGGCTCTGGCCGGTAGGTCGTCATTTCTGTGTGAGCAGAAGAACTCAAGCATTGTGGGCACTTTCCCTGACTGACTCTGAGCCAGCATGCCAGTCAGAATACCTGACCCAGACCGGTGCGGAACGAGATCGTCCGGTGAATGTATCCCGGTCGGTGGTTCTTATTCTTACTACAGTCAACCAGACATCAACCTTTTCGGTGGAGGTGACCTCGCCGATGGATGGTATACTCCGTCAGCAGCGCTCTCGGGGTGCCCGCGGGAATCATGGTCTCCGGGACCAGAGTCTCCGTCGACATTGAGTCCCCTCCTTCCTGGTCGAGGGGGACTGCCTCGAGGGGGTCTGACAGGCCAGAATCGGACAAGCAAGACCTTGTTATGTCTGATTTGTACCGTGCGCACAACATATAGATGATTGCCTAACTTCCACTCGTGAAGATCGAGTTCGTCCCAAAAAAGATTTGACTCACTCACCAATTTGAGCGGATGCCAGAATCTAATACTGGGCTGAGTGAGTCATTAGTGTATGCTGAGTACTGCCGAGCTTGAAGACCGTCCAAAGCTATCACAGAATCTTCAGAATTTGTCAAAAGTAGTCTTGAGCACGAATCAAAAACGACTCTGTGGCGACTCCAAGGAGTCAACACGCTCGCCCGAACTCCCGAGCACGCATTCATCCCATAGTTATGGTGGCATAGCCAGCGCATTGTCCAAGACTGAGAAATGACAAGTTGAGAAAAATCGACGAAATCGGCGATGGCGTGCAGAATAAGGCACACAATCCCAAGGCCGCTACACAGCCGTTATGGACGCAGATAGCCATGAAGCGTCGATTTTTGGTGTAACAGTCGAACAGCTAGATGAGCTGATGGAGTCCCGTGAGAACGGGACCAAGAAGCTCGAGGAATTTGGCGGCTTGCCCGTCCTGTTCGAGAAGCTGAAGACCTCTGAAGATGGTCTTGGCCAGATTGATATTGACAATGCATGCGCTGATCGTTTCTCCGCTTTCGGCCGCAACGTCCATGCCACGCCCAAGAGCAAGTCCTTCATTCGTCTTTGGCTCGAGTGCCTCAAGGACCCGATCCTCATCATCCTAATCATCTCCGCCATCATCTCCTTCCTCCTTTCCTTCATCCCCAAGGAGGACGAGGGCAGCGAGGGCAACTGGGACTGGATCGAGGGTGTCGCCATCCTCGCCGCCATCGTCATCGTCTGCACTGTCACTGCTTTCAATGACTGGTCCAAGGAGCGCCAGTTCCGCAAGCTGAACGCTGCCAAGGAGGACCGTATGGTCACCGTCATCCGCACGGGCGTCCAGCAGACTATCAACATCCACGACCTCGCCGTTGGTGACGTCGTCGACCTCCAGCAGGGCGACCAGCTCCCCGCCGACGGCGTCCTCATCCGCGCCATCAACCTCGAGTCGGACGAGTCTGCTCTCACGGGCGAGTCCGTCACCGTGAACAAGGACCCGAAGAGCTCGCCGTTCATGCTGTGCGGCTGCACCATCGCCACTGGCAACGGCGCCATGGTCGTCACCAACGTCGGCATCCACTCTGAGTGGGGCAGGACCCTCGCCTCCCTCGTCAAGGAGCCCGAGCCCACTCCCCTCCAGAACAAGCTCGACTCCCTCGCCAAGCTCATCGGGTACTTCGGCGCCGGCACCGCACTCTTCACCGTCCTCGTCCTCGGCATCCGCTGGGCGTACAAGGAGATCGTGAAGAAGGTCATCATCGACAACGGCACCTTCCACGCCTCATCTCTCACCGCCTGGATCGACTTCATCATCCTCGCAGTCACCATCGTCGTCGTCGCCGTGCCCGAGGGCCTCCCCCTCGCTGTGACGATCTCACTGGCCTACTCCATGAAGCGTATGATGAAGGACAACAACCTCGTCCGTCACCTCAACGCCTGCGAGACCATGGGCGGCGCCACCAACATCTGTTCCGACAAGACAGGCACCCTGACCCAGAACAAGATGACCGTCACCCAGGGCTGGTTCGCGGGCAGACTGTTCGACCGAGTCCCCGCCCGCGACGAGCTCCCCGCGTCCATCGTCGCCCACATCGGTGTCGGCTCCGCAGTCAACAGCACTGCCTTCCTGCAGGTCGACGAGGCCGGCCAGCCTGAGTTCGTCGGCTCGAAGACCGAGTGCGCGCTCCTCCAGCTCTCCCGGAACTGGGGCCTCGACTACGTCCCCGTCCGCAAGGCCACGTCCGAGATCACCGAGTACGACTTCAACTCTGACCGTAAGCGCATGTCCAAGGTCGTCGACATGACCCAGTCGAGCTACGAGGAGGCCGCCCGCGACTTCACCGCCCACGCTGGCCCCCGCATCTTCTGCAAGGGCGCCTCTGAGATGGTGCTCTCCCTGTGCACGTCGTACCTCGACGAGCAGGGCCAGGTCGCCCCCATGACCGATGGTGTCCGCAAGTCCATCGACGAGGCCATCATCAGCCTCGCCTCGAACGGCCTCCGCACCATCATCCTTGCATACCGCGACATCGAGCCGGGCCAGACCCCCGAGCAGCTTAACGACTCAGACCTCAACGAGAAGGAGCTCACGTGCGTCGGCCTGACTGGCATCATGGACCCCCTCCGCGAGGAGGTGCCCGAGTCCGTCCGCCGCTGCCAGATGGCGGGCATCATGGTCCGCATGGTCACGGGCGACAACATCCTCACCGCCAAGTCCATCGCCCGGTCCTGCAACATCCTGACCGAGACGGGCACTGCCATCACCGGGCCCGAGCTCCGCCGCATGACGGACGCCGAGCTCGACGCCGTCATCCCTACTCTCCAGGTCGTCGCCAGGTCGACCCCTTCTGATAAGCTCAAGCTCGTCACCAGGCTCCGTGCTCTCGGCGAGGTCGTGGCTGTCACGGGCGACGGCGCCAACGACGCCCCCGCGCTCAAGGAGGCTGACGTCGGCCTTGCCATGGGCATCAGCGGCACTGAGGTCGCCAAGGAGGCCTCCGACATCATCCTGCTCGACGATAACTTCCACTCTGTCGAAATGGCCATCCTATGGGGGCGTGCAGTTTATGACAACATCCGGAAGTTCCTGCAGTTCCAGCTCACCGTCAACGTCGTAGCCCTCGTCATCGCCTTCACCGGCGCCCTCTTCCTCGGCGAGTCTCCCCTCGGCGCTGTCCAGCTTCTCTGGGTCAACCTCATCATGGACACCCTCGCCGCCCTCGCCCTCGCCACTGAGGGGCCCCATGAGGGCCTCCTCAAGCGCAAGCCGTACGGCCGCTACGAGGCTCTGATCTCGCCCGACATGTGGAAGAACATCGCCTTCCAGTCTGTGTTCCAACTGGTCGTGCTCTTCGTCTTCATGGCTATCCTGCCTGACGGCCAGAAGAACGCCCAGTATCTCCGCGACGCGCCCGTGCTGAGCTTCTTCTACGACTCGGACACCGTCGTCTACCGCAAGGATACGATCATCTTCAACACGTTCGTCTTTAGCCAGCTGTTCAACGAGCTCAACGCCCGTAAGATCACCTGGCTGGATTGGAACATTCTCCAGAACATCCACAAGAGCCCCATGTTCATCATCGTCATGGTCGCCACCGTCGTGCTCCAGGTTCTCATCGTCGCCTTCGGGTCGTACGCCGTCCGCGTCCACCTTCTCGAGCCCCATGAGTGGGTGTACACCATCGCCATCGCTTTCCTGTCCATCCCCATCGGCTTCATCCAGCATCTGGTCCCCATCCCTGCGCCCCTCGCCAAGCTCCTTGGTAAGATCGGTGCTGCCCGCCGCCCTAAGAAGGAAAAGTGGGCCCCCATCGCCGACCAGCTCAAGCATGAGGAGGACGAGGTCGTCGGAGGCCAGGCTGAGGCCTACCCTGCTGTCCCGGAGAGTGTCAGCTCGGTCTCGACCTCTGATGCCGAGGAGGAGGTGGTGGTCAACTACGGTGTCGCTGAAGAGCCTGCAGTCGAGGTCGACGCTGAGGACGTCAACGTTGAGGGAGGGAGCGACTGAATCGGAAGATAATAAAGATAGCCTATAGGCGTGATTCTGCGTGGCGAGACCATGTGCGTGAACGAAAACGACCTGCAGTCAGTGCGGTAGTCTATTGTTAGAACAAGCTTCCTGGTGCTGATACAGGGCACATGGACCGTTTGAGCATGCGACACCCATGTCGCCGGTCCCCAATCAAATCTCTGTTTGATCGGATTTCGCAACAAACAGATTGACAAGCCCAGCAACACGGATGTTTACAATCAGCACCTCAACGGCAGAACTACTTCTACCCCAACGGCAGTGTGTCTCCACCATGGCCACCGCACTTTAAGACACAAACAAACTACGAGCGTGCCAAAGTGGAATGTCGGGAGAGGATAAGGCCCCAGAGCTCTCGATTGAAACTAGGGCCATTGAACAGCTTGAGAAGGACTTCAATAACGTTCGTTCCTTCGTTCATTTCCAGGGCTTACGCAGGTGATTGCTGAACTAGTCGGTGACGACTCCCTAGAGCATTTCAGGAAGGAATATGAGAAGATGCACCGTGCGCTGAAGAAGTCTCACGAGAATGAGAAGCGCCTGATTAGTAGAATCAAGACTTTGGGCGGGGAAATTGCGTCGAACGCCTCCAAGGTCAAGTCCGCGCTGAAGATCTCGCAGGACGACTGGAACGCCATCTCCAGCCTCAAGAAGGAGATCGAGCAGGCCTACAGCATGCTCGATGCCTCCCGCGAGAAGGAGGCTCGCTCCAGGGAGACCGTCCAACACCTTAAGGCCGAGATCGCCAACCTGACCAAGCTCGTCGAGCAAGGAGCCGGCATCAATCTCGGGCAGGAGAACACCGTGGCCGAGCTGATGAAGCAGAAGGACGAGCTCATCCAGCAGCGGGACTCGAAGGTGAAGCAGATCATGGAGCTGCGGCAGGAGCTGTCCAACTACCTCGAGCGGGTCCGGGAGCTGGAGGACGAGAAGGTGCCGCTCGAGGCACAAATCAAGACGCTCAAGGACCTTGTAACGCGACAGGAGCAGGAGCTCAAGAGCGAGCAGTGGCGCAAGGAGGTGCTCGACAAGGATATGGCCGACCTCCGCAAGCGTCTCGAGCTTCGTCAGGAGGAGATCGAGGAGAAGAAGGACACTATCCGGTCGAACGCCGACGCCGCGCACAGCATGAAGATGGAGCTTCAGCGCCTGGAGAACGACATCCACAGCCGCGAGGTGGAGCTCAAGGGCAAGGAGGACACTGTGCACGAGTTCCACGTACAGGTTAACCAGCTCAACGAGCGGAACAGCACGCTCGAGGCTGAGCTCGCGGCCCGGGAGAACGAGCTGAAGGAGAAGGACCAGCAGATCCGTCTGGCAAAGCAGGAGACGAGCCGGGTCAACAAGGAGCTCGCCACGACAAAGCTGCTCATCCAGCGCGCCGAGAAGGACAAGGCAGACCTCGAGAAGCGGCGGGAGGCGCTCAGATCAGACGTGGTCGGGCTCGAGCGGGACCTGAAGATGACCACGCGCGACGCCGACAAGCAGAAGCAGCAGGCTGACGTGCTGGCGAGAGAGCGCGAGCTCCTCAACAAGAATGTCCGCCAGGCCGACGCCGCCACTTCCAAGCAGGCCGAGCTCGTGAAGATCGCCGAGAACCAGGCAGCCAACCTCGACCAGGAGATCTCCGCATACAAGAACGAGGCGCAGAAGCAGCGCAAGATGATCTTCGTCCTCGAGCAGGAGCGTGAGCTCAACAACAAGAAGGCGACCGAGGCGAACCAGAAGTATCTCCAGGCGCTCGAGGAGGTCAAGGTCCGCGAGAACACCATCCAGGACCTCCAGAAGAAGATCGCCGAGGCCGAGAAGAAGCTCAAGCAGCAGCAGACGCTGTACGAGGCCGTTCGAGCTGACCGGAACCTGTACTCGAAGAACCTGATCGAGAGCCAGGACGAGGTGAGCGAGATGAAGCGGAAGTTCAAGATTATGAACCACCAGATCGAGCAGCTTAAGGAAGAGATCAAGGCGAAGGACAGTGCCCTCGTGCAGGAGTACTACGAGCGGAAGAAGGCTGAGAAGGAGCGGGACAGCTTCAAGGCCGAGATTGGGCGGATCCAGCGCCAGATCCAGGAGGCGGAGCAGACGATCGCCGCTCAGAAGGCCGAGATGGCCAAGCTCAACCTCATTATCAACGAGGCCGACAACGAGCGGGGCCGGCAGCAGAAGGAGTTCGAGCAGGTCATCAGCGAGCGCGACATCCTGGGAACGCAGCTCATCCGCCGCAACGACGAGCTCGCGCTGCTGTACGAGAAGATCAAGATCCAGCAGAGCACGCTGGCCAAGGGCGAGGCGCAGTACAGGGAGCGGGTCGAGGACATCCGTCTGCTGAAGATCAAGCTGGCCTCGGTCATGCGGGAGCTCAACGTCTACTCGAAGGCGGCCAACCAGATCGACGGGTACAAGACAGAGGTCATCAGAATCCAGAAGGAGCTGCTGGAGGAGCGCGCCAAGGTCAAGGCGATGTCCGAGGAACTCCAGAACCCCATGAACGTCCACCGTTGGCGGAAGCTTGAGGGGTCTGATCCCGCAGTTTATGAAATGATCCAGAAGATCCATACCCTCCAGAAGCGGCTGCTCAAGAAGACGGAGGAGGTCGCTGAGAAGGAGCTTATCATCGACGAGCGCGAGAAGGCATTCACTGAGCTCCAGAAGCTTCTTGCCCGCCAGCCCGGGCCCGAGGTCGTTGAGCAGCTGTCGATCTACCAGACTAACTTACGGGAGAAGAACAAGCAGCTCAAGAGCATGGCGTCCGAGCTCACGATGTACCAGACGCAGGTGGCGGAGTACAAGTACGAGATCGCCAAGCTCACAAAGGAGTCCCACGACATCAAGAAGAAGTACTTCGAGCAGAAGCGGAAGGAGCAGAGCGCGGCCCGGCGCACTATGGACGAGGGTTACGTCGTGCAGCAGGACCCCGCCCAGCCTAAGTTTGTCGGGGGCGGGTTCAAGCTGGAGACAACGGTGCGGAGCAAGGAGGTGGAGCTGTAGGCGTTGTGTTTATTAGTACCACTGGCAGGCTAATGTGATATAAAGGCTTTCGTGCCATGTGATAATAGACGGGCGAGCCTGGCTGGTTGCAGGCTCGCTGCGGGGTAAGCAGTGGTGCTGATGCAGGCCGCATGCCCATGGTAGTGCCACGGATGTCCGATCAATCAGATCCCGTTTTGATCGTCGTCGTGCACCCTTGCGTGACAGTTGAAAGATGAGCTGTGACGGAAAATGCGCTGGTTGTGCAAATGCTGGGAGCTGCGGTAGCGCCCCTATTGCCCCCCCTGAAGAGAAGAAAGAAGTTTGTCCCGGTCCGAGCGGCGAGGACGCTGGCAAGGCCTCTGCGTGCGCAGGCTGCCCTAATGCGGCGAAATGTGCTTCTGGAAAGGCCCAGGGCCCTGATCCCGACATTGCTGTGATCGCTGAGCGCTTCCAGGACATCGGCAAGAAGATCCTCGTCCTGTCTGGCAAGGGCGGTGTCGGCAAGAGCTCTGTTTCTACCCAGCTGGCATACACGCTGAGCCGTGACCCTGATGTGCAGGTTGGCCTGCTCGACATTGACATCTGCGGCCCCTCTGTACCCACGCTGACCGGCACCATGGATGAAGAGGTCGAGCGCACGGCCCAGGGCTGGCAGCCCGTGTACGTCGGACCCGACAGGAACCTCGCCGTGATGTCCATCGGCTACCTGCTCCCCTCCAAGAACGACGCCGTCATCTGGCGCGGTCCCAAGAAGAACGGGCTGATCAAGCAGTTCCTCCGCGACGTGTACTGGTCCCAGCTCGATTACCTCATCGTCGACACGCCCCCGGGCACCAGTGACGAGCACATGAGCATCGTCCAGTACCTCCCCGACATTGACGGCGCCATCATCGTCACCACACCTCAGGAGGTTGCCCTCGCCGACGTCCGCAAGGAGATCAACTTCTGCCACAAGGTCGGCCTCCCCGTGATCGGCGTGGTCGAAAACATGTCCGGCTTTGTCTGCCCCAACTGCGACAAGGTCCACCAGATTTTCAAGCCCACGTCCGGTGGAGCAGCCAAGATGTGCGCCGACATGAACGTCCCCTTCCTTGGCGCCATCCCCCTTGACGGCGTGCTCACTGAGGCGTGCGACAAGGGCTCATCCTGGGCCGAGGTCGCGGGTGACAAGCCCACTGGCGGCCCCAAGGCTCTGATTGACATCGCTGAGAACGTTGTGAAGCACTTGGACGTTGATACGGCGTAAGAATGGGGCGTATAAAGTCTATTTAGGGACGATTTGGGACTGGATCGAGCACCCTGATTCGATCCGAATCTCACCTTTTCAAGCAACGACATACCAACCAAAGAACACAGAATGGTGTCTATCGCCACCCTTCACCCTGCCCTGCAGCAAGCACTCGAGGAGTACCGCAAGGAGCGCGGCTTTGATGCCAAGGCCTTCGTCGAAAGGAAGTGCACCATGTTCAACGAATACATGAGCCAGCACGGCCTCCGCGCCGCCGTAGTGTCCACTTCTGGCGGTGTTGACTCCGCAGTAACACTTGGTCTTGCAGCCTATGCCTCGAAGATGCCCGACTCGCCCATTGCCAAGGTGCTGGCCATCGCTCAGCCTATTCACTCGACCGCGAAGATTCAGAACCGCGCCTACGACGTCGCTAAGGCGTTTGGCGTGGAGATCGTCACCGTGGACCAATCTAAGGTTCACACTGAGGTCTGCGGGCTCGTCCAGGACGCCCTCGGCTTCGAGGGCAACTCCTTCATCGATGGGCAGATGCGGTCATACATGAGGACGCCCGTCAACTTCTACATTGCCCAGGTGCTTGCATCCCAGGGCCTGCCTGCCATTGTGCTGGGCACGGGTAACTACGATGAGGATGGGTTCTTGCTCTACTTCTCCAAGGCTGGCGACGGGTGCGCTGATATTCAGCTCATCGCCGACCTCCACAAGTCCGAGGTCTTCAAGGTGGGCGCCGAGCTCGGTGTCCCTGAGCTCGTGTTGAACGCCCCGCCCTCGGCTGACCTGTGGGACGACCAGACTGACGAGGCCGAGCTGGGCTGCACCTATGACTTTGTCGAGCTCTACCACTGGTACAGGTCCAGCAGTGAGGTGAAGCAGGCCGAGTGGAAGGCCAGTTTGACCCCGGAGGCGCTCGACGTCTTTACCAAGTCGGAGGAGGCTGTCGTGCGTACTCATAGAAGGAACCAGCACAAGGAGAACTGGCCCCTCAACATCAACATTGCGGAGATCGACCCCCGCGAGATGCTGTAAATATTCGTAAACTGCGCATGCTGATGACATGGGAGGCAGTGCGAATGGGGTGGGGTGAGTGGAATTAGCCCCTACATGCTCTATATTGGAGGATAATAGCAACAAATTGTCGTCAGTTTACGTTTTGAAATTTCATGATGCAGTCCTCGCTGTCTTGAGCGAAATCTGCCAGCAAAATTTTTTTTGAGTTGCAGCCGAAACCTGCATCAGATGTGACTCTAATGGGATCAAATATCGGCATGTTCATCAAATCTAGAGGTATGCCCCGAAATCTCCGAAGTTGGTTTAGAAATTTTGCCAAAATTTTATGAGGTCGAGACAAAAACGAACCCTATAGCTTCTCATGGCCGAAGGCACGCCGCTTGCCGGGGGTTTCCCGTGTCGGCCGCCAGCAGATTAACGGGGGAGTCGGAACGCGCGAAATCTTTGCGGCGTGAAAAAATTGCGCTGAACGAATTCCCGCCAGTATGAGTGATACAAGGGCTGCGCTAGCTCCAGCACTTGGTCAGAACACTCCAAATGGCGCATTATATCCATCTTCTAAGCATTACATCAAGGATCCCAAGACCGGTGCCACTTACACCAAGGGCGATCTTCTGGGGAAAGGAGGCTTCGCCAAAGTCTACGAAGTGTGGGATGGTGCTTATAGCAAGCACCAGGCGGCCAAGATCGTCGACAAGACGAACCTAAGCAAGACGAAGCGCGCGAAGTTAATTTCTGAGATCAAAATTCACCGCCAGATCGCCTCAACCTCTGCCACCCACCCCAACATCGTGCGCTTCAACTCTGTCTTCGAGGACAAGGTCAATGTCTACATCCTAATCGAGAAGTGTAAGCACAAGTGCCTCAACGACCTCCTCAAGTCCCGAAAGTCCATCACCGAACCTGAGGCCAGATACTTCTTGATGCAGACTATCGACGGTGTGCGCCACCTCCACCGGCATATGATCGTTCACCGCGACCTGAAACTCGGCAACTTGTTCCTCGCCGAGGGAATGCAGGTTAAGATTGGAGATTTCGGTCTCGCCGTCAAGCTCACCAGTGGTGACGAGCGTCGCAAGACTATGTGCGGCACCCCAAATTACATGGCACCCGAAGTTTTGCAGACACACATGGAGAACAAGCGCGCCAAGCAGTTCCAGGCGAAATACCCCGACGCCCCCTTGCCTCGCGACATGCAGCCGCTCGGCCACTCCTTTGAGGTTGATGTGTGGGCCATCGGTGTGATCATGTACACGATGCTCATTGGCAAGCCGCCGTTTGAGTCGACCGACCCAAAGGCCGTCTACAAACGCATCATGTCGATAGACTTTGGCTTCCCTTCTCTGCCCCGCATATCGAACGAGGCCAAGTCCCTCATCCAGGACATCCTCGTCCTTGACCCATTCAAGCGGCCCTCGCTCGAGGCGATCCTTGAGCACGAGTGGTTCAAGGGCTTCATTCCCCGCACTCTTAGCAGCTCTGTCATGACGTCGTGCCCCAACTTCTCGAGCGAGGTCGGGTCAACTGCCCCGCCGCCCCTGGACTTCCTCGTCTCCTGGGTCGACTACACTAACCGCTACGGCTTCGGCTACCAGCTCGCCTCCGGCTCTGTCGGTGTCTACTTCAACGATCATAGCAAGATCATTTACTCCGCCGACCGTACGTTCTTCGAGTACCACGAGAAGGAACCCGACCCAGCCAACCCCGGGGCCCTCCGTGAGACTCAGGAGCGGCTGTACCCTGACCGCACAAACCTCGAGTCGCCCACACACAGGCTACGGAAGAAGTACTCGCTGCTCAAGTACTTTACCGACTACCTGGACAAGCACACGATGTTCCCCGTGTCGCAGGACGTGCGTGTCCGGAATACGGACAAGTTCCGATCCCCTGACTCCCCGCTCGTTTACGTGCGTAAGTACATGCGCACGTCGTCGAGCCAGCTTGTCTTTAGATTCTCGAATAGGACCCTGCAGGTGAACTTCCCCAACCACACAAAGGTGGTCATCAATAGCGCGGACGAAACTGTGCTGTACATAGACGCGGAACACAAGCGGAGGTCCCACTACCTGCATGAGTTCAAGACTTCGTCTGACGCAGCGTCGTCGGAGATGGAGGTCGCGGTGAACAAGGTGCGGCATCTGATAGTTGATCTGCAGCACAACGATGGGCGGCGGTGATGTGATGATACTCTGGCGACAGCGTAAGAGCTTGTCGCCTCCTATAAAGGCTTTTCTCATCGGGTCGGTTTCAATGTATCCCTGATGGGCCAGGTGAGCACACAAGCATGACCTCCTCGTGTCTAGAGTATACCCTACCTTTCCCAGCTGGCACTGTACTCTCTCAAACGCCAATATCGATTTATATGATCATAAATGGCTTTCAGAGATGAGCGACGATGCCGTGCCCTCCATCGCCACGACGCCCATCACTGAAAGCATCAGTACTGCACTGGTAGAGATCATTGAGAAGGTAACGAACCATGAATACGGCCGAGAGTTTGCCCAGCCGGTTAATCACAAGGAGCTCGGGCTCGTTGACTATCTAGAGGTTATTCAGCGTCCAATGGACCTCGGTACCTTGCGAAAGAACCTCCGTGAGAGCGTGTACAAGTTCTTCTTCGAGTTTGTCCAGGACATGGACCTCATCTTCACCAACTCAATGAAGTACAACGGACCAGACAACCCATACTACGTCATTGCACAGTCCTGTCAGGCCTTCGCACAAGAGCAGCTCACCCAGATTGAAGCGATACCGATGACGCTGAAGCAAGAGGCACTCATTATCGCTGGCGACTTCGACCATTCGCTTGAAAAGATCAGACCTCTTACCGCGACAGAGATCCAGCTAATCGCGCACAAGATGTCCAAGATGAACGAGCAGCAGAAGGCGAGGTGCGTGTACTACTATCTGTCGAGGAAGGGAGTCAGTGATGACGACATGACCGCGGGTGCCTCGCATACAGTCGACTTCGACGTGGAGAGCACCGAGGACGTGGGTGTGCTGCGGGACTTCCTGCATAAGGTACTGGAGGTAGCCCGGGAGGGGTAGGCTGTAAATGAATGAGTGGGGCTATGGGATGGGTCAGGGAGGGGGCAAGGAGCGCTTACTACCTGCTCAGCCGGCACGACTTTTTGACTCAGCGCCTTTCCAGCACAACAAAACCTGGAATCTTGATGGCCACAGAGTTCCAAGATCTGCAGGCGGAGCTGTCTCAATTGTACAGGGCCATCAGAATCTACGAAGAGAGCCCGCATATACCCCGCGATGAGTCTCGGGAGTCCATGCAGCAGCTCAACCTCGAGATTGAGCAAATTGAACGGGACATCATCGAGTATTCGTACGGTCAGCAGGTCCCGAGCGCAAGGCGCATGCTTGACTACATTTCTACGCTCCCTGGGCTTCAGACGAGGTTCTCCATGCTCCTCGCCCTCAAGGCTGAACTTCTTGAGAAGATGCTCGCCGTTTTGAAGCAGAACAAGCCCCCTGCGCTCGCCACAGACGACTCCGAGACCGAGGAAGAAGTGATGGAGGCTGACTCGAACGAGGCTGCGCTTGCTCTCGCACGTGCCCAGATCGCCGAGCTTGAGGAGGCCAACGAGCTGCTTCTTCTCCGTGAGGCCCGCCTGACCGAGTCGCCACTTCTCGCACGGGCCCCCGCCTCCGACACGACCCTCCGCGTGCTGACAACGGCGATGCAGCTCGACCTTGCGCTGGGCGCCGGCCTCTCTGCCTATTCTGCCCCGGATGACGTCTCGTCGACCCAGTCCAACGCAGTGGATGCGGCCTGCGACAAGGCCGGGCTCTCTCTGGCCACGGGCCCGCCCCCAGACCCGACCTGGGCGTTCGACCCGGACATCTCAGAACTATCGGCTGACACGGAGGCGGCGCTGGCAATGGCCAAGCTGGCTGTCGAGGAGGCACCAGCTACGGTGCTTGCGGCACCCGCACCCGCTGTGGAGCGCGTGCTTCCCACTGTTGGGGGCATGCTCCAGACGGGCGACCAGGAAGAAGATCCCCATCTTGTCAAGCGCATGGAGGTGGCGAATAAGCGCATCGCCATGCTACGGGGTGAGATCGCAGACCTCAGAGAGCAGCACGAGGAGCGGGCCGACGCTTGTCACGATGCCCTAAGCATCATCGGGCCGATCCAGGCCAAGCTGCCCACGTCGGTGAAGGCCATCCAGGCGACCGAGCTGTTCGACCTCCAGGTGGCGCTGCTGGACCACCTGGCCCGGCTGAACATGGAGGTCTCGTCGTGCAACAGGGACACAGACGCCACGGTCCGCCAGTTCGCCGCCCACCTCATCGGCCGGGCCCGGGAGAGGCAGGAGGCACTCACCCTCGACGGGGAGCGGCAGGTGCTGGCTGCCCAGCTGGCGGCCAGGCGGGATGTGCACTACCGGACCAAGCTGCTGGCTGACTCGACGGCTGCGCTGACCACCAGCCTGACGACGCAGGCGATGGGCGGTGAGAGCCCGGTATACCAGGCGGCCGTGGGTGGCGACCAGAGGGCTGTGGAGCTGGCCTTGCTCGATTTGATCACATCAACTGATGGACTCAGCGACGTCAGCAAGACTGTCAGGGACGTCGGTCGCAACATGGTGAGTGAGCTCAGTGCCGACGTTGCCAAGACCATGTCTGACCTGCAGGCAGACTTCGCGGAGAAGGTCGCGGCTGTTACTGAGGCTGACAAGCGCGTCCTCGAGGGCGATCGGGTCGACGAGGGCCTTGAGACGGACCCTGTGGTCCCGGTGGACGCGGAGGTCCAGACGGGCAAGGTTCGGGGCGGGTCCCGGAGCAGCTCGGCCATGGGCCGCAGCTCTTCGAGAGGGAGCGTCCGGCGGGAGTAAATGTGACATATTCCGATGCTTGTGGAAGTTGGGTAACTCGGTGAGGATGATGTGGTCATCGGCTGTTCGTGGTTAACCAGACAACAAAGTCTGGGTCAGACCCATGTCCCCCATGCTTTATCGCGCGAAATTGTGCGTGACTGCATGATTCATAGGCCATCCCGAAGCTATATCGGCCATCAATTTGGTTGGCGGCATGTTCACCTGACTTTCGAAATCCTCCCGAGACTGCGGGTCCAAAGCTGAGCGATACTGTCACCTCGACTACAACCATCGAATCGCTGTCGCTCTGCCATAAAGCTTGTATAGTTCTCTAACATCTGGATCCGGGCCATTACCAGCGGGCGCACACTGGAAGTATGCGTTTGGAGTCGACCCGAACTTAGTTTCGATGGACATCGAACATGACGAGTAGAGGTCGGAGAGGGCTGAAACTCACACGATTGCATCAAAATTGAAGGGCGTACGGGATAGATGATCCATCTTAATTTTTTAAACTGCCAACCAAAATTTCTGAAGTCGAAGATTACGACTCAGTTTGACTCATTCCATCGTCAGCCCGCGCCCAATGGCATAACCATTGCAACAAGGCTTGATTACCGACCGAATGCTCCATTTTCAATGATATTAACGAATGGACCAACTCTTGGGCCAAGCATTTTATGCGTATGAGCTGAGGATGAACCCTAATCGATCCACGGATCGATGTCGACTGGGACAATATTATCGATGAACGACTTCCGAACCGGCGAATCAATCTTCCATACTATCTGAGCAACACCATCCACCACGCCCGACATTCTGACCACTGGCCAGACGAGTGGCGGAAGTAGTTATTATACACCGCAGTCGCCTCGAAAGGAACATTGAATCGGACATCCCGGCCGCTGCAGTAGCGCGTCCAGCCCTCAGTGACCCACGCCAGTGAGTCATCATCAAGGCGCCACCCCTTGACCCTCTCTGGGAACCGGAGAGGGGTGGCCATGGGGCATATGTCATCCTTGTGGAACCCAGGAAGTAGACCGGCCTGGGCGATGTGGTCGAGAACGCAGCCCGCAAAGAGAAGCTGGCGGCCGCAGAGGAAGTTGGTGTATGGGTAGTCAGTACCGGAAATGATGATATGTTCGACCCTGAAGGGCAGCACGACAAATCCGGCCATATCACTCTCGTGCCCTAGTCCCAACTTGCCGCAGACATTGTAACCGGTAACCATTTGACGACTGCCCATACAGAGGATGAAAACAGAGAAGTCATGCATCATGTGATCTGGGACAAAGCCGTCAGGAAGAGGGACCGGGTGGAATCTGCCACTATGTTCCCCAGGACCCAGGAACCATTCGGCCCCTTCACCAGCCATGACAGTGCCAACTGGGGTGAGTATGATTGTTCCGAGCCCGGTCAGCGCCAAGCCAGTAACCATCCGGTGCTTGCCCCAGGCGGGCAGGCTGGACTCCAACTTGGCTACCTTGAGGCAGGCGTCAAAGGTGAGGCGGGTTGGGTCGACGAAGTCATCTGAATCGACCCCCAGCTGCCCCAATTGATCCAAGCCCCAGCCCCACATGCCCTTGGGCATCCTGGCCCTGGTGAAGTCGGTGTAACGCTGCGGGTTGAGCATGAAGAGTCGGCCCATGTACATGCGGTGGTGGTAGCATCTTACTCGCGGAGAGTAGTGATAGCACTCGCCGTCCTTCTCGGCGACGTTCATCGTAAAGAAGAACTTGCGGCAGAGGAACCAGAGGCATTTTCCTTCGGGCGTTAGAGCGTTGCGGATCTTGTCGTGCATCTCGGACCCATGAGGTTGCTTCGCTCTAGCCTCCTCCAGCACCCTGTCCTCGAGGTCGGGGTTGGCCCCGCCACCAACCAGACACGCCCACACCGCGCCCTGGTTGAGTGTGAAGAGGCAGGGTGGGAGGTCCTCGCCATCCGCGAGCTCGACGTTCATGGACAGCGGGGGGCCGCTGGTGAGGATCGAGCGGGCGCGGTCGAGGAGGGTCTGCGCCTTCTTCGTGAGAGGAGGGACTTGGGAGAGGATGGAGCGAACACCCTCGAGCGTTTCGTCTTCATGAGATGGAGGATCGAGCACTATATCGTTACTTGATGGTATGTTCGTGCGAAAGTGTCTTGTGTAGGCGTGGCTGATGAGGCTCGGCACATCTCCTGAAAGCATCGCCGTAGCTGTTGTAGAAATGCGATATGCGGTAATCAGCTTAGCTTTTGTGTCCATGTGAGATGAATCGGCTGCTCCCATGGTTGTTAACGAGCTTCTCTGGTGGTCGATGGTTGTGACCCGACTCCATAGGACAACGTTTCCACCGTGACCGCACCCACTGATACTCCTCACAGGCTGTCAATCTCCATCGTACGTATCGTACAGGGCGAGTCAGGGACATTCCTACGGCGTGCTGGTCGGTCAGGGCAAGAAAGTATCATAGATAATGGACTAGTGGTCACCAGCGACCAACACCATGAGAACCTGGGTGGTCCCAGTGGAGTATTTACACAGCTGCGGCCATAGCAAGTAATCCCGCCAGTTAGCGGGGATAAGTGTAGATGGAGCCGGATGGCCAGTGAGAGGAGCGGACGTCCTCCCTGGCACAGCGACCCTCACCCAGCCCTCAGTGCAGCCCGAGCAGGTTGACGACCTCGGCAGTCGCCATGGACAGTCGTCTAAGACTGAGGTACAGCGGCAGCATGCCGAGCACGTCAGCCAGGATGGCGAGCAATGAGGCGATGAACATAGGGGTGCTCCAGCCGACCATCAGGGGGAAAAGCACCAGGAAGAAGAGCAGGATCGGTAGCTGGGGGATCAGGGAGATTACGAGGCCGAATGTGAGCACGGGCAGCCGTTCGCTCTTGTTGCCGATGGCACAGAAGCGCAGGCGGACGATTTCGGCAATAATCCAGATGCAGGCGAATAGGAAACTGAAGAATAGTGACGGTATGGTGCGCTGATCGGTTGCATCGACAGAGGGGACCACGGAAACGAGCTGTGTCAATAGTGCTGAGCGAACAAACGGTGACGATAAGAACCACGACGAAATTCAGCGCTACTACGGTGGATATGTCAACAGTGAGCTGAGCATAGTACCTGGGAATAAGAATTGTAGGTGCTGCCAGCGTCATCTACAAATTTTCGGACTTTGCAACTTGACTTAAACTGGCGACGACGCGTGCGCTGCATAGGGTTAGAGCGTCAGCCATCACGACAGGCATATGCTGGCACACCCAAGTTGGATGAGGGGACGGAGTTTAACCTGCACCTTTTTTTTACGCGGAGTTGCCAGCATTGCGCCATCGGTGTTGTCCATGCATCTTTTGTGCTGAATTCGTGCTCAATGCTCTATCCACATGTCTCGATCTTATTTTTCATTCTATTTCTTCCGTTTCGGTCACTTCATGGTGCCGAACTAACCAACATCAATCAGGTGCGCCGACGGGACCCTGGAGCGGCACAAGATAAGTCCGCCACCATCTTATGATGTCAAAATCCAAGCTGTGCGCCATGGTGTCTTCGGACCCGTGGTATTGCATTGGCCTGTGGCCCTTGCTGCACACCGGGACATCCGCGCCACTTTGTACGGTGCGGAACCCAGGTCATAGCTGGGAGTGCGTGGGCGGTGTGAGACTGCCGCGCGACATCAGATGGACCTAGGACAGTGAGCCTAGATGATACACTTGGACGACCTAGCAGCTGCTGGCGGTGAGCGAGTGTATGTGGGAGGGCAGCCCGCGGCGTGAAGCCCCCATTGGATTCACACCCTTGGGGGGTCATTTTCGTCCGAATTTCTGATTTGTCAGATCTGCCCATTGTCACAACTACCCAGCTCGGCAACGAATACAAGGCATGACCACCCGTGAATGTTTCAACAACAATAGTAGTCTTGGACTGACCTCACTTTTAAAACTGTGACCCGCCCCTGTCGTTCGCAACTTTTTCACATGTAGGTCACGGACCTGTTGGTTCAAGCGAGCTCTGCACTCATCGCAAGTCTATCATACCGTATCTGCGCTTGGACGCGTCGATCTCGACCGAGACCTTTTATAGACTGCTGCCCCGAGACTGGGAAAGTTGGAGACTTGGCTAAACGGCCAGGTATGCATGTACGCCGAGCAAGTATGGCATTTCACGTCCATCTATCTTCCTGATCAGAAGATTTGCGTATCTTGTTCCGCGACCCGCCGAGACTCGGGAAGCAGTCGAATTCGTAGTATCCCATCCGTAACGGCTTATTGACGCTTAATCAAACATGGGCGGCGGTGTTGTTACAAATGATGGCTCTGGAGCATCATATGACAAGCATTATATGGCCAATTTCGCCCTTTTCTTCGCATTAGGGATGCTGAACTATTTCCTGTACACTACCGTGCTGAGCGCGGCAAAGAAACTCGCTGATGACTTTAACGCCACGAACCAGCTTCCTCTTGTTTGTCATACACGCGCCGGTGCCGTTTCTCACACAGATCCCTTGGGCCAATATCGCGGCCGGCTTTGTCGTCCGCCCGCTCAACATCCTGCTTGAGCGGGTGCCCATCCTTCTCCGCATCTTCCTTAACGCCACCTTTATGCTGGTAGGTCCCCTGATGATTGCCTTTGCCGCCGTCATCGGGAACTTCAACGTCGCGCTCATCTCCATCGTCGTGGTCGGCGCCTCCCTCTCCTTCGGTGAGTCCATCCTCCTGGCGCACGTCCGCCACTTCACACCGCAGTCTGTTGCCGGTTACAGCAGCGGCACTGGCCTGGCCGGGGTCGCGGCCTCGCTGTTCTTCCTCATTCTGACCTTCCTCGACGTCCCACTGGTCGTGACGTTCGTCTGCATGTCGACCCTCTCTGTCCCGTTCGTCATCTGCTTCCTCCTGCTTCGTAAACCCGACAGCATGGCCCAGCACCCCGAGCTTGCCGATGACGACCGGGAGGCTGCCCTCATCGGCGTAAGCGGCTCTGGCACAGGCTCGCTGGGCCAGTCCATCGCCCACACGCGCCGTAACTCGGACACGCCCATGCAGATGACGCACCACGTCTCCGCCTTCGACGAGTATGACGAGATCAAGGGCGACGAGTACCTCCTAGGGGAGGTCGACCACATCGGGGAGAGGGAGATGGAAGGCCTGCTCGACCTGGAGGCGGACGGGCACTTCGAGGAGACTACCGCGCTCAAGGCCGAAGACATCAGCGCCAAGCTCGCCAGACTCGGCGTTCAGGGCAGCCTCAAGCTCTTCTTCCACAACATCGGCGTGTTCTTCGGCCGCGTGGCCAAGGCAGCGTGGGTCTGTCGCCGCTACGAGCTCCAGATCATGCTGGTCTACTTCTTCGAGTACGGCGTCAGTGTCGGTAACGCCGCCAAGGCCGAGCCGCTCTATGACCCCCACGCGGAGGAGGACTACATTGCCCTGCAGTTCGCGTACCAGTTCGGTGTTCTGATCAGCCGGTCGTCGCTCAGCTTCTTCAAGTTCAAGTGCATCGAGGTGCTGACCTTCCTGCAGTTCCTCAACTTCCTGATCTGGAACGCCCAAGACTACTTCAAGTTCAAGTATTTCACGATGTGGGTGCAGTTCCCCTCCATGCTCTTTGTCGGTCTCCTCGGTGGGTGCATTTATGTGAACACATTCTACCTCGTAATGCACTCGACCTCGATCCCGAAGGACCTCAAGGAGATCTGTGTCACGCTCATCACACTGACCATGACTGTTGGCATCAGCGGATCGTGTCTCTGGACCCTCATCGCGGACCACACCTGGCTCGCGGACAAATAGGCAGGTTAGGGTGTGTGTCCCAGCCTTATAAACGTTATTGACGATGGGCGACTGGCGGTGCGGTGGGGGAATCCCCTCATGATGACGCGAGTGACATGTTGTACATGGCATGTGGCACAGATCATCATGTCAGCCCTACGCCCGAAGACACACACGCTACAGCCGGCTTTATAGGGGCCTACACCCGAAACAGGCTCGCACGGATGACGACGTCATTTCACTGACAGACGAACAGGGCCGCTACATGGACTCCTGGATTATTCAGCTGGTGAATGAGTACAAGAGCGTTCCTGAATCCATGCGCGCCTATTCGAGTCTCGACGCCTACGACTCCCGGATCTACGACCTTAAACGGGAAGTGGACCGCATTGGGCTCCGCCCAGAGATCATGCGGATCTCCGCAAAGGACCTGAACCAGCCAAAAGCTCTCTCAGCAGCTGGGATTGTGAAACATACCTCTGGGCTCAGCAGCAACATCGCCCGGCTACCCACGATGCTCTCCCGCATGCACCGCACGTTCGACACGGTCGCAGCCATCCGGAGCTCCATCACCGACATCAACGCCGTGTTGGGCATCCCAGAGAGGGCCCGTGCGCTGTACGCGGCGTCCTTTGGGGCGGACCCAGCGGACCCCGACGACGACACCGTCCAGCAGCTCTTCGCTGCCCTGGCAGACGGCACTGCCATCGCCGACCGGCTGACAGAGTTGATTGAGGGCCGACCTGAGCCATCCGAGGTCGTGCGGCAGCGGGACTTCATCAAGCACTTCCGCGCAGAGTTGGATGCGGTTGGGGACCAGTGCGTCTCGGCCATCGAAGCCCTCCTCGGCAGCACGCACGACCCGCTGCGGGTCATTGCATCCATCTCCCGGCTGCGGCAGCTGCGGCCGACGACCGACGCCCAGTCCGAGGCGGCCGTCCTCCTGGGGTGCCGGCGGGACTCGTTGAGAGAGACACTGCAGCAGCTGAGGCGGAAGGCGTCGCACCACAAGATCACGAGGGCGGCGTTTGTCACCGAGGCCGTGTCTGCACTGCGGGAGACCCTCACAACCACAGCCCTGCAGGCCGAGATCCTGTTCTGCCCCACCCTCGCGAGTGAACACAAGACATACCCTGCCCGCGTAGCGACACCCGCCATGGCAATGACCAGCGCATGGACCCGCGGCGTGACTCGCATGTTCCGGGCCGAGTTCACCGCGGCATTGCGGGACGTGCCCGCCGACGTCGCTGAGAGCATGCGGCAGATGGCCGGCCGGGCGGTGAGTGACGCTGTCGGCCCGCTGGGAGAGCTCGGGCTCGGGTTCAGCGTCGGTCTGCTCGTGGGGTGACACGGCACGGTGCTCTGTCGACCTGATATAAATGCTGGCAAGGCTGGCCGGAGATTTACCGATATCCGAGAGATGTCTGGCTGTACAAACCGCACCTAGCCTGGGTTTGGCCGCTGGGAGCATTGGTGCTTGCCAAGTCCGACTGCCTTCCGGCCTGGAAGGACTGGCACGCGAGGTTGTGGCGGCGGGACAGTCCGATTGGGTTAACAATCAGGCAGAAAATCTTGTCGATACGGCGGATGCAATCTCGTGTTGAGATCGGTGACACTTTAAAGCCATTCGTTTTGACCTCGCATGGTTGGCAAGGGCGTCACTCTCGTTCTCCTTTGCTTCATTTACGGTGCTTTAGCCATCATCCACGATGTTCCGTGGGTTGATGTGGAGCCTACGTCCCGTTGGGCTTCTTTCTACATGCTCGACCCTCTTCTCGACAAGCAGGTCGGTGATATCACCAAAGCCATCGGTGCATACCACGCTGGCATGGGATTCGTGGAAATTGGCGGCTCCCGGTCGTTCACATTCGAGCTCCTCGCGAACAACCTCACGCACGCAGTGTTCCCCACAGTGAACACCTCCCTGCCCGCCGAGGAGGCTGTTCAGTGGAACGACAAGCTTGAGATCCACATCGAGAACGGTATCAACCACACGCTGTGGGACAACGTCACGTACGTCGCCGAGATCAGCGGTACCCAATTCAACCAAGTGCACACCTACTCCGCCAACTACAACACCACCATGAGCTACTACCGTCTGCTCGGAGCAATCGACACGGCCCCCGACCCGTCTACCACGTGGTTCGAGGCCAACACCTGCCAGGACTATGCCGAGGACGTTCTCAAGGAAATGGACCGGCTCCACGTCACCTGGGACTACAAGACCCGCCCCACCCGCGACTACGTGTACTACATCACGAAGAAGCCGTTCGAAGTGAGCATGGACTCGCCAGTCTGGGCCGAGCGCATCGAAAAGTTCTACGAGTTGTTCCAGATCGATCAGTACAAGTCCCTCGATGCATTCATCGCCGCGTTTACCAAGTACAAGGGCATGTACGGCTTTGTTGTTCAGTACGAGGACCACGACAAGTATTGGGCTCTCCCTTGGAGGTCGCCATTCATCACATACACCGTCGAGGAGATTGAGTGGCTCCCACCGGTGAAGAAGGACGTGTAGGGCTATAAATCCAGCGATGGAGTATGGCTGGCCCATGACGGCGGTATGGGTTGCTGACCCGTGTCACCGGAGCTCTGCTGCGCCACACAGACCATGCATGTGTCATTTGGTCATTCACCGCTAGTACTAATCAACTGATTAATCTGAATGCCGAGTCGTTCGACTCCGGTTGTCATCTTCAACGGCCTTGGCGCAATTGCGCGATTGTCCGAATGAGCCAGAACTACCAGAATCGTGAGGACATAATGTTCCTCGAGCCATGCGTCAGTGCCAAGAACACGCAGCACTCGCTCGTTACGCCCATTCACGAGTCTATTGTGAACCCGCCTTTTTTCGACGAGAAGAACATCTCCTGCACCGATTCATCGCGATCCTCGCAGTCTCAGCCTTCATTCAACGATTCTCAAGAGCTTACGTTCATTGAGAGCAGCCAGCTCGGCTTTGGCGGTTTTCGGTTCGGCACAAGCACGCCCGATGTCATTGCTGCGATGTCGTCCTTTGATCTCGAGACACCGCGCCTTGCGCCAGCCATCCCCTTCCCTTCTCAGCGTGACATGGTTGGATCCGCTGAATTCTGCCAGACCATCCCCACCTGGGTCCAGCAGGACCTCGATGCAGGTGAGCTCGCACCAATTACGTCCCCTGAAAGCCACGACCCGGTCTCCGAGTGTGTGCAGGCGTGCAAGTCCCATGATCCGCTCGGGGTGACCCGCAAACAGCCTCCAGACCTGGGCATTCCCGCGATCAGACTCGGGATGACTCCGACGAGGCCGACTCCGATGAGAGGGAAAAGAACTACTAGCCACTCTTCGAATTTCGGCACTGGAGTCAGAACTGAGTCGGCAGTTGCGACTCCGGCAACACGGGCTGTCTATCAAATGATGGAGCGCAGTGGCCGGGCTCGACTGTCGCTATTCATGCCGGAGTTCTCGCCGATCGTGCCGCGGTGTGGGCCGACATCCGAGCTTCAGATGCCCACGCTCGACATCGGCCTTGAGCCGCTCGACCTGATGCTCTTCCAGTGAGTGTGCGATCGTCATTTTTACGTCTACATGGAAGCACTATAACCTTTATATGCATGAACAGTGTGGCGAGCAGTGACTCAGCAACTGGTCAGTTTTTACAATCTTTGATCCCTTTGCCCTGGGCTCTTCAGGCCGATGAACCGCGCCCCCATCTGAAACAGGGACCTCACGACCTTCAACATCAGTCGGTAATAAATCCTGTTTTTCACTGTTGTGCCCTCGCCACCATCAACCGGTATGCATCAAGGTGACCAGAGCGGCCACGCTGCCCTTGCCCTTGGGCACAGGCTTGGTCTTCGCCGTGCTGGCCGTTCCCACTCGCTCGTTGACCAAGTGGAACCATCGCGTTGGTCACGTTTGAAACGCGGCAAAAGCCCAAAAAGCACAGGATACAGTCGGCTTATCGTCCTATGCGTGTGCTGAGGCGCACTGAACTCCGTCGAAATTGCCTGCGTCGCCTTCTTTCATTCGCAGATTAGTGTCATTCCGATCGTCGTCGGTTCAATGAACGGTCACGGTCAAGCACGCTGCCTTCTGACGCGGGCAATGAGTCTTCGTGTGTCTCGTATCTGCATTCTTCTTCTCATCGCGTGTCTTGTTTCCCCTGCACGCGCCGATGAGTTGAAACTAGCCATAGCGCTCTTCAGACACGGTGCTCGCTCCCCACTGCACTTCCTCCCCGATCACATGGACACTTGCAAGTGGTCAGAAGGTCCAAGGCGTCGAGGCCAGCTTACGCCACTCGGTCAGCAGCAGCTGTACGACGTCGGCCTCTACTACAACGCCCTCTACGTCACTGAGCACGAGCTGCTGTCGCCCAAGTACAACAACTCAGAAATCCTCATACGGTCCAGTGGCACCGACCGCACGGTGATGTCAGCCTACAGCGTCCTCACCGGACTCTACCCGCCGGGTGCGGGGTCAGACACCCTCCCAGACCAGGTGCAGCCCGTCCCTATTCGGTCAAACCTGGGCACTCCCTGGATACAGGAGGACGACGAGGACCGGCTCTTCCACCCCGAGGCCGACTGCCCCGTCCTTGAGGACATGCGGACGAACGCCATGCACTCCAAGTCCTGGGAAGCAGTCGAGGAGCAGTACTACGAGTTCCTCCAGCGTATCAAGAAGGAGGCGGAGCTCGAAGATTACGTCGGATCCACCTTCCATGCCGCCGACATCGGCCTTCTGTCGGACCCTCTGCGGTGTGGTATCACCCAGGGCTGCGGTCTGCCGCCTGTCATCACTCAGGCAGACTTCGAGGTTATCATGGATATCCACCGCCTTAAAATGCACGAAAAGATCGGGGCCGGAGTGTCAGACCAGAGAACGCGTATGAAGGGATCGCCCATGATCAATTCGTGGAGAGACATGGTCTACTCCGCCCTCACAGACGAGCCGACGGCGAAGATGGTCATTTACTCGGGCCACGACACTACTGTCGAGACGATGCTTGCTCTGCTTGGTCTTTGGGGCGACGACGCCGCCGAGACGGACTTCGGCTCGCACCTAGAGCTGGAACTCTGGCAAGACCCAACCATTGTCGGAGTTGAAGAGCGGGAACAGTACTACATCAAGTTCCGGTTCAACGGCGACACGATGCCCATCACGGCTTGCGGTGGAGTCGTGTGCAGTTTAGATGATTTTGACGACATCATTTCTTCAACGACAGTTGGCTGGGGTCTTTGTGTCGTCGATCCCCTGATTGAGCGGCATGTAGGCGTGGCATGGCTGACATTTTGGAAGACTCTCGGGCTGTCGTTCCTTGCGACAATGATTCTTCTTGCGGTGTGTTTTATTGCCGGCTTGCGGCTGGCTGGCGGTATTGTCGGGCACTCCCACAGCATACCCAGCTTTGAGAAGAACGAGGCGAAGAACATGTGAGAGGGGTGGATACTAAAGGCGTTACTCTTACTGCTTGTTGGGGGTCATTTTACGCGATGGTATGGCCGATTTTTATAAGTTTGGATGACGGGATCATTTGTCTCGGAATTTCGACTTCGAATGTCCTCAACCGAGACAACAGCGCCAGCACAACGCGCACTAGAGCTCTCTGGAGGATCCCATGTGTCTGAGTTCTCATCTCGTGAGCTCTGGGCGCAGCTTCGGCGCTCACAGCAAGATATGAAGGTCCTCGTGCAAGAACTCATGCAGACAGAGCAGGATGTGCTCCATTTCAAGAAGATGAGCGAAGAATGTACATCTCAGCTCGCTGAAACGAAGACGCGGGCTGCTGATGCGGAGAGCAAGGTTTCGGCTCTTCAGACACAGCTCAAGAACGCCATTTACGACCACGAGAAGGAGCAAGACGAGAAAGAGCGCCGCAACACAGAGCTTGCCGCGTTGAAGGAGTCTGCTACAGAGCGGGATGCCCTCGTCCTGTCCCTTGAGAAGCAAGTGTCCGAGCTCCAGGCCTCTGTGACACAGCTGACCGAGTCCGAGCAGAAGTCGCAGGCGAGAGAGGCTGACTTGAGTAAGAAGCTGGTGGAGAAGACGTCGCTGGCAGAGGAGCTCGATACGTCTGTTCGTGGTCTCGAGGACAGTGTCGCTGAGTTGACCGACCAGCGATCGAACTCGCAGGCAGCGTATCGCCAGCTGTCGATGCGTGCAGAGAAGATGGAGACCGAGCTCGAGGCTGCCCGGGAGCGCTTGCTGCAGCAGAGCGAGAAGGTCGACCTCACCGACGCGCGGGTGAGCGAGCTGGCACAGAAGCTCAGGGACCGCGATGCCGACGTCGACACGCTCGAGCGCCGGTTGCAGCTCCGGTCGAAGGAGGTTGAGCGCCTGTCTAACGAGCGGAACGCGCTGGCGGACAAGGCGAACGAGCACAAGGTCGAGTCGGAACAGTTCCGCACCCGCGCCGACAGTCTGACGAACGACTTCAACGCACTCAGCGCCCGCTTTTCGAAGGTCTCTGACGAGAAGGACGCCGCTGAGAAGGAGCTTGCCGCAATCCGCGCCGAGCTAAATTCCGTCACAACCGAGGCGCAGCGAAGCGCCGTCCGCCTCACCGAGGTCAGCGCCGACACTGACGCGACGCGCGAGCGTCTGCGCACGCTTACCACGCAGGTTAAGACACAGGAGGAAGAGCTTCAGCGCAAGACGGTGGAGCTTGCCAACGCTGCCGAGAAGATCGAGAACCTGCAGGCGACAGTCGCTGAGTGGCGCTCCAACTGCAGCACGATGTCCGATCAGGTGACGCGTGTCAAGGCGACCTTCGACGATGAGGCCGAGCGCCGTAACGCCGAGCTCGCCACCCTCCACGAGGCAACGGCCGAGAAGGACTCGATGATACGTTCTCTCGAGCGCCAGGTCGCCGAGCTCGAGCGTACGAGCGCCAACAACTCTGATGCGGAGCAAAGGCACAAGGATCGCGAGGCAGACCTCGAGAAGCGACTTGCCGAGAAGTCAGCCGAAGTCGAACAGCTTTCGGCAGCCGTTAAGGCCCACAGCGAAGACGATGGGCAGTATCGTGACCAAATCATAGCCTACCGCCACCACGTTCGTGAGCTCGAGAGCCAGCTCCAGACAACACAGCAGAAGCTCGCCGCATGCACGAGTGACAAGACGCAGGCAATTGGAGTCGCCACTGAGCTCGAGACGAGGGTTTCTCAGCTGACCGAGGAGCGCGACAATTCCCATATCGCCTACCGCCAGCTGTCGATGCGTGCAGAGAAGATGGAGACCGAGCTCGAGGCTGCCCGGGAGCGCTTGCTGCAGCAGAGCGAGAAGGTCGACCTCACCGACGCGCGGGTGAGCGAGCTGGCACAGAAGCTCAGGGACCGCGATGCCGACGTCGACACGCTCGAGCGCCGGTTGCAGCTCCGGTCGAAGGAGGTTGAGCGCCTGTCTAACGAGCGGAACGCGCTGGCGGACAAGGCGAACGAGCACAAGGTCGAGTCGGAACAGTTCCGCACCCGCGCCGACAGTCTGACGAACGACTTCAACGCACTCAGCGCCCGCTTTTCGAAGGTCTCTGACGAGAAGGACGCCGCTGAGAAGGAGCTTGCCGCAATCCGCGCCGAGCTAAATTCCGTCACAACCGAGGCGCAGCGAAGCGCCGTCCGCCTCACCGAGGTCAGCGCCGACACTGACGCGACGCGCGAGCGTCTGCGCACGCTTACCACGCAGGTTAAGACACAGGAGGAAGAGCTTCAGCGCAAGACGGTGGAGCTTGCCAACGCTGCCGAGAAGATCGAGAACCTGCAGGCGACAGTCGCTGAGTGGCGCTCCAACTGCAGCACGATGTCCGATCAGGTGACGCGTGTCAAGGCGACCTTCGACGATGAGGCCGAGCGCCGTAACGCCGAGCTCGCCACCCTCCACGAGGCAACGGCCGAGAAGGACTCGATGATACGTTCTCTCGAGCGCCAGGTCGCCGAGCTCGAAAAAGTCAAGGAGAAGAACAGCGAGCTAAAGAAACAGCTCGAGGAGAGAACGGACGAGGCCCGCACGCTTTCAAACACAATTGAAGAGGAGAAGACGGCCGCCACACGCCTGGCTGAGCTCGAGGAGTACACCGAAATGCTCTACGCTGAGTACCAGAAGCAGTATGCCGAGAACCAAGAGCTCCGGAAACGTCATGACAGTGATAAGCAGCAGCTTGACGCCGGGAAGAGGTCGGAGATGGAGAAGACGGCAGTGATAGGCCAGGTCAGCGAACTTGAGAGCAAGCTCGAGGCCGCCAAGGCGGAGTGCGCAAGCCACGAGACCGAGATCACCCGACTCACACAGAGGGTAAAGGAGACGAGCGCGAGCCTGGTGGAGCTCGACAAGCAGCGGGCGGTGGCTGAGAAGGAGGTAGCTGAGCAGCGCAAAGCAAGCCGACGCGTCGAGGACAAGCTTGCTGAGATGAAGAGGGAGAACGATGAGATGGGCGACCTCCTCCTCGAGTATGCCGACAAGGAGGACGAGATCCTGGCCGTACGCCACCAGATGAGCGCCATGCAGGCTGAGGCTGGCAATTATCTTGAGACAATCAACACATTACAGGCCGAGCTTCAGCGGTCGACGTACGTCCTCACAGCGTTGGCTGGGAAATATGACGAGATCAATTCGCTCCACCATGAGCAGGGCATGGCTCTATCGCAGGCCCGGGACACACAAGGGCTCGTGACAGAGCTGGAGACGCGGCTTTCGACAACAAAGCAGAAGCTAGAGATGGAAAGAGCTGAAAAGGAGAGTCTGGAGAAGAAGCTTGCTAGTTTACGGGCCGATGCGCAGACCTTGAGCGACGGGCTGAGGCAGGCGGCGAAGATTGTCGGGGCCGACCTCGACAATCTCAAGGGAATCACAGCCAACCAGGAGAAGAAGCTGCATCTCCAGAGCATCGAGATCAATGCGCTCAACGGCTCGCTTTCCGAGCTCCGGGGCGTTCTTTCCACCGTTACTGACCGCCTCGGCCCGAACATCCCGGGTGAGGTGCGTGAGGAGCTCTCCAAGTTCAGCGTCAGGTCGATGATGGCGGGCAAGAGCAAGAGGTGATGACGGATGTGTGTACAGTAGAGTTTAATGTTAAAGTAGACCCGACGCATGTGAGCACTGAGCGATGCCATGCATGCTGGGTGGCGGTGAAGGTTAAAAGTTCGCGCAGGAACGGAGGCTGTTGCGCCACTTCCCAATGATCATCGCACCCATTTCGCCCAGGACCGCCAGGCTCACCAAGGACGTGAATCCGAGCGGGACCTCAGAGATTTTGAGCTGTTTCATCACAGTTCGTCGACAAAGCCAACGACAGACCTGGCTCGCAAGTCCCGAAAGTAGGGGGTTTAACATTCATCCATCAGTTTTTTATTTGATTGGGTCATATTTCCGAAAAATGCGATGGTGTTATCAGAGAAACTTGACTCAGTAAAGCACATATCACAGCAATTCTTGCTCGAAGCTTCAAGTTTTTTTCTGATTTACTGTGTTACATACGGTTCAAGTTGTGCTAATAATGCGAGACATGCAGCTCAAATCCAGACAAGCACAACAGAATGCAAGGCGATCATCATCAAGTTTGTGAATTCACGCAGAACCCATCTACTTATGCAGATACAGCTCGAATTGAGCCATTTTTTCAGGATTGAATGGAGCGATTTCTTAATTCGAGCAGCCTTTGATGCTGAAAGCCCTAATGCGGTTACAACTGGTAAGATTATCTATAATACTGCCCTTGCATTGTTGGCAATGGAATGCAATTTGGATGTGATGCAGATAACCCGACAGTACTCGATCGACACCGTGGCGGGCATGTTCAAGGTCTTCGGGGCCTTGAGTCAGCCCGACGTACTTCCGCTGTCCACCTTTAACCTGCAAGACCGATTCCCCAAGCTATTCTACTTCTTGCTGAAGGCGGACAGCGGAGGTATGTCGGGACTGATGGACGCAATCGTCCGCCTCGATATTTACCCGGAATTTAAGGGAATTCCCCCTCAAAACCCTCGGCATAACGCTGATCGCCGTGCTCCAGTTGTGGCTAACCCAGGAGAAGATGACTTTAACTTTTGGGACGCTCCCGTGAACCCCCCACGTGTAGCCGCTGCCCCCGCTGGCAGGGCAGGCCCGCCGCCGCCCGTGTCACCCGAGTTCGTTGCGCAACGCTACGCGCAGTACAGCCACGCCACAGTCAAGGCAGAGCCACGCGGGCCATATGTCGGACGGGCCGGGGGACCCCACGTCGCCCCCGGCTACATCACGGCTTCTGAGACGGAGGGAACTGAGGTTTCATACGCCTCTGGGACGTCCCTTAGCTCTGGGTGCTCGTCACTCGATGCGGACATCATGAACGACATCCCCCGCAACAGTCCCGGCTACCAGATGGGGCTCAACTACAAGGGTATGTACACACGCCCATTTACTGTATTTACATAGGCGTCCTTAACGAATACTGCCAGAAGAACGGCCTAAACCTGCCACTCTACGAGACCCGCCGCAAGATGGACCCCAGCGCGCCTGACCACGCGCCCCGGTTCAGCAGCACCGTTAAGGTCTCGAACCCCACCAACCGCGAGGTGCTGAGGGCGTCTGCCCTGGGCCGTAACAAGAAGGAGGCGGAGTTCCGGGCGGCGTACAAGCTGATCATGACCCGGATGGCTGATGAGGTCATCAGGTAGCTCAGTGGGAATGAGCAGTATATTTAAATTGACTATACGGTGATCAAGCAATCCCGCCTCATCGAGGAGGAGGTCGGCCAAGTGCAGGGGCCCAACAGCACAGTGCCGCGAACACCCCTAGCGAAGTGACTATCATTTTGACTGCGGCATCAATGTGTTTGCCCTCACAGGCAGGCATATGTCACTGCGAGATGCTGCGTGACTAGCAGGACGCCTCCCCCGAGCCTGGCGATGGCTCGCCGGGTCGGCCGTCACCGCGGAGGGCAGGGTGATCGCGACCCCCGCCAAGAGAGACGCCGTCAGATCCTCGCAGGTCCTCGTGCGAGTTCTGTATAAGGAGAGACTCGGGGTACCATCTGTCTCGACTCACGGATGGGAGCACGCGTGGCGCGGAGGTTCTCCACCTCTGTCATGGTCAACTTCTGATGGGCATCGTTGTAAGCCAGTGCGGCGTAGCACTCCAGAGTGATTCGGGAGGGTGCATTTTATGCTCTCTGCTACAAATGCCAATTCCGAAGAACTTGGTAGAGGATTGGTATAGACAGCTTCTGTCGATCTTTATCAGCACTCCTATCTTGGAAAACCAGATCAACTCGTTCACAGAGCTGGAGAACATTGGAATCACACAATCTGGCATGTCCTTGACTGATTTCATCGTTCTGATCACTCAATTCACAGAACACACGCTTGTTGATGCTATCAGGGCATATAATCCAGAAATTACTGAAGTTGAATCCAGAAATCGTGCTGCTTGGCTCTCTGTCGCGCTCACATACATTGCCGACAACATCCTGCGTCGAATGGACGGTGCCCAGCGCCTGGACCTCTCAGACAAGCTCCAAGAACTCATCTCCGCGCTTAACGGCACGATGCTCGGCTACGAGGGCGATGGGTCAGTCCCGGCGAACCGCCAACCCCTCCGCTTCCTCATCAGAACGATCCAGAGGTGGCACGTAGCCTACGCGAACGTGGTAAACGACGCATTCCTCAGACAGGTGGCTGCGAGCACAGGTCTGGACATGGTGCTGCTCCAGCTGGCCGGGAACTACAAGCTCGCCCCCCCTGCCGTCACCATATGCCCTGATGGCGTCCGGAGGTTCCAGGGCCTCATAGCGTCGATCAACACCGCCGTGATGCAGGCACAGACGGGCATGGTCGCGGCCCACGCACAGCCGCAGGCCGTGCGGCGGCCAGTGCAGAAGAAGGTCTCCAAGGGTGAGGATTTCGTAGCGCTCGAGGCACTTGTTGCGTGTAAGCGCCTATGCGAGCGCTGTGGCCGAGCGTATGCGACACAGGGCGAGGTTGACATCTGTCTCGAGCAACATGACCTCGATGTTCGGGGCCACACGTCGTATGAGGCCGCCACCGTCATCCCGGACTACGACGACTGGGTTAGTCGCACTCAGCCGGACGACGTGCCCGCCCGCAAGGTCGCCGCAGCTGTTGAGGACAAGCCTACGGTGTCGCGGCACTCGCTGCCCTCTTTGGTAGGGCAGGGCCTGTGTACTGACGATGTCATCGCGATTGAGTGCTCCGTGTGCGGCAAGGAGCTCCCGCTGGTCCCGGATGAGGCGGGAATCTTCCATGCGGATGTCGCCGTCGTCGATGGCAGACTCATGTGCGAGGGATGCCTGCCCAAGTGAGGGGGCGGGGTAAATACATGAGGCGTTTATAGTTTATGGTAGTGGTGATGGTCAACTATTGGCGGGGGATGGGGCGCCAGTCTTCAGCTGTGTGCTCCTCCGAGTCAGAAGAATGCTCGGGGACGGGCTCACCGGTCGGGCGCTCGCCGCCAACGGCCAGGGGTCGTCAGAGGATTTACAACAAAGCCGTCCTCATCCAAACCGTTGATGACGCCGAGATTGCTCCCCATGGCTTTGAATCCACGCCAGAATAGTCGTGAGGTTGCGTTTAACGAGCATATGTCCATCCTCGCTTCGAGGGTCCCGGTCACGCCGGCACCAATCCAGGCCCCTCGCCATCGCCCTCCTCAGGAAGCCCCGGAGAGGCACAGCCAGAGACTGGCGCTTCCGCTGAGGAATTTCCCACCGCTCCGCAACCTGCACGCGAGACCACCCAGCAATGTCGTCCGCTAGCTCAGTCTAGTGCCTGTATGACCGAGGCAACACTTGCGTGAATTTATAGCTTTATATGCATGAGCCATTTATGTCCATCGGACCATACCACCTCAGACCTGTCGGCAGCCAGTGCAGGTCGGAAGTACGAGAAGTCTGGCGCGTATGATGCTGCAGAGCCCCGAAGAGGCGCCAGTATCGGCACAGTCGTTAGTTAGAAGAATTTTGCAATGTGCAGTTTATGGCAACACAACGATCCGCCTGGTGGAATACCCGAGATGTCGCATCTCTCTTACTATCAGGTGAATCGCTTTTACCTACTATTTGATCAGTTCACGCGCAGGGGAACATCTCTGCTGACCACAGAAGATTTGTACCGAATGGTTCCTTTCCTTGGCCCATACAAGACGATGGACGAAGCGCTCGATCTCATTCGGCAGTATGACCGAGATGGAGATGACATGCTCGATTTCGAGGATTTCCTTCAGCTTGTCGGCGAATACGAGATGCTGCTCGAGAAGGAGAAGGTTCGATGTAGGTCCTCCTTCGAGCATTTCAAGAACAAGTACGGCCGTGCGCTAGACCGCGAGACATTCGTCCGTATCCTGAAGACTGGCCAGATGGCGCTGACGTCGGAGGAGCTGACGCAGGTTGTCCGCATTTACTACAAGGGGCGCGATCATATCACCCAACAGAACGTATTGGCAGACTTCTCTCATGTGCAGGACATCTTTGACGATATCCAGATCCCCGAAAACCTTCCGGCGCCTCACTTCCGTGTGATTTCGATCCTCATCAAGGGCGCTTACAACGCCGCCTTCTACTCACGGCCCAAGGCAGTCGGGCAGGCTGGGGTGCACTTCGATGGTTTCGACCCCTATATCACAGTCCGCTGCGGCAACTCCACCGCCGAGACGGCCATTCTCGTGCACGATAACAACCCCATGTGGGAGACGAGGGTGCAGCTTAAGGTCAACTTCCCAACGAGCAACACGGCCGACATGTGCCGCTGGATGATGGACCAGTACATCTCCTTCACCGTCTGGGACCGCTACTCCATGGGCAGATCAGGCCACAGCGAGCTCATCGGCTATTCCTACATCCCACTCGTATCCGCCCTTGCCAACGCCCCCACCGCTGTGCCGCACCTGCTGCTGATGTCCACGCCGTACCTGCTTCCACCCAAGACTCCGCCCATGGTGCTTGAGGCCATCATTCAGTGCGAAAACGACGGCATCTTCGAGTATTTCAGATCAAACGAAGATATATGGTTCACTCGCCACAGAACCGAGCTGGAGGAGCATCTGTCCACATTTTGCCTGTGTGTGCAGGCTGATCCAATTCACGTCCGTTATCAGGAGCCGAACGGGCCCGCCGATATCGCCCACGCGCCCAGCCATATCCTCCGGGATCCCACCTCTCAGTTCAACTTTTTCAAGATTTACAACCGCCAATACAAGCAGCTGCGGCACCAGTTCAAGCGCCGCCACTTGAGATTCGTCCAGCCCGACGAGGACGGCATTTTCCGACCCGCCTGCACCCACGTCAACGCCGTCAGGTCCCCCCTCAAGGATATTAAGGAGATCGCGCTAAATGTGGCCCGGATCCGAGACTCGGGCCCGCTATTCCCACATATGCCGTCGGCCCTCTCGATCGAGTCCACCGCGAATCCGGCGATGGTCCTCACTGCCCAAAAGGGGACACTCTGGGAGCGGGCCATCCTCCTGTGCTCCCTGCTGCTGGGCCAGGGCGTGGATGCGTACGTGGCGCTCGGGCACAGCAACAGACGTAGGACGGTGTGGGTGGTGACGTTTGAGACCCCCGCCGAGAGGGAGGAGAGGGGCCTGCCCTTCGAGGACTCGGGCGGCGAGTCTGCGAAGGAAAGCTCCCGAGTCCAGCAGATTTCCAAGCTCTTTGTGGCGCCTGAGAAGACCCGGACCCTCGCCTTTGACCTCCGCGCGTCCGAGTACCAGCACGACTCGGTCCTCACGACGGGCAGACGGTCTGTCCGCCACCGCAAGACAGACATCAAATCCCTCCTCCGGGCCGGCATGGGCGGCCGGGCGCTGGAGGAGAATTTCCTCGACGCCGGATCAGACTCTGAGGACGACACCGTGAGCGGGTCGGCTCTGGCTAGTGCGGCAGACCTCGGGCAGGGAAACAGGATGAGTCTACCCACACTGGACCTCACGGGCATCGACAGGTCGTCTCGAAAGGATCTGGCGACAGGCTACGACACCCAGAGAAACATTTCTAGGATTGTTACCCAGCGGACCGCGCGGAGTTTCATCAATTCAAAGAACCTCAAGGGCGAGCGGTGCATCGCCGTCCACTGGGACGTGGGCACAGGTAAGCAGTACATCGACATCCACGCCTCATCATTCCCCTATACCAGGCTGGGCATGCTCATCAACGCCACTGAGATGTACACCAACGTCCAGAGATACGATCTGCTCGACGAGATGGCCATCGATCTCTCCACCCGCGACTACTGGCGCCCTTTCCTCGGCCCCGAGGCCCTATCCCAGTCGGGCGTCCCTGGATGCTGGTGGGGTCCACCGGTGCAGCTTAAGCGGCCCATTCCCACGGGCAATGCCGGCGAGGGCACGGCAGAGAGGGACACAGTCGCCATAGTCCAGCTGATCAACGAGTACAGGCGGCGAGAACTATTTGTTGAGGAGACACGCTGGCACCGGCCCGTGTGCCGCTACCTGAACGACGTGGTGCCCTCTGTGGAGCGGTGCTGGCGTAGGAACGAACGCAGCCTCGTCCTGCACCCGTACAACGCCGACATAATGCAGCGGCTCCCACCCCACACCTTGTGGTACGGCCGGCCGTTCTACATCAAGACAGGCAACCCCATTGAGGCTGTCGAGTTCCTGACTCATACGGGCATTCTCGACTGCACTACGGAGGGCGTGACCTATGCTATCGGTGTGAGGGTACACCACCACGCATGGGGCCTCAAGTCCACGTCTGTGTGGGTTGGGTACATGCATGATTTATTCCATGAGTTGTCTCACGGAAGATGAGTGGAGGGCGTGGGCTTGGTTTAGAGTAAAGAAGCACTTGTCCTTGTTGAGCTTCAGCCTCTTCTCTCGCACCCGTCCAAATCGCCTGCGGATCAGCGTTTGCACACTACTTGCAGGGGGAGATCTTGTCGTCCCCCTCATCGTCGTAGGTTGGGCGTGTGCCCATGAGGGCGAAGATGTCGAGCATTAACCACAGTTGGAGTCTGCGGATGCCCTCGAGCGGAGAGGGATAAGCTTCAGCCGTCTCACCCGCAGAATCCCAATTGGGTTTCGTAAGGGTCTTTCCCTCGGTGCGAGACAGCACATGGGCGTCATCGTTGGACAACTTGGTCGAGATGAACGCGGAGAACATGTCGAAGACCATGAGCCAAGAAAAAAAACTGGGTCTGTTTCGGGGCTCCAAAGCGCTGATGACTCCGCGCGACTCCCTCCGATACGCACGCGATCCTGCGATTGGGCCGCCAAATCTTCGGCTGCCGCATCACTCGTGTAAGGTTGGACTGGTCAAGTCGACCCATAGACGATATCGTCAACATACACAAGGCACGCCGTGCCTAGCATGGCAGCCAGGGCCTCCTCTAAGGCCTTTTGCATATGACCAGCCGCGGTGGAAAGGCCGAACGGCATCGTTGTATTGGTGTAGTGCCCTTGGAGTAGGTGAACGCCAGGTACTCCTGCGTGTCCGGGTGCACTGGGGCCGGATGGAATGCCTTGCTGAGGTCAAGTGCGGCGAAGTGCTTGTTTTCCCTCAGACTCTTGACTTTGGAAGGTCGAGCCACCGCCCCCTTGGCCGCGTCGAGGCCCAGTGAGTCTCTCAGTAGGATTAAGAGATCCGCCGCGAAGAATGATGTTCGGTAGAACACGTTCTTGAGATTCTTGTTCGTGACCCCGGATCGTCCTCGGGCTCGATCCCAAGGTCCGTGCTAGCCTTGGCCTTGTTGATGGCCTGGAGCCTTCTTGTACTCTCAATGAGTCTGAGTGCACTCTCCTCCTGACCTGTGGCCTGCATCGCCTGGCGCATTAGGGCAAACATCGCTCCCGACTCTGTGCTCTCTGTAGCCTGCTGATCAGTCATAAAAAGTGGAACCTGGCGGTATTTCGGGCTCGCGAGTTTATCCCGACTCGACTCACTCCGAGTCTCAGGACCGATCAAGACCGGACCACCGATCAGCTCTTCGGTCAACAACAAGTCGTGCTCGGTCATTGACGCCAGGGCCTCGATCAGCGGCGAGTACTCCATCACAGCCGTCACGTACCGGTCTTCTTTCGCAGCATGACCACTGAGCTGCTCCAGGGCGACTGTATCGGAACTATTTAATACGAGAAAAAAACCCTCTCAGGTGAATATGGTCGATATATATAAAGGAGCCTGCGACACACTACCTCCCTCCCGGGGAAGTGGCCCACCGCAGTCGATGGTCGCGAGCATACAGCTGAGCGAGCTCTACCTGTCGTAGGTTGAGCCAGGGCTCCCACGTCGGCGTCGTGTAGTCGAGCCATTTGACTTGAAGTGTCTTGTTCTTCGTGTTATGGCCCAGGATAGCCTCCACAACGTACTCCTCCTCGTCGGTGGCCTGAAGCTGGCGTGTTCGGTCCAGCTCCAGGTTCTCGGGGATGACCATGAGTCTGTCTTCATGGACAATCTTCACTTGATCGCTGATCAGCGAGGCGATCTCGACTGTTTTGTGCTTCAGTGTCCTGACGACCTTATACGGGCCTAGCAGACCGTGGAGCTTTGACTTCCGGACTGGATTAAGCAACACCAGGTCCCCGGCTTTCAGGCCCGACTCCCGGGCTGATGGTAGTTCTGCTTCGCTCAAAAGTTGGACTAAGTCACGCTGCATTCGGGTCAGGTCGTCTCTGTGCTGCATCGCTCTGTCGGCTGGGGTGAGGAGCTCGTCGCCGCCCGTCTCGCTCTCTTCCCACCTCCCTCCGATCTCAATCCTGTGGCCAAATATGATCTCGCTTGGGATCAGTAGAGTGTCTGAGTTGGTCGTAGAGTTGAGTATGTGCTGTATATAAGGTAGGATGTCTGACCAGCTGTCATACTGCTGTGTTGTAAGTGTGAGCCAGCGTAGGTGTCGTGCCTCCTCCCCATTTCGACGCTCTACTACGCCGTTAGACTCAGGATGGTAGGGTAGTGTCCTCTGGTGGTATGTGTTCAGCTGTTCGAGGAACTTCTTGACAGTGCGGTGCAGTGGGTCTTACCCAATGTTACATAGGATTACCATTTCATAGATTTATATAGTATTGACCATATTCACCACATCATGGGTTTTCTTATATTAAACAATCTTTCCCTAGCCATAAGGCTACATTAGTACTAATCCCACCAACATGGTATACGGGAAGGCCAAAGCGCCGATACTAAAGGGCACGTCCGTGGCTGAATTAGTCACGTTCGTGGAAGCGCTCCAAGATTATCGAGCACTCGGCGGAAAACAGCGCTCAGACCGCCTAATAGACAGCTGCGTCCGTGACTACGTTGACGGAGTACTCGGCACGGACGACAACGATCCTCCCGTGGCGCTCATCAAGACCAAGACTACACGCCGGCGCGAACAAGACATCGCTTGTGTCAAGCGTCTCGGCAAGGCCTTTAGACCACGCCACGAGGTAGCAAGGCTTGAATACTTCCGCTTGAACGCCACATCCTTCACGCCTAGCGAGGTGGTACGCATCAACAAGCGCTTTCAGACATTGCTGGCTATTCTGCAACCCGAGTCATCACAGGAGACACTGTGTAAGACGTACGCCCGCTGCTTCAAGCAGGGAACAGGCAGAACTATGTACCGCATTCAAGAGTTGATCGAAGATTCCACTCTGAGTGATGCCATGCCTCAGGTACTCGCCATTAGCACCGAGCTGCGGGACGGCGAAGAGCTGAGAGAAGCGTACCTAGGAGACGGACAGAAGCACCCCAAGAGCATTCACCCGACAGGCGGCCATCCTAGCGGTAACAGAAAGAGAGCAGGCCGCAACGGCCATCCTTATCGCCAGCCGCTGCCGTCTGAGGAGGGAAGCAACAAGACGCTGAACCGGGATAAGTCAGAGCGTAAGCCCCATCCCAGTAGCACTGACAAGAAGCGCGACTACACCTGCTGGAACTGCGGCGGCAAGCACGCATGGCACAAGTGCCCCAAGCCGAAGCACACGTGCTCGATCTGCAAGAAGACTGGTCACCTGGAGAGATATTGTCGGGATAAATCTCCGCAATATTCTCTCTCTATCAGTGCAGATCAGTCCAAGTCCAAGATCAACCTACCACTCGTTCCGGTTTCAGTAGGCAAGCAGAAGCTGACAGCGTTATTAGACTCGGGAGCTAACGTGTCAAGCATCCACCCTCGCCACGCAGCCAAGCTCGAGGTCATCTCCACCACGCAGGAGCGTGTCGCAACAGCAGGCGGCGAGAAACAGTCACAGGGTCGAGTCAACGCTACGATTAAGCTGCAACCATCATCGTTCACCCCGCGCACTTGTACATTTAACGCCGAGCTACTTCTACTCGACACCAGAAAGAAAGAAATTTATGGTGCTTGGATTCTGACCCCGGACTGAGCTTGTTTCCCGTTGTCTTGGAGCTGAGTGCCCCGGGGTACTGCCTATTTCCCGTGGCAAACTGGTCAGCAGCGTTTGCCTTGGGCTTTCGGTGCTACTGTCTCCGCGGAAAGCCGATTCCAATCGCCCCAGAGGCCCTGCGGCCATCTCCGTGCAAATATGCTTTCCTGTCTCCCTGAAAGTCCGGCAACTATCCGGGGAGCCTGGGGGTCTGTCCTCGGGGCATTGACAGGCAGGATCGTCCTGCAGAACCTTGACTATGACACTCCTTGCTTCCCTGCAGTCCTTGCAGAGCCGTTCAGCCACGGCACCCTCTCGTCTGTCCGGTTCCCCAATTCCATGCCCCCTCGACTCTGTTAAGAAGCCTACCCGAAGGCGGGGAAAGTGACTAAGTCCATGCTGTCTACCCCGGTTAGGTGGCGTGGGTCAGCGGCAGCCCCAGGCACTAGGCCTGGTTGTCCTGTTACCCCTTACAACATTTCGCTTGCACTACATGTCCTTGGTTTCCCATGTCGTTAACAAGGGCGGCAGGGGCACCTGTGCCCCTCCGACCCCCGTGGCCAGTCCCTGCAGTTTCCTTGGGGTCCCAACGAGTGGTGCAACCATATGAATATGGATTTCCTTGACCTTATCCTTGCTCTGTCCTTGTCGCATGTCCTTTCTTTCTTATTTCTGGTCTGTCCTTCCTGTTATTTCCTTGCAGTCGTTCCTTCCCTTGCTTTGGTTCCTGGCTACCGGGATACGTGGGGCCTTTCCTCACTGATCCCAGGAGCTTAGCACCAGCGAGGGTGGTCCATGGCTGATTCCTTGTCCATCCCTTCCCGGTCCTGGAGTCAGGGGTTCATGACATGCTTCTATTCCACCTTGAAGCTGTTGTAAACCTTTGCCAGTTCCCGTAGTCCTGCCGTGAGGCCTTCCCAAATGTCCTCCGAGCCCCATATTATTAGTTGCTGTAATTCTAGGATGGGTCTTTCCTGGTACCATTCGCCCTGGGGGCCCTGCCTTACTTCCAAGTCCTTAGTTTTGTGCTTCGCTGCTGTCCACAGCTTTGTCCAAGCTTCTCCCCTGTCTACTGCCGGGCATTCACAGATTATGTGCGCTGCCGATCCTAGCCTCTGGCCCTCTGCCCACTCCCCTGATCATTTCCTGCTTCCTTGCTGGTCCTGGCTTTTCCCTAATGATCCTGTAGAACAGGCTCACCTCCGACTCCTCCGAGCATAGGGGGCATAGTCTGCTAATTTCTCTCTTCAGGTCAGCGCCTTGGGCCAGCTCTGTGATGGCTCTCATAGGTCCTGTTGCCTATTTCTGTCCATGGGGTTCGCTGGAGTTCGCTCCACACTCCGTTCCCGAACACTTTGTCCCTTGCCTTTGCTCCCCTGTTGTTCACTGGGTCGCCCATGCATGCTCTTATAGTCTCTTCCCATTGGTCCGAGCTCTTGATCCTGTTCAGCTTTGAGACTGTGACTGGCCCCTCCTTCTTTTTCATGGGCCAGGTGTGCACCTCGGGTATGGCCAGAGCCACGTCTCGCTCACTTCTGCCATAGTACCGTTGTTCCTTCCATGCTAGTGTGATTCCATTGTGTGCTGAGCCCCATACCCCGACCTTCTGAGACTCTACCACCTCAATCTCCGCCCCCTGGATTCCTGGTGTTGTCACTGCAAAGTCCGGGGTTGATGTTCCTGATGTGAGTGTCCCAGACTTGGGTATGATGGCTTTGAGCCTGTTGTGATCTTGTCGAGGTTAAAGGTTTCAAAACAAACTGTTTATAGGGTTCGCACGTGTAGTTGGTACCCTAAACTGCTCACACTTCCCCTCTAAAGGTGCAGCTCCGGGTGAGCCTCGGCATAAATGTCGAGGGCTTCGAGGTCGCGGACCTCGTGGTACGGGAGCCACTCATCGGCGCCTGGGTAGCCATCCCAGGCGACGAGGAATTCGAGGGTAGACTTCGTGGGGCCACCACGGTGGCGGGTGATGGCCTCGACTTCGTAGGTGTCGTCGTCAAGGGAGGCGACGGTGATGTCATCGAAGGCCAGGGAGTCGTCGTACTCCACGAGCCGGGAACCGTGATACTGGAAGGTGGCGCCGGCAGTGGGGTTGTGTACGGTGTAGATGTCGTGCTCGCGGTCAGTGATCGTGTATGGGCCAACGAGCTTAGTAGACAGCTTGGTGGGGCGCTTCGAAGGGCGCGTGACAAGCACCTTCGAGCCAATAGGAAGGGGCTCGTCGCCGAAAGCCGGACGTTTCGAGAGGACGTTCTCTTGGTGCTGGCGTGCTGTCTCAATGAGCTTGGGCTGGGCCTGGAGAACACGGCTAAAGAAGCGGCCGTATTCACTCTTCTCCTCCTCAACGTGGGCGTCGGACGACAGGAAGGGGGTGACGTTCTGTGAAGCGAACATGAGCTGTGCGGGGGCAATGCCCGTGGTGGCACATATCGTGGTGTTCATGATCCGCTGGACGACTGGGAGGTAAAGGGACCAGTTGTTAACGTCGCGCAGCTCCTGAGTGATGGTACGTAGGTGTCGTGAGAGCTCGGCGTTAGCTCTTTCGACGAGCCCGTTGGCTCTGGGGTGGTATGGAAGAGAGACAACGTGTTGGGCGCCGAAGAGCTTAATGAGCTGTTGGAAAGCGGTGGCAAGGTACTGAGAACCGCGATCACTTCGGAAAGAAGACGGAGTACCGTAGCGTCCCGTGACGGAGATAAGAGCGCGAAGGGCCTCTGCAGAAGAAGCATCCTTGCATGGGACCAGCTCTACGAAGCGTGTGAAGGTGTCAATGAAGGTGATAACGTAGCGGCATCCGTTGGAGTCTGCAGGATAAGGCCCGACCGTATCAAACGCCCAGCAGGAGCGTGGGGTGACGCCCATGGTAGGGCGGAGGCCTGTCTGAAGGCGCTTGGGAAGTCTGGCGTTCTTCTGACATATCGGGCAAGCCTTGATATACTCGGCGACAGCGTTGCTCATTCCACGGAAGTCAAGGTTTCGTTCCTTAAGGAGGCGGAGTGTAGCCTCTCGGCCGAGGTGTCCCTCGACGGCATTGTGGACAGAGGCTATGATAAGTCGCTGGAGTGTAGGGGCATTCTCGGGGGTTGGACGATGAAGCACCTGGATATGCCATCAGTGAGGGTGTTGGAGACGCCAGAGATGTGTTCAACGACAAAGTCGAACTCTTGGAGTCTGAGGTTCCAGCGGACGACCTTGGGTGTGGTAGAACGGCGCATATAAACTAGGTTACGGTGGTCTGTCTGTATAGCGAACGAGTGGCCGAGGAGATAGGGGGAGTACTTCTCGACAACCGCGAAGAAGATGCCGAAGGCTTCCTTTTCGATGACAGCCCAGTTGCGCTCTGCGGTGGTGAATGCGTGGCTACAGTAGGGAGACTACGTGTTCAACGCCATCCTTGACGTTGAGGAGCACGCCTCCACAGCCAATGTCGCTAGCATCGGTGCGAACGATAATTGGGGCAGAGTAGTCCAGGAAGGCTAAACACGGCGTGTGGGCGGCGAGGTTCTTGCTCTCTTCGAAAGCAGTCTGGGCCTCCTTTGTCCATTTCCACCGGACCTTCCCAGAGGTGAGGGCGTATAGTGGCTGTAGGATCGAGCTGAGGTTGGGGATGAACCTACGGAAATAATTCATCGCTCCACAGAAGGCCCGCGTGGTCTTGATGTCCTTAGGAGGAGCCATGGCCTGAACGGCCTTGACCCGGGCGGGGGACATGCGGATTCCCTCGGGGGAGATGATATGGCCGAGGTATTCCACCTGCTCAGCGTACAGACAGCACTTGCTGGGATGAAGGACGAAGCGATGTTCCTTGAGAACGGCAAGGATCTCAGCTAGGCGTGTAGCTAGTTCGTCCGTGGTTGATGCGTGAATGATGATGTCGTCTATGAAGACCTCGCACGTAGTTCCGACAAACTTGGAGAGCAATTGGGTCATGATGGCCTGGAAGGTAGCAGGAGCCGTTTTGACGCCAAATGGAACGCGCGTATACTCATAAAGGCCGGTTGGAGTTGAAAACGCGGTTATCGGAATGGAACTTTCGGACAGTGGGATCTTGTGGTATCCACTAACGAGATCTAACGTCGCAAAGCAACGTTGGCCTGCGAGATGCGACATCAGCTCTTCTTGGTGTGCAAGTGGGAAACTGACTTGCTTGATGCGATCATTCGCCTGACGGTAGTCCACGACGAGGCGGCGGGCACCGCCCTTTTTGGGGACAGTAAAGACGGGTGCAGCCCAGGGAGAGCGTGAGGGGCGGACGATTCCTTGAGCAAGGAGCTCGTTCACCTGGTCATCAACCTCCTGCTGGATTGCAGGGGATAGACGACGCGGCGGTTGAGCAGCCGGTGTGGCGCCCTCAAGCAGCTCTATCTCCATAGGGGGAACGTCTGCTCCGTCTGGGTGGGGACGGCTGGTGAAGACTTCGGCATACTCATCATAGACGGCTCTGATGGCTGGCGGGAGGGCAGACGCGGTTGAACCTACGTCAGGGAGCTGCTCTCCTTCATCTAGGCGAGTGACGGGTGCGTGATCCTCATCGATCGTCTCCTCATCGGCCGTTGGGGGCCAAGGAGAGGGAGAGATCTTGGATAGTGGAGTTTGAGAGGATCAGATCCTCCGACATAGAGGGGAGGATGTAGAATGGCCGAATGGAGCGAACGCCATCAATGAGCATGGCAAGGAACACAGCTCTCTTGATGAAAACTGGACCGTTCGCGGTATCCAAACGAACGTTAGCGACGGCTGGAAGAGCGCCACGTTGGATAAATGATTCGGCTATCGTGGGGGAGATGAGGTCAATAGTTGCACCAGTATCAAGTACTGCACAGACCTCTGTGGCAGTACTCTCGTTGATGGGAACATAGAGAGTGGCTTGGCGACAGATGAGGCCGTCGTGATCAGTGGCGGCCAGATTCGCCTTTTCGCGCTTGACTGGCGGACCCTGGATGGGAGTCTTGCGCACGCCAGAGCGGAAGAAATCTCTGTGTCCTTGATAGGGACAGTTGGGGCGGATGTGGCCCGTATGGCCACAGCCGTGGCAGGGGCAGACGATCGTTGGGGTAGTCTAGCCCCAGCGGCGGCGCCGGGAGTCGGGCGCTTACCAGCTGGCTGGGCCGGTTCCGGCTGCAGGAGCGACTGGAGGTTAAGGAGTTCCTCCAGTTCATCAATGGCGTGGTCCTGCGCCTCTGCGACGTCATCTGGCTGCTCCATGCGGATACGCTCCGCAAGAGGATCTGGAAGTGCCTGCAGGTATGCCTTCACCATTAGCTTCTCTGGTGGTGTGACGTCGGCTGTGAACGAGCTCCGGATAGTTTCGAAGCGTTCGATATGGTTGAGAAGCTGTGCAGGCGTTGATAAGGGGCCCGTTCGGGCGCACCGCAGCGACTTCAGCTTGGCTAGTGCTTGAACGTTACTGCGGGGGCTATAGAATGTTTGGTAGACTGTGTCCAAGACAGTATCCGCCGGAAGATCGGCCGGATTGTCGTTGAGACGGCGTGTGATGAGAAGAAGAGGCGTAGGATCCATCAGGGCAGTCGGATGGAGAAGAGGATCGTCAAGGCGTTGAGCTCGGTACGCACGGTAGGACGATCGGAACTTGGTGAACGCCTGTTCTTCTAGTGTTAGTAAGAAAGGTCTTGGTATGTAGTCGGACATTAGATGAGTGTACACTGTGATCTTGTCGAGGTTAAAGGTTTCAAAACAAACTGTTTATAGGGTTCGCACGTGTAGTTGGTACCCTAAACTGCTCACACTTCCCCTCTAAAGGTGCAGCTCCGGGTGAGCCTCGGCATAAATGTCGAGGGCTTCGAGGTCGCGGACCTCGTGGTACGGGAGCCACTCATCGGCGCCTGGGTAGCCATCCCAGGCGACGAGGAATTCGAGGGTAGACTTCGTGGGGCCACCACGGTGGCGGGTGATGGCCTCGACTTCGTAGGTGTCGTCGTCAAGGGAGGCGACGGTGATGTCATCGAAGGCCAGGGAGTCGTCGTACTCCACGAGCCGGGAACCGTGATACTGGAAGGTGGCGCCGGCAGTGGGGTTGTGTACGGTGTAGATGTCGTGCTCGCGGTCAGTGATCGTGTATGGGCCAACGAGCTTAGTAGACAGCTTGGTGGGGCGCTTCGAAGGGCGCGTGACAAGCACCTTCGAGCCAATAGGAAGGGGCTCGTCGCCGAAAGCCGGACGTTTCGAGAGGACGTTCTCTTGGTGCTGGCGTGCTGTCTCAATGAGCTTGGGCTGGGCCTGGAGAACACGGCTAAAGAAGCGGCCGTATTCACTCTTCTCCTCCTCAACGTGGGCGTCGGACGACAGGAAGGGGGTGACGTTCTGTGAAGCGAACATGAGCTGTGCGGGGGCAATGCCCGTGGTGGCACATATCGTGGTGTTCATGATCCGCTGGACGACTGGGAGGTAAAGGGACCAGTTGTTAACGTCGCGCAGCTCCTGAGTGATGGTACGTAGGTGTCGTGAGAGCTCGGCGTTAGCTCTTTCGACGAGCCCGTTGGCTCTGGGGTGGTATGGAAGAGAGACAACGTGTTGGGCGCCGAAGAGCTTAATGAGCTGTTGGAAAGCGGTGGCAAGGTACTGAGAACCGCGATCACTTCGGAAAGAAGACGGAGTACCGTAGCGTCCCGTGACGGAGATAAGAGCGCGAAGGGCCTCTGCAGAAGAAGCATCCTTGCATGGGACCAGCTCTACGAAGCGTGTGAAGGTGTCAATGAAGGTGATAACGTAGCGGCATCCGTTGGAGTCTGCAGGATAAGGCCCGACCGTATCAAACGCCCAGCAGGAGCGTGGGGTGACGCCCATGGTAGGGCGGAGGCCTGTCTGAAGGCGCTTGGGAAGTCTGGCGTTCTTCTGACATATCGGGCAAGCCTTGATATACTCGGCGACAGCGTTGCTCATTCCACGGAAGTCAAGGTTTCGTTCCTTAAGGAGGCGGAGTGTAGCCTCTCGGCCGAGGTGTCCCTCGACGGCATTGTGGACAGAGGCTATGATAAGTCGCTGGAGTGTAGGGGCATTCTCGGGGGTTGGACGATGAAGCACCTGGATATGCCATCAGTGAGGGTGTTGGAGACGCCAGAGATGTGTTCAACGACAAAGTCGAACTCTTGGAGTCTGAGGTTCCAGCGGACGACCTTGGGTGTGGTAGAACGGCGCATATAAACTAGGTTACGGTGGTCTGTCTGTATAGCGAACGAGTGGCCGAGGAGATAGGGGGAGTACTTCTCGACAACCGCGAAGAAGATGCCGAAGGCTTCCTTTTCGATGACAGCCCAGTTGCGCTCTGCGGTGGTGAATGCGTGGCTACAGTAGGAGACTACGTGTTCAACGCCATCCTTGACGTTGAGGAGCACGCCTCCACAGCCAATGTCGCTAGCATCGGTGCGAACGATAATTGGGGCAGAGTAGTCCAGGAAGGCTAAACACGGCGTGTGGGCGGCGAGGTTCTTGCTCTCTTCGAAAGCAGTCTGGGCCTCCTTTGTCCATTTCCACCGGACCTTCCCAGAGGTGAGGGGCGTATAGTGGCTGTAGGATCGAGCTGAGGTTGGGGATGAACCTACGGAAATAATTCATCGCTCCACAGAAGGCCCGCGTGGTCTTGATGTCCTTAGGAGGAGCCATGGCCTGAACGGCCTTGACCCGGGCGGGGGACATGCGGATTCCCTCGGGGGAGATGATATGGCCGAGGTATTCCACCTGCTCAGCGTACAGACAGCACTTGCTGGGATGAAGGACGAAGCGATGTTCCTTGAGAACGGCAAGGATCTCAGCTAGGCGTGTAGCTAGTTCGTCCGTGGTTGATGCGTGAATGATGATGTCGTCTATGAAGACCTCGCACGTAGTTCCGACAAACTTGGAGAGCAATTGGGTCATGATGGCCTGGAAGGTAGCAGGAGCCGTTTTGACGCCAAATGGAACGCGCGTATACTCATAAAGGCCGGTTGGAGTTGAAAACGCGGTTATCGGAATGGAACTTTCGGACAGTGGGATCTTGTGGTATCCACTAACGAGATCTAACGTCGCAAAGCAACGTTGGCCTGCGAGATGCGACATCAGCTCTTCTTGGTGTGCAAGTGGGAAACTGACTTGCTTGATGCGATCATTCGCCTGACGGTAGTCCACGACGAGGCGGCGGGCACCGCCCTTTTTGGGGACAGTAAAGACGGGTGCAGCCCAGGGAGAGCGTGAGGGGCGGACGATTCCTTGAGCAAGGAGCTCGTTCACCTGGTCATCAACCTCCTGCTGGATTGCAGGGGATAGACGACGCGGCGGTTGAGCAGCCGGTGTGGCGCCCTCAAGCAGCTCTATCTCCATAGGGGGAACGTCTGCTCCGTCTGGGTGGGGACGGCTGGTGAAGACTTCGGCATACTCATCATAGACGGCTCTGATGGCTGGCGGGAGGGCAGACGCGGTTGAACCTACGTCAGGGAGCTGCTCTCCTTCATCTAGGCGAGTGACGGGTGCGTGATCCTCATCGATCGTCTCCTCATCGGCCGTTGGGGGCCAAGGAGAGGGAGAGATCTTGGATAGTGGAGTTTGAGAGGATCAGATCCTCCGACATAGAGGGGAGGATGTAGAATGGCCGAATGGAGCGAACGCCATCAATGAGCATGGCAAGGAACACAGCTCTCTTGATGAAAACTGGACCGTTCGCGGTATCCAAACGAACGTTAGCGACGGCTGGAAGAGCGCCACGTTGGATAAATGATTCGGCTATCGTGGGGGAGATGAGGTCAATAGTTGCACCAGTATCAAGTACTGCACAGACCTCTGTGGCAGTACTCTCGTTGATGGGAACATAGAGAGTGGCTTGGCGACAGATGAGGCCGTCGTGATCAGTGGCGGCCAGATTCGCCTTTTCGCGCTTGACTGGCGGACCCTGGATGGGAGTCTTGCGCACGCCAGAGCGGAAGAAATCTCTGTGTCCTTGATAGGGACAGTTGGGGCGGATGTGGCCCGTATGGCCACAGCCGTGGCAGGGGCAGACGATCGTTGGGGTAGTCTAGCCCCAGCGGCGGCGCCGGGAGTCGGGCGCTTACCAGCTGGCTGGGCCGGTTCCGGCTGCAGGAGCGACTGGAGGTTAAGGAGTTCCTCCAGTTCATCAATGGCGTGGTCCTGCGCCTCTGCGACGTCATCTGGCTGCTCCATGCGGATACGCTCCGCAAGAGGATCTGGAAGTGCCTGCAGGTATGCCTTCACCATTAGCTTCTCTGGTGGTGTGACGTCGGCTGTGAACGAGCTCCGGATAGTTTCGAAGCGTTCGATATGGTTGAGAAGCTGTGCAGGCGTTGATAAGGGGCCCGTTCGGGCGCACCGCAGCGACTTCAGCTTGGCTAGTGCTTGAACGTTACTGCGGGGGCTATAGAATGTTTGGTAGACTGTGTCCAAGACAGTATCCGCCGGAAGATCGGCCGGATTGTCGTTGAGACGGCGTGTGATGAGAAGAAGAGGCGTAGGATCCATCAGGGCAGTCGGATGGAGAAGAGGATCGTCAAGGCGTTGAGCTCGGTACGCACGGTAGGACGATCGGAACTTGGTGAACGCCTGTTCTTCTAGTGTTAGTAAGAAAGGTCTTGGTATGTAGTCGGACATTAGATGAGTGTACACTGTGATCTTGTCGAGGTTAAAGGTTTCAAAACAAACTGTTTATAGGGTTCGCACGTGTAGTTGGTACCCTAAACTGCTCACACTGTGCTTCTCCATCATATCCTTCCACCGGGTGGATCTTTCCATCTGGCCTGGGTCGATGTTCCAGTCTCCCATAATTATGGCCTCCATGCTCCCTTTCATGTCCATGATCTTCTGTATAGTGTCCCTGAATCCATCCTTCTCCTGCTTGCTGTGGCCGGATGGAGGGCCATACACGTTGATGACTAGTATGTCCCTGCCGGTTCTCATTATGCTGGCTTGCACTCTTCCCGATAGGCTGTCCGATATGCCGATGTCCCACTTTGCAGTTGCGTGTGGGCTCACTATCGTGCCGATGCCTTCCCTTGTTCCCTTCCATCTTGGCGCAGGTTCGTCATTGCCTGCTATGCCTAGTTGTCGGTTGATGCGGTGCTGACTTTTGACATCCGCCTTTCGTTTTTCGTTGGCTAAGACCAGGTCCTCTTCCGTCTCCCTCCCTGCTAGTGCGTAGTCAAGGTCCATGAAGCAATGAACCCTCGTATTCGCCGTTCTCCATGTCTCTTGTATGAGTACTGCCTCTATGTCCTTCAACCTTAGCTGAATCGCCGTTGCCATAGACGCCGTGAAGTCCTTTCCTCTTCCTATGTGTCCCTCTGTGTTCAGACTAAGTATCTTGTAGGTTACCATTGCCTTTGTCCTGTTTCCTTATCCTGCGAATTCCCAGAATTTGGGAGCCCCAGCTTCCCGCTCCTCTCCTGCTATCCTTGTCCTGACAAGGGGCCTAGATGCCGGTCTCGGTGACCCTTGTCAGGCCAACCTTGTTACCACCTGGTGACCTTCCATTCTTCGGGCAGGGTACTTAGGAGGGGGACGATATGACGTGACCCCCCCTTTGGCTGCCGCTACAGCCTACCGGCAGTGCGTTTCAGCTAATGCCGGGCCCTGGGTGGGAGCCAGGGCTTGTGAATTATAAAGAAAATGTTGCTTGTTCCTTGAAAGAATACTGCTTTACCATGTCCTTACTCCTCCTCCGTGGACTCCCCACTGCCGCTGCAGCTGTCCTCGGCCTGCCTCACTTGCTGTCCTTGTAGACTCTGCATTACCGTGATGAACTGGGTCATCAGGTCCATGGGTGAGATCTGCTTGGCCTTCTTAGCCTTCTTGTGCTTGTGCCGGGGGATCGTGGGCTTCTCCTTGCTGGGCTTAGTCGCGACGCCGGAGAGCACCAACCTTCCGTGGCCTTGCTCTTGCATGAGTCGGGCAGCCTTGAGCGCTGAGATCTCTTGTTGCGCCTCTGCCAACTGCTTTCGGAGCCGCAGCTTCTCCGAGTCCATGCCGGTTGCCTGTCTGCTTCCAGACTCCCAGTCCATGTCCTCTTCGTGCCTGCTTCTCTTTCCGCTGTCCGAGTCCATGATCCTACTCGTGCTGCCCTCCTTGCGCTTGAGCGTCGTGGAGGAAGAGTGATCCTTGCTGTTGTCCATGCCTCCCTCTGAGCCTCTACCGGCCCAGGTGTTCCCGCTGAACGAGCCTCTCATCTGCGTTCCCGTGTTGTCCTGTCTCTCCCTGTCGTCTCCTCCGTGGTTACGATCCGAGGTCCTGTTCATGTTACCAGCTCTGTCGCCGGTTCTGTCGTCAGCTCTGACACCAGCTCTACCGCCGGCTCCGTGTCCTACCCTTCTGTCCTCTTCCCTGTCTCCATGCTGGTCGTGATGTCCTTGATCCGCGTCCTGGCCGAAGTGCCTGCCCACCATCCTGGTGCTAATCCGCCTCGCCTTTTCCTCCAGGCCGTTGTCGAAGAACCTACTTTGGTATGGCTGTTCGGACTTTCCGTCGATGGTGGGGACATACGTGATGCCTGGGACATTGACTGTGTTGGCTCTGGGCTCGTCCGGGATAGCTGCCGAGACTAGTCTGGCCCCTTCCTTGCGCATGCGGCTTAGGATGGTCCCAGCCTCGCTGACCCTGACCATGCCCCAGTCTCTCGGGATGAAGCTCGCCCCTAGGGTGATCCTACCCCCTGTTCCTGGGGGCCTTGACGTTGACTATGACCTTCTCATAGTCCCTGAGGCTCTCTGCTAGGTCGTCGCAGCCCCAGACTCCTTGATGAGCCGTAGCCTCCTTCGAGGGCCACCACTCGTATAGCATGGCCATGGTTATGATGTCCTCCTCCCTTGCTGCCCCTAGGCCCTTCCTGACGCGTACCATGCGGAGCTGGTTAGCCGTGGCTCTTCCATGATGGTCCATAGTGGGCTTCTCTCCAGCACTCCTTCGTTGTCCATGATTGTGAGGGGGGCCAGTAAGATGCCCTTCATGCCCAACAGAACCTCCCCGAACCCGAAGCCGATGCCGAAGCGGTGTCCGTTGTCCGGGACTACGAGGATCCTGTCGCCGACTTCCCTGCTGACGTCCCTTGCGTCCCCGATCGGGTACGTGCCGAAGATCTCAAAGGTGTCCCTCCTTGTCGCGAATTCCGGGCCTCCCATGATATCCATGCCCGGCTCCGCCTTCCCGACTGCTTCCATGGTCTTGTCGAGTGCCTTACCCATGTAGTGGTAGACGTCTGGGGTGCTCATCCTCTCCTTGCATAGGGCCCTGATCCTGGCTGTGAAGACTACTGTATCCGCCAACCCACAGTGGTAGCAACCCGCGGTGTGTCTGTGGTACGGACAGACTCCCTTGGGCTCGCTCCTGTTCTGCCATCCATTTGACCATGTTGTTACTGCTTCCAGGTAGTTGGCCTTGTCGAGGTTGTCCCTGAGGTTTTGGCCAGCCTCCTCCTTGCCGTTGTTCTCCAGGATCTCTGGTAGCTTCTTCTCGTCCACCAGCCTAGCTTGGAAGAATTCCCTGGTTCCTTGCTCCAGTCCATTTGTGGGGTTCGTGAGGAGGAAGCTTTCCATCTCCACCCCCTTTGCATACATGATTATCTTCCAGCCCTCCGACCTTTCGATCCTTGCCAGCTGAGCCGCCAGGCGGTTGGCCCAGTCCCTGAAAGTATGTATGTGCTTCTCATACTCGATCGGCGGCCGCCCCGTCCCGACCTCCACGAAGGTGGCCGGCGGCAGCCCCGTCACTGCCCATGCCGTGTACCTCGCTTGGTCCATGCTTGCTGCCGGTATGTCCTGGTAATACAGGCCATGCCCGTGTCCAAGAATGTCCCCAGTGCTGAGGTCAAAGAGTACGATCCCGCCCTCAACCGGGATGGCAGGGATCCCTGCCTTCTTGACGCCAGGGTCTGCGCACTCGAAGTCGATGGCTCCGATCACCAGCCGTTTCTCCTTGTCCTTTCTAGGCATCCTCGGCGGCTGGCTGCTGACCTTGTTTGAGTCGACCTCCTCGTCCTGGTCGATCTTGCCTTGGTTGGCCCCGACCATGTCCTTGTTCACTTCCAGGAGGCTGTCGTCGAGGCTTCTTCTGCCGGGCATGGTGGCCTGCTGGCGTCGTTCCTCCTTGTCCTTGACATGTTGCTCCTCGTCTCCGTCGATGACCGTGCTAGCGGACGACCTGTCCAGATCGGCATGTTCGTCCCTATTGCTGCGGACCGAGGTGGCCTTGAGCACTTCCAGCCTCACCTTCCGGAACGGCGGCTCGTTGCTAAGGGGGTCTCCTCCCCTTCGCCCAGGATATTGGTTCTGCCCTTCAGGTAGATCCCTGACTTGTTCCATGCTGCCTGCCATATGGCCGGGGCCTCCGGTGCCTGAAGCCTGAGGATGTCCCTAGCCTCCTCCATGAAGCGGCTGATGGACCATGCTGACGTGTCGCTTAGCTCTAGGATGACCCTGTACTTGCCGTCCTCTTGCTCGTAGGCCACTCTGGTGACCGGGCCTTGGTTTGCCGGATCCCATACCTTGTCGTAAGGCACGCCTTCTACGGCCTCGTCTCCATGAGCCCCTGATACCAGTATGAACGACCCTTCGGCCTTCTTGACGCTGTCCCTGTCTACATCCCATTCGATGGGCCCATCTTCCTTCGGCTTGAGGATCGCCGTCTCGATGTCCTTCTCAGATGGCCATCTTGCCATGCCAGTGAAGCCCGCTTTCAGCGTCTTGGGCTCCAGTGCCTGTGCCATGTCCTTTGCTTCCTCGTCTCTGGGGTTGAGCGCCTCTGTGAGCATGTAGAAAAGGTCGCGGAGGCCGTGGATGCCGCATGGGTTCCTGAGGATGATGTCCTTGTTGTCAGTGACGCCGGTTGCGAAGAGGATGCGTCTGGCGTTCATGATTACTTCCTTGCGTCCTTTGGAGTTCGCATTGAGCGACTTTCCTGTAAACTTGCCTGTTCTACGAAGAAGTAGAGTCCTTGAATCGTTCCTTTCAGCGAGGAAGCTGTCCAGTAGTTCCCTGATGTCCTCCCACTGCTTCTGCGTGGAATCCCTGATCCTTGTCGGTATTTCTACCTGCATTGTTGAGTGCAAAATTTCTCCCCTTTTCCTAGTCCATAAACTGGGTCGGAATTTTTGGGTCCGAAAGTCGGGCCACATGTACATATCCGGGTGAGGTCTCCGTCCAGGCCTTCCAGTTTCTCCCATTGTCCATGCTCCGTACTATATAGGCCATTCTTTCAAAAAGGCGCGGTCCTAAAAATGCGTCGCCCTTTTCTGAGTAGCGGGGCCTTTCTGTGTAGTTGTTGTTGCTTTGTTCGTAGTCTCCTTTTTAGCCTCTATCGACGGCCCCTGTTTCCCTTTTGTGCTGCCCTTCCTTCCTTGTGGTCTTGACAAAACCATGTAGCCGCCGGTGCTAGCACTGGCCCTCGACGGTTGTTTTCCTTTTCCTTGTAAACATACGTTCCATGAAGACACTTTGATTCCTTGGTATGGGCGTGGAGCTCCCACTCGCGCCCAGCGGTATGCCCTGATAGCAACCCTTGAATGTTCAGACAGGAGGCCAAGGCCGCTCCTTCTGAGCTCCATGGGGCACTGCCCTATCCATATAGGCCAGGCCTGTTGGTCCTTGTCCATCCATGATCGAAGTGTTTCCACTTTGCTGAAATCATTGGTGAACTGATTCTACTCGACACCGACTTCGACCTGATCCTAGGGTACCCCCATATGGTTGAGTTGGGTATACTCCCTCAGGCTGAGTGGAACAAGGAGGGTAGCGACGAGCTGGACATTCCGTCGCCCGCCAAGTTCGACGCTGCCGTCTACCAGTTGAACCCCACTACGAGCGATACACAGGCCAAGATTCTCAAGGAGTTCAGCGCAGTGTTCGAAGATCGCAACGAGCCAAGCAAGCTCGAACCGTACGACTTGATCCTGAAGAGTGACAGGGTCGTGAACGCGCGACCATACTACATCCCCCCGGCGAAGGTAGCCGTCGTCAAGGAGCACATTGACGCTCTCCTGGCGAAGAGATTTATCCGTGCCTGTCAATCGCCTTACGCTTCGCCCGCGATGACAGTACCCAAGAAAGGGGGTAAGTCCCGATTCGTAGTTGACTTCAGACAAATTAACGACATCACCGAACCTTTCAACTACCCCATACCTCGTATTGACGAGGTTATCTCCCAGCTAGCGGGGAAGAAGGTCTTCGCAACCCTCGACCTCTCCGCCGGTTACCACCAAGTCGAGCTGACCGAGCGCTGCCGCCAGTACACCGCATTTACTACGGCTCTGGGGCAGTACGAGTACTGTCGGATGCCCTTTGGGCTACGCAATGCTGGAGCCCATTTCCAGCGGGCTATGGAGTCCGCCTTCCGGGGGCTGGTCGGCACAGCCTGTTATATATACATTGACGACATCATCATCTTCGGGGCAAGCGAAGAGGAATATCTCCAGAATCTCCGCAAGGTCCTCCTTCGCGCACGCGAGACAAAGTTACAGCTCAATAGGGAGAAGTGCCAGTTTGGCCGTGCCGAGGTCGAGTTCCTAGGTTGGGTAATCTCCGAGGGGCAGAAACACATCGCCCCCCGACCGGGTAGCCGACATTGCAGAGCTCCAGTTGCCCAAGAGCGTCCGTGGGATGCAGGGCTTAGTAGGCTTTCTGAACTATTTCAGAGATCACGTGGACCGTTTCGCCGAGATCGCCCTCCCCTTGACTGAGGCAATGGCCGGGCGCAGGCCTATCGGCCAGCCTGAACAGGACGCAGCGCTGAAGAAGATCAAGGATGCTCTCACATCGGCGGACGCACTCGCCATCTTCGACGCGACTAAGGAGCACACTATTATGACCGATGCCTCAGGGCTCGGCTACGGTGCAGTACTCCTCCAAGAGGGTAGGCCAGTATGCTATATGAGTAAGGCCTTTAATGAGGTGCAGTCGAGATGGTCTACCAGTGAGAAGGAGGCGTACGCCATTATAGCTGCCGTGCAACGCTGGCGCAAGTTCCTCAGTTGGGGCCATTTCACAATCCTGACCGACCACAGGAACCTCCTGTTCATGTTCCGGAGCGTTAACGCCAAGGTCAAGCGATGGGCTGACACCCTGTCCGACTTAGACTTCGGTATTGAGCATGTTGCAGGTTTAGACAACGCCGGAGCCGACGGACTATCGAGAGTTTTCACCGTACGCTCCCAGGCGACCACTGATCAGATTAAGAAGGCACACGAGATGGCAGGCGCTCATTTCTCGAGAAGACAGACAATCGACAGACTGAGAGCCGACGGGTTGAGCGTATCCCGCTCAGCTGTGGACGAGTTCATCTCTCATTGCCCCACGTGCCAAGTGCTAGAACGACCACCCGAGCAGACTGTGGCCGGGTTACATACGGCTGTAGAGACCCCGTTCAAACGCGTAGCGATCGACACTATGGGGCCATTCCCAACGCGGGACGGTATGACGCACATTACGGTCATGGTCGACATGTGCTCACGGTGGACCGAGCTGGTTGCCGTCTCCGGGACCACAGCCGAAGCAGCAGCTGACGCATTCGTCAACAACTGGGTACTGCGCTTCGGGTGCCCAGAGGTGTTACAGTCCGATGGAGGGCCAGAGTTTAACAACAAGCTATTCCAACGGTTGTCCAAGGAGTTGGGCTTTGATACGCACATCACTACGGCCCACCATCCACAGTCAAACGGGATGGTGGAGCGAGCCAACAAGGAGGTGTTACGCATCTTGAAGGCACGCAAGTTCCACATAAGAGACTCTAACTGGATACATCACCTGCCTGTCGCGAGCTTTATCATCAACGCCACGCCGCGAGTCCCAACCCGCCTATCACCGGCTGAGATCGTCCTGGGATATAACCTCACCGTGCCTAGCTCAATATACGTTACCAAGCAAGCATCAGCGAGCGCCAAGCAGTCACACCGGGCAGCCGCCGACGCGGCAATTCAGCTGGCGAAGGCTCGCATCCAAGCGATGAAGGAGGACGCGTGGTCGAAGGCCGTCTCGTCGCGTACGGAGATCCTGAGTCGTTACGTCTTGGTCAAGTACCCCTCTCGCCCACCTGACAAACTATCACCAGGGTGGAGAGGCCCGATGAGGCGCGTTAAGAGCATCAAGCAATCAGGCGTCACCGTGGCATATGAAGTCCAAGACATGGCAGAGTCACCCACGAATGGTAAGACCATCAAGGTCGATGCCGCACGAGTGCGAAGGTTCAACCCCGGTACACTAACTGACGACCAGATCCAGCAACTCGCTGCAACTAGCAGGGACGAGTGGTTGGTCGACCGCATTTCAGCAGCACGCGGGTCAGGTACCATGTCGCAGAAGAAGTACCTCGTGCACTGGGCCGGATTTGAGGACGAAGAAGCCACGTGGGAACCATATAAGAACGTTAAGGACTGCGCAGCTCTCGACATCTTCCTGGCGAACAATACAGACGGATAGCCCTTGTACATAGCCGTGTAAATAACGGACTATCAAGGCGCTAACCAAGATCATCAGAACATTTACTCGTCACCGGCAGACTCCTCGTCACTGGTCACCACTTCTTCCAACTCTACCTGCAGGGACTCAGGCAGAACGTCCCAGAGCTCGGAATGAGCCCTGAGGTACTGGTTGACCACAGCCACGCGGACAAGGTCTGCGTTAACCGGCGTCAGACTTGCTTCAGGGAACCCGTCGTAGGCGACAAGGAGCAAGAAGGAGCCAGCGCGACCACGGTAGGCCTGCTCAACGAACAGCCACCAGTGACCACGCACAGCCAGCACGCGATAATACCGGTCGCGCTCGTAGACCTGAAAGCGGGTCATATCCTGTGTAAGACGAAGAAACCGGGGTACCTACCGGGGGGGAGGCTGAGGGTCGGCAGCTCCTCGGCGCAGGCAAGGGCGTAGCAGTCATTGGCAAATCGATACAGGCACTGCCGGCCCTGCAGCACCCGGCTCCAGATCGCGTGCTGTAGCACTGCATAATACGGAACATGATGCGTAAGAAGATAGAGCCGGCGGACGTGGCTACGTGCCGTGTCGACCCCAACGGCAAGAAGGCGTGCCGCCTCATCCAGGACCTCCCGGCGGATATCGCCGGCACGGCGACCGTTGAATACCTGGTTCATGATCTCCCGGTCGCTGACACCGGAGCCAAGATCGAAGTACTTGCGGAAGCCGACAAGCAGATAGTAGTCATCGACTGCCCCAGACAGAGCGATGACGCCACCGTCGAGGCGCTGAACGGAGGTCAGCGATGCCTGGTTAAGCGCACCGCTCATCAACACATCGAGGAACGGCTGCACTGACAGCTCTAGATGCGATGAGAATGTCGATAACGTCGCCGTGACCGTCGAGATGACGTGATCGAGCTCACCCCGCAGCCGTGTGGCGCGATCAATGCGGGGAGGCTCGAACACCACGTCCGCGCCCGTGACTGCCGGCGGGAGAACTCGATCACGGACGCCGATACGGCGCTTGCCTCTAGCACGGCGAGACGGACGCGAATCGCCGACGACGGTTGCCGGAACCACGCTGGAATCGGGCTGGCGCTCCTGATCGTTGACTGTTGAGCCCGTAGCGGTTGTTGAAGCATCAATGGAGGACTGATTAGTCGTGTTGTCGGAGTTGGCGGTAGATCCAACGCGTCGACGAGCACGCTTGCGAATAACGTGGCGGAAGACGCGATTGAGGGCGGCAATGTCATCGTCATCGCTTAGTTCCTCGATTATAGCCTTCATTGCGGCGGTATAATTCTCCATATCCTCAAACGGCTGCTTTGAAATCCTTCAAAGCAGCATTTACATGCATTGACGTAATTATCGTACTTTATGGGAACTACTGCAACCTAGCTGACTAACCCGCAGACCATAGCAGCCATGATCATGACCGGAGCCTGGGCGCAGGAGGTCGATTCGATGACGCTCATGAAGCCTTGAGGAGAATCGTGAAGATACTCCTCAATATCCCACAAACAGTGCAGCAACGAAGGCTTTTACTAAGTATTGATGTTGTTATTCATGAAGGACACACGTAGCGCAGAGCAGCACCTTCATTCGGCACCGAAAAGAAAAAAACGTCGAGAACTCGCCAACGAAGCGTCGTTGAGGGCTGAAAACCCCATTTTTGACAACTATACGCTGGCTAGCGCTTTGCATACCGCGTATAGTGAAACTTTCGAAACCGCGGTTCATTGTGCCATAAAATGCACAGCCGAACCAAACCGCCACAATCACGGCCGTATTCCGGCCGTGGAGGGGCAGGGACATGTAAGATACCCTATACCTAACTTAGCGCGCGCGTTTATATAGTGGTACCACAAGATTTTTATAGATACAGATTCGAATAATAGTATCAACCATATCTTTACATAATACTGGCTAAGATCGTAGATCAAGGCCTGAAGGGCAGACATAGCCTACTCTACCGCCAATAGAGTAGACTGTTTCGATCGTACTTGGTGGCTCTCGTACGTTCGAAGCGGTTGTCACTTCACTAATCCTCATCGGCTATTGCCGACCATATATATGCGTTGCTTGAGGTCGTGCCTTGCAGGCACTGGAGGGGCAGTGCAGTGGGTCTTACCCAATGTTACATAGGATTACCATTTCATAGATTTATATAGTATTGACCATATTCACCACATCATGGGTTTTCTTATATTAAACAATCTTTCCCTAGCCATAAGGCTACAGCGGTTGACATATTCACTGCTGTTGTCGGACCGTATTGTCTGCGGGACCCCGTGGCGGGCTGCTGCGAGCCACAACGCTCTTGCTGCTTCATCTGAGTTGTTCGCTGGTGCGGGATAGAGCTCGGTATACTTCGAGAACGTGTCTGTTGTTGTAGGCGCGCGGGGGTAGAACAACAACGAACAATGCGAAGTGTTTAAAAATAAAAGACAAATCAAGACCAGATCGTAATCAGATCAGGAATAAATATATGCATGGATCTAAAGATCCACGACACTTCCCTCCCATGGTCAGTAATTGGGCGCCACTGAGCTATGGTGAGCCCAGTTGCTCCCTCGGGATGCTCTAAGGGGGAAATCAGGATCAAAATCTCGTCAGCAATCAATTGATGACGACATCCAACGAGTTTTCCTATTGCTGGAAGTAATGCCAGTTGAATGAGCACGATCCCAACAAGAGCGCGAAAATGGCCCTTTGAAGGCCCAACGAGGCCTCAATGGCGAGTTCTCGCTATTTTCGCTTTCTTCCCTCCGTTCGAGCTCGTAGCCGCCTAAGATCTCAACGACGAGCCATATAAGTAATCAATATCAAGTAGTTAGCCGTATAGAAGCGGTATCCACCACCAGTTACTTAGTTATGTTCAAATTAGTTAGTTTCCGGATGGTGGCGGTGAAAGCGGTAGAGAACGAAGAAACAGAGGTCCATTTACGTGCAGTATGGACATGTTGCGGCTATGATGATGGCTTAAGCCACCACTTGTACCGTCTTAAGTTCTTCTTGAGCCTGGGGTGAGCGGCAAGGTACGCGTCGAACGCCTCGAGCTGATCCATAGACTTATCGAACTCGTTCCATGTGGAGTCGGCGTCATCGTACCCCTCATACGCGACGGACAGTTGCAGCCGTCCAGCTCGGACCCGGTGAGCAAGGATGGACCGGACTAGGTACTCACCTTGGTGATGTAGTCAATATTAATATCTACCAATATCCCCGGGATGGTCCAAACCTCTTTTTACTTGTAAAACCTATCTCTTCCAAGACTACAGTACTAGTACTTTCCCGATGGATAGAGACGGGAAGAACCAAGCACCACTACTCAAGGAAGCTACTTTCAGGGCTTTCGTGACGTTTACTACATCATTGCGTGACTTCAAGGCCAGAGGTGGCAAGGCGAAGCTCCGGAAGCTCATCAGTCCGGAGATACAGTCCTACGTATGCCAGGTGTTAGGCTTAGAGGCCCTCGAGGACGTCCCGCTTCCTCAGGGTGATCAACAGGGCGACCAACCTTCCACAACATCACGCAAGGTCAAAGAGAGGACTATTATGCAGCGGCTCGCTGCTGCCTTGCGTCCCACCAGGAAGGAGCAATGTCTGAACCTCATCAGGCTCCGCATCGCGGCATTCACGCCACTCGAGGTTTCGAGACTGAACTCGCAGTTCAACACCTTGTTCGAGTGCCTTGACCTGGTCGAGGACGACACTATTCGTGAAGCACATACTTGCGGGCGTTCGCCGTGAAGGGCCAGTCCCTTTACTTCAGACTGAAGGAGCAGACTGAGGGGCGCTCACTTGCTGAGACCCAGCAGTATGCCATGAAGACGGCGCGCGACGTAGTCGAGTCCGCGGAGTACCTCGCTCCGTTCGCTGAGGCCATTCATCCCGACCAGCCGCGCCGCCCGGCAGCTCCTGTGCCAGGCGCCCAACCCCAACGTGCGGACAGCCGTGACCGGCGCGACCGCCCATACGACCGTCGTGACCGCCCGTATGACCGCCACCGCCAAGATCGCCCAGACAAGCGGTCCCGCGATCGGGCTCGCCCCACCAGCACCATGCCGACCTGCTACAACTGCGGGGGCAAGGGCCATTTTAGTCCCGAGTGCCGGAAGCCCAAGGTCAAGTGCGAGAAGTGCGGGCGCGAGGGCCACAAGAGAGAGTTCTGTGACCGTATAAAGGTCCAGAACTATTCTTATTTGTCTTGTTTCGCGGCGTCTAGCAAACGCAGGGCGCAGGCTCTACCGATTGTATCCGGATCTATATACAGGACCAGCACAGAGTCGATGTTATTCGACTGTGGCGCGTCAGCAACCTTCATATCGCCGCAGGTGGCCGAGAAGTCCGGCGAAAAGATCCTGCATTGTGACCCGGTCGAGGTGACGACACCGGCTGGAGTCATCACAGTCGACCAGACTGTTCCGATCGAAGTAACCTTTGCTAAGTCAGCTCTTGTCCCCCGTGGGTGCACCTTCACTACCCGTGCGTATCTTCTACCCTCAGAGTATGATTTAATCATTGGATACCCTGATATGGTCACCCTAGGGATCCTCCCACAGATTGACGACTGCGAGGGGTCTGACACCCAAGACGCCGAGCAGGCTGAAGACGTCTCAACGGTCATTACTCCCCAGAAGCTGAGCCTATTCACCTTGTCTGACAAGTCATCTTCCCTTCAGGACAGACTGCTCGCGCGGTTTGACGGCCTGTTCGAGGACAGAGTAGGGCGTCCGAGTAAGCTCATCCCTTACGATCTAGTCTTGTCTGATGATGAACCCGTCTTTAGCCGCGAGTTCTTCATGCCGCCGGAGAAGAAGACACTTCTCCAGGAACACCTTGACGACCTATCCCGGCATGGCTTCATCCAGCCATCAGCATCGGCTTACTCCTCACCGGCATTCTTGGTCCCAAAGGGGAAGGACCGTACCCGGTTCGTTATCGACTTCCGTTTGGTCAACGCGAAGACTCCCCCATTCAACTACCCTATCCCGATCATAGAGGATTGCCTTGCTAGGCTTAGGGGTAATACCATCTTTGCTACGCTCGACTGTAAGGCAGGCTACCATCAGGTGGCACTGACGGACCGTTCCCGTCCCCTGACCGCTTTCGGGACCCCCCTCGGACGGTTTGAGTACACGACTATGCCCTTCGGTCTGCGTAACGCTGGCTCACATTTCCAGTGGGCCATGGAGCAGGCTTTCTCCGACCTGATCTCGGCGGGCAAGTGCCTGATTTACATCGATGACATTATTGTCATGGGTCGGGATGAGCCTTCGTACATAAGGAACCTATGGGACGTCCTGAAACGCTGCCAAGAGTATGACCTACACTTAGGCCGCGACAAGTGTGTCTTCGCCGCGGCTGAGGTCGAGTTCCTGGGTCGACTCGTGTCCGGAGACACCGTGAGGATTGCCGAAGACCGCATTGACGACATTAAGAAGCTGAAACTACCGACCAGCAAGCGGTCCGCACAGGCACTCGTCGGTTTCCTCAATTATTTCCGTGACTTCGTGCCCAACTTCGCGTCCCGAGCTCATCCTCTGTTGCAGGTGTCGGCTGGCAAGGCCGAACCCGGTGGGCCGGGTCAGCAAGCGGCCCTGGGCGACGTTATCGCCGAGCTCCTTAAGCGGGTCTCCCTCGTTCACTTCAAGACGGACGCGACACATGTCCTCATGACCGATGCCTCAGACGTGGGATGCGGCGCCGTATTACTACAGGACGGGCAGCCGATCGCTTTCATGTCCCACGCATTCTCCGCGGTCCAGACTAGGTGGAGTACCACAGAGCAGGAAGCCTACGCAATCATCCTGGCAGTCCAGCGTTGGCGGAAATTCCTCTCGTGGACTCACTTTACCATCCGTACTGATCATCGCAACCTGCTGTTCATGGCCAAGTCCATCAACCCCAAGGTCCGTCGATGGTACGACCAACTGGCTGACCTCGATTTTACCATACGTCACGTTCCGGGGGTTGACAACGGGGCAGCAGACGGCCTCTCTCGCGTGTTCGCTAACACCCTCGATACCCAAGTCGCGGACAAGCTGCAGAAGGCGCACCACTTTGCCGGGGCCCACTTATCCGCCTGGGCGACCAAGAACCTTCTTCGAGACTGGGGCGTGCGCGTCCGCCAGAAGGATGTGGACGACTACATCGCCAAGTGCCCAATATGCCAGTTAAGGCGTAAGCCCCCAGCCTCATCCGACGCGGGTTTGCACACCGCGGTCGAACATCCCTTCGACCGAGTGGCCATGGACACTATGTCCGCCACCCCGTGCACGGTCGACGGTACGACCTATAAGTATGTCCTCGTCGTCATAGACATGTGCTCACGTTGGACTGAGCTGATTCCGCTCCAGACTACCCGAGCGGTCGAGACGTCTAGGGCGTTCGTCAATAACTGGGTCCTCCGGTATGGCGTACCAAAGGTACTGCAGACGGATGGGGGATCCCAATTCGTCAACGCGGTCTTTAACGACCTGAGTGCCCGACTCGGGTTCACGACGAGGAAGACGACGGCTCACCACCCTCAGTCGAATGGTTTAGTTGAGCGAGCGAATGTTTCGGTGAAGTCCATCCTGACAGCGCGTCGTTACCAGTTTAGATCCAATGATTGGGTCCACAGCTTACCGATTGCTCAGTACCTTGTTAACTCGACCCCTCGAGTCCCTACTCGACTCTCCCCAGCCGAGATCCTGTATGGTACCGAGATGCGGGTGCCGAAGGACATCACCTTCATCGCGCCGAGCGAGACATATATCGTCGACCAACAGGAGGACTGGCTGTCTGAGGCCAAGGCGTACCGGCTCATGGCTGCCGAGCGTATTAAGAGCAAGCGGTTACTACAACAGTATAGGCCGGACACCCGCGCTACTGTCTCGACTCCCTACGTCCTGGTGGCTTACCCCGACAGACCTCCCGACAAATTCGCCGCCGGGCTGCGTGGCCCAATGGCGTTAGTGTCTGTGCACCAGGAGTACAACAAAGTTGTTGCCTATACTGTGCGAGACCTTGAATCACTGAAGCAGTTCCGAGTCGACGCCTCCCGGGTCCTCCCATTCGATCACGGCGACATGTCCTTGGAGCAAGTTGCTCGCTTGGCTAACACAGTGGCGGCCGAGTACGTACCGAGCAAGATCGTGAAGTCCCGGCCCGAGTCTGGTCCGGTCGAGAGTCGCGAATACCTGGTCGAGTGGCAGGGCTATGAGCCAGACGAGGCGTCGTGGGAACCATTCGAGAATGTCGATGGCTGTGACAAGTTTGAAGACTTTCTTGAGCAGAGAGGCTTACACCGTGCTGCGCACTCCAGGCAGTAAACGGATTCTCAGTCAAGATTTATTGATAGTCGTCATCGGATTCGTCGTCAGGACCGTTGATCCAGTCCTCAAGCCCGAAGTCCACCAGGTACTCGCGGACCACGGTGACCGCAGCAAGGGTTGAGTCCAGACCAGTGCACGTGGGGGCGGTGTAGCCCTCGTACTGCACATGTAGGATGAGGCGACGGTCAGGGCCAGCGGTCAGGATTTCATGACCTAACACGTCCAGGACGTCATACTCACGCTCAGGGTCAGAGACCTGCAGGGCCAGGCCGAGGCGTTGCGGCAGGGATGGGAGCTCGTCCATGAGGCGGAGGTTGGCTACCAGGGCGGCCCAATGGGCTTGGGTCACCGAGACGTGATCGGAGCGCTCGCCGTGGAGGAACAGACGGTAGTACTCCGGCGCGAGAGCCAGGACGACCACGCGGTAGAGGGTCTGGCGAGCCATGCTGGAGCCACAGCCGAGTGCACGGCCGAGCGCTGACAGGACCTGGGGGCTGACGTACTGGTTGGAGGTACCGTCACTCTTCAGGTGGAACACGCCGGCGGAAATGGCGGCGCGGACGATGTCCGAGTCGGTCTGACCCCGGCTGCCGGAGCGCTCACGGAGAAAGCGCAAGGCGCGGTGCTCCCTCTGGAGCTGCACCAGCAGAGTGGCCGAGATGTCGAGGAGGGCGCCCGCATCCCCGCTCCAGAGCGTGCCGGTGGATAGATGGTCGAAGATGGCCTCAAGGGGCACCTCAACGAAGTTGACATACCCCGCAAGGCAATCACGCACCACAGCGGACAGCAGAGGGTCGCGGTGGGTGAAGCAACCCTGCATGGCACCGCCCGCAGGCACCCGACAGAGATCTCTGGCGGAAGTTGCCGGCACTACGATCGAGCTGTGTAAGAGGACCGGAGGTGCACAAACCGTTTCAGGGGGTTCTTCGACGCATCTCCATAGCGCTTACGGATAGCCTTCTGTCGAAGAGCGCTCAGGGATCGGGCCTTATGACGCTGACAACGAGCGATCGTCGCTAAGGCGTTATCGAGTACCTTACGGTAATCAGCATCGGCTAATTCGCCTGAAAGCTCGCGAATCTTATCGAGGGCGCGCGTATCCTCCATGTTTGGCCGCTTTTTCTCAGGAAAAAGCGACATATCCTGCACTTTTCCCGAAAGACGATGGGAAGTGCCCATAATGATCCCCATGATAGACCATTCTCAATATTTATACCTCAAACACAGTCCACGAGACTTCTGTCGTCCGTGGAGCAGTGTTACTGATGTTGATTAGGTTTCGATGCAGCGCAGAACAAAAAAGAGCCAGAACTTGCCAACGAAGCCGAATTGGGGCCTCAAAACCCCTTTTTCGGGCGCTGTGTAAGAATGGGGCGGATCAGCCTAACGTACTACGGAACTTTCAGTATGAGCGATGGCGAAATGCCTAAAAATGCTCGGGGCGAGAATTCCCGAGCCGAGCGCGAGCCCCAGAGTGCCCGCGAGGGGGCGGGGCTGTGGTACGTCCTTTTTATACTTATACAGGAGCTCCTGAACCCATATCTTAACTTCTTTCGCAGCATGACCACTGAGCTGCTCCAGGGCGACTGTATCGGAACTATTTAATACGAGAAAAAAACCCTCTCAGGTGAATATGGTCGATATATATAAAGGAGCCTGCGACACACTACCTCCCTCCCGGGGAAGTGGCCCACCGCAGTCGATGGTCGCGAGCATACAGCTGAGCGAGCTCTACCTGTCGTAGGTTGAGCCAGGGCTCCCACGTCGGCGTCGTGTAGTCGAGCCATTTGACTTGAAGTGTCTTGTTCTTCGTGTTATGGCCCAGGATAGCCTCCACAACGTACTCCTCCTCGTCGGTGGCCTGAAGCTGGCGTGTTCGGTCCAGCTCCAGGTTCTCGGGGATGACCATGAGTCTGTCTTCATGGACAATCTTCACTTGATCGCTGATCAGCGAGGCGATCTCGACTGTTTTGTGCTTCAGTGTCCTGACGACCTTATACGGGCCTAGCAGACCGTGGAGCTTTGACTTCCGGACTGGATTAAGCAACACCAGGTCCCCGGCTTTCAGGCCCGACTCCCGGGCTGATGGTAGTTCTGCTTCGCTCAAAAGTTGGACTAAGTCACGCTGCATTCGGGTCAGGTCGTCTCTGTGCTGCATCGCTCTGTCGGCTGGGGTGAGGAGCTCGTCGCCGCCCGTCTCGCTCTCTTCCCACCTCCCTCCGATCTCAATCCTGTGGCCAAATATGATCTCGCTTGGGATCAGTAGAGTGTCTGAGTTGGTCGTAGAGTTGAGTATGTGCTGTATATAAGGTAGGATGTCTGACCAGCTGTCATACTGCTGTGTTGTAAGTGTGAGCCAGCGTAGGTGTCGTGCCTCCTCCCCATTTCGACGCTCTACTACGCCGTTAGACTCAGGATGGTAGGGTAGTGTCCTCTGGTGGTATGTGTTCAGCTGTTCGAGGAACTTCTTGACAGTGCGGTTGACATATTCACTGCTGTTGTCGGACCGTATTGTCTGCGGGACCCCGTGGCGGGCTGCTGCGAGCCACAACGCTCTTGCTGCTTCATCTGAGTTGTTCGCTGGTGCGGGATAGAGCTCGGTATACTTCGAGAACGTGTCTGTTGTTGTAGGCGCGCGGGGGTAGAACAACAACGAACAATGCGAAGTGTTTAAAAATAAAAGACAAATCAAGACCAGATCGTAATCAGATCAGGAATAAATATATGCATGGATCTAAAGATCCACGACACTTCCCTCCCATGGTCAGTAATTGGGCGCCACTGAGCTATGGTGAGCCCAGTTGCTCCCTCGGGATGCTCTAAGGGGGAAATCAGGATCAAAAATCTCGTCAGCAATCAATTGATGACGACATCCAACGAGTTTTCCTATTGCTGGAAGTAATGCCAGTTGAATGAGCACGATCCCAACAAGAGCGCGAAAATGGCCCTTTGAAGGCCCAACGAGGCCTCAATGGCGAGTTCTCGCTATTTTCGCTTTCTTCCCTCCGTTCGAGCTCGTAGCCGCCTAAGATCTCAACGACGAGCCATATAAGTAATCAATATCAAGTAGTTAGCCGTATAGAAGCGGTATCCACCACCAGTTACTTAGTTATGTTCAAATTAGTTAGTTTCCGGATGGTGGCGGTGAAAGCGGTAGAGAACGAAGAAACAGAGGTCCATTTACGTGCAGTATGGACATGTTGCGGCTATGATGATGGCTTAAGCCACCACTTGTACCGTCTTAAGTTCTTCTTGAGCCTGGGGTGAGCGGCAAGGTACGCGTCGAACGCCTCGAGCTGATCCATAGACTTATCGAACTCGTTCCATGTGGAGTCGGCGTCATCGTACCCCTCATACGCGACGGACAGTTGCAGCCGTCCAGCTCGGACCCGGTGAGCAAGGATGGACCGGACTAGGTACTCACCTTGGTGACGGGCGGCCCAGTCGGCAAGCTCTTTGTCGGTGTAGGTGCCCCTGAAGTGAGTTAGCGAGTCAGCATGAGCTTCGAAGTCCTTGTTGAGCGTGAAGTCACGAACAATGTACACATTCGGCCGCTCGGCCTTGCGGATGATCCGACAAGGACCGCGTGTGATCACGTGGCCGGTAGTGTTCCTGCGAACTATCACGCCCTGACCCACGAGGTGCTCCGCTGCGTGCGTTGCTGTAGGGGATTGCCGGGAGGTCATTTTGAGCTGTTCGGACCTCAAAGCCTGGAGTGTGGAGTAGAAGAGCTCCATGGAGAGAGAGCCTGCAGGTATCGGTACTTCCTTCCCGAATAAAACCTGGTTCGGCGATAGCTGAGACGTGCTGAGAGGGGCGTTGTTGATAATTGATGTGATTTGGTTCACACCCTCCTCCCACGTACCATCATTCTCCAAGAGATATGCGCGCAGGTGGCGCTTAACCTCCTCATTCTGCCTTTCTACGGATCCTTGCCCAGCTGGGTGGTAGGGTGTCCCGACCTTGTGAATAATGCTAGACTGGTTGCAGAAGGACTTGAACTCCTCAGAACAGAACTGCGAGGCTCCATCAGTGATCAGAGTGGCAGGGGTGCCGTAGTGTTGTCTCCAAGACGACAGGACGCGGATAGCCTCGGATGAGGTTGTATCGGTGGTGGGATAAACCTGTGTCAAACGGGAGAAGGTGTCCACCACGACAAGGCCGTAAGAGTGGCACCCGGGGACGTCCATGGGGCCGATCGAGTCAGCCTGGACCACTTCAAAGGGATAGCTCCCCATGAGAGAGTGGCGTTCCGACGGGATAGTGGATCGCTTAGAGCGCACCAGCTGGCAAACCGGGCATTCGCCAATGAACCGACGGACGTCGGACTTCATGCCGGGCCATGAGAGACCGGCTTGAGCGATTTTCCGGCAGGTGGCGTCACGGCCAAGATGGCCTACTGAGCCATTGTGGTGAGCTTGGAAGGTGGTGAAACGTTCGTCAGGGACGTCGTCCAAAGTGAATAGTCGAGAGAGAGCGTCGGCAGCGCCGTTATCGACCCCAGCGACGTGGCTGATGCTGTAGTCGTACTCGGAGAGTGCCATGGCCCAGCGCATGACCTTCGCGTTGATACTGTGGTGCATGTAAGTCAAATTGCGGTGGTCCGTGTGGATTTCAAACACTATGCCGGCTAGGTAGCGCCTAAGCTTCGTAATGCCGTGGAATATTGCGAAGCACTCTTTCTCGATAGTGCTCCATCGTCTTTGTGTCGACGAGAGAGTCTTGGCAAAATATGCGACGGGTTTTCCCTCGGAGTTGGTCAGCACACCGCCTATCCCGACGTCAGAAGCGTCTGTAAATAAATGCAGTGCCTCTCCGGGACGTGGGTGGACTAGGACTTCCTCGTTCAAGAGGCGGTCCTTGATCCAGGTTAAGGCAGCGTCCTGCTCCTGTCCCCAGTCAAACTTGGATGCCCTCGTGAGTGAGATAAGGGGTTCCATCCTCGTTGCGTAGTCGGGTAGGAGAGCGCGGAAGTAGTTAGCTAGACCAATGAGGGCGCGGAGACCAGTGAGAGATGTCGCGGGGCGTAGGGCCTTAATGGCGTCGAGGCGATCAGAGGAGACCCGCTTACCGTGTGCGTCAATGTGCCAGCCCAGATAGTCTATCTCCGTGGCGGAGAACACAGACTTCGCTAGATTGAGCTTCAGGCCATGCCTGGAAAGGCGAGACAGCACATCTTGAAGGTTTGCGAGGTATTCCTCTTTGGATCGGCCGAAAACTACTATATCATCGATGTAGACCAAGCACTTAGTGTAGAGTGCACCACCCATAGCCTTCTCAAGAGCCCGCTGCATGTGAATAGGCGCGTTTTTCAGCCCAAAGGGCATACAGCAGTATTGCAGCTTTTTTCTTTCCAGCTGTAAAAAGCTGTGAGAGGCCTAGAATGGGGGTCAATCTCAACCTGGTGAAATGCTTTTGTGAGGTCCAAGGCAGCGAAAAACTGCATGCCCTCGAGATGAGACACGAGGTCATCGATCAATGGTAGGGGATGTATAAGGTCCAGGGTGACCTTGTTGAGCTCCCGAAAGTCCAGACACATCCTGGCTTCACCGTTGCGTTTGCCAGCCATGACAATAGGGTTGTTGTATGGGGAGTCAGACGGCTCCAGGACTCGTAGAGACTCTAGGGTGTCTGTTTGACGATGAATCTCTTTCATCACGGAGTCGGAGTATCTGTATGGATAACGGTTGATGACTTGGGCATCCTTGGTGCGTATGGTGAAGGGATATAGGAGAGATGGGGACGAAATGTCGCCGGTGACGTCGTACTTCTTCAGTAGCCTTTGGATCTCTTCTCTAAATAGTTCGATCCGCGGCTCATCGGGTTCTTCCGCCATGGCGTCCAGTTCCATGTCCTCCTCGTCATCCAGGATGGAGATGTCGGAGACCTCTGGGATCTCGAAAAGGCCTGTGTTCCGTAACGTGGGGAAGCCAATGAAGGCGTCGAAATCAAGGTTTGGGAGGATGATAAACTTGATATCGGCTGTCAGGTCGTGGCCTGTCACGGAGGGAAAGTGGACTGAGAGTTGCGCGATATGGGTGCACACAACAATCTGTCCGGTGGCTAGCCTGATACGATGGCGCTCTGGATTGAGCGTGACACCGATTGACTTCGCGAGGGCTAGGCTGAGGAAATTCGCGGTGGCTCCAGTGTCGTATAGTGCCATGACCTTGTGGTCCCCAAGGTGAATTGGGTAGATTGGTCGATCACGCACATTGTCAGTGCCTCAGTTATTATTATTGCTATTTATAATTACGGGCACACTCACCCCTGCTTCGCAGGTTATGTGTAAATACTGTTGTCGCCACAGAATCGATTCTAGTACAGACTCATGTTTGCCAAAACCCAAATGACAATTCCAGAGCTCGACGCTATTAACCTCGACCGCGAGAGCGTCCGCTCCTTCAAGAGGCAAGTCCAACGCCTCAAGGTGTTCGCACCTGACGCGAAAGCCTCCCTTTTCCTCACCGACGCCTTGTCGGATCTCATTCAGCGACAGTTCGACCTCAACGCTGAAACCATCACCGAAGAGGAGCTCTTCAAGCACCTCGACAAGCTCGTCGGCCCTCAAACATCCCGCCAATGGCTCGCCGAGCTGAGCAAGGTCCGCTGTGAATCCACTATCACCGACCTCAACACCCGCACCGTCCTTGTGCGCAAGTACATCAACGCATTCCAGGACATCTTCCAGCTCTACACAAAGGGCACATTCTCCGAAGAGGAGAACCTCTCCCGCGACGACGATACCGTCATCGAAAAAGCCACCAAGCTGTGCCTCTCCCATCTGGCACCTGACGCTTTCCAACGTGTCGTCCGCACGGAGTATGACCTCCGAAAGCCAACCAAGCTCGAGGACGTGTACAAACTCATCACCGAGGCCGCCCGGGTTGAAGACCAGCTTCGCCTGGACATGACGCGCTACGGCTACGATCTAGTGCGCACCAAGAAGGCCAGAACCAAGGCTAACAGCGACCCCGACACTGACGAATCCTCCAGCACCAAGCAGGCCCTCCCCATCAAGGCCAAGGAAGCGGCTCCCACCTCCAAGCCGCGTCCGAACGACATCCATCCGACCAACAGGCCCCCGAAGACCCCTTGCCCCATCTGCCAGGGCAATCACTGGCGGAACGAGTGTCCCCGTTCAGAGAAGACACGCTCCAGGGGAGTCGGGCGGCGGCCTCAGAGCCAAATCTGAGCTCAAGGCCAAGACCCCGTTCGAGGCCATGATCCTTGACGATGCCGAGATCGACACCGAGGACGACGTGCTCAAGACTACGGGCCATATAAATGGCCAAGAGTACGTGTTCCACATTGATTCATGCGCCAGACGTTCAGGAGTTTCGGAGGGACTAGCAAAGGATCTCGCCCTACCCCATTCAACGGGCCCTACGCGGCATTATTTACTGGCAGACCAGTCAGTGGCCACCGCTAATGGCCGGACCTCCGCGGACCTCCGAGTGGCCCTAGCTGGCCACGAGACCCGCTTCACTGCCAACCTCGACATCATACCAGGGAAAAACCCCCTGATCCTCATAGGCTGCGATATTCTGAGAAGCCTCGGATGCCTCACTTCCGATGGCCTTTTTGTTAAGCTCGTGAAAGAAACCGCAGCAGACGAAGGGGACGATATTCCTTTCAGACCAGCAGAAGAATTACTGCTGACCGACGACGTACAGCCCAACATTGAGATCGAGGAGCTTAAGCAACCGATCACAGCGATATTGGTGCAGCACCCTCACGTTTTTGACGGCCTGGCGCCCGGAGGAGCCAAGGTGCCCGCCATGCGCATCCCGCTAGTGGACGAACAGCACCTCGTGCAAGCCAAGCCCCGCCGCCTCAATCCCAGACGCCGTGAGCAAGTCAGAGAAGAGCTGCAGCGCCTGCGATCGGCAGGTATCACACGGGCCTCACAGGGACCGTTTGCCTCTCCCATTGTCGTCGTAGACAAGGCATCCGGCGCCATCAGACTGTGTATTGACTATACAGCTCTCAATAGGATCACAGTCAAGGACCACTTCCCCCTCCCCGACTTGAAGTCGTTTGTGCGGGAAGCATCCGGCTCACGCTTCTTCGCGGCGCTGGACCTCACGTCCGGGTATCATCAAGTCCCAGTCCACCCGGACGACGTCCGCAAGACGGCTATGATCACCCCAGACGCGTATGACGAGTTCGTGCGGGTGCCATTCGGCCTAGCAAATGCGCCGTCTCACTTCCAAAGAGTCATGCAAGGAGTCCTCGCACCCGTGCTTCACAAGGGTGTTATGGTCTACATTGATGACATCCTCATCCACGCAAAGACACAGGAGGAATTCCTCCAGACGCTAGAGCACACCTTAGTGCTACTCGATCGCCATGACTTGAGACTTAACCTCGCGAAGTGCAAGTTCGCCTCCCGTAAGGTCAAGGTCGTCGGCTTCGACATCTCGGAGCAAGGTCGCAGCGTGGACCCCGAGAGAGCCAAGGCCCTCAACGACATCACATCTCCCACCTCTGTCAAGGACATGCGACGCATCGCTGGCATGTTCAATTACATCGCTGAGCACCTTCCGCGCGCACAGGAGCTTCTTGGCCCGCTCTATGACGCAATCAAGGCCGAGGAGTGGGGTGATCCACAAGAACAGGCCCTCCAGAGCCTCAAGGAGGCCACAGCGGAGGCCATCACCCTCACCCAGCCGGACCCGGGTCTACCCTGGCATCTCTATACAGACGCGTCCGACAACGCGGTCGGCGGTATTCTATACCAGATCGCTGCGGACGGCCAACATCAGCCCGTCACGTTATTCTCCAAGAGACTAACTGATGTGCAACGCCGCTGGTGCACCTATGATAAGGAACTGTATGGTATCCTTAGTGCACTCACCAGATCAGACATGCAGCCCCTGTTCACCATGGCCACGGACCTACACGTCCACACGGACCATCGCAATATCGTCTACCTCATGAAGCGCTCGGACTGCTCACCGAAGGTAATGCGCTGGAGGATCACCCTCCAGCAGTTCCCCGCGGAGATATCACATGTGGCAGGGGAGGACAACGCTGTGGCAGACGCTCTTAGTCGCTGCTGCTTCCTGACCACTGACGACATACCAGAAGACGCCCGCGCCATCCTCCGGACCCTTCATGGAGGATCCGCCGGCCACCCATCAGCCAGAATCATCCGCAGGCTGGCAACGCCAGCTCAACGCGAGACCATTGACCCCTACATCGACGCCTTCGTTCGGACCTGTCCGACATGTCTGAAGACTCGACAGATCCAAGCGCGCCAGACCGCGTGGCATAGCACGCAGAGGGTAGAGCCGTTCGAGACAGTCCAGCTGGACACGATCGGGCCCCTGCCCGAATCCACTCGGGGCAATCGATATATCATCACCATCATTGACTCCTTTACCAAGTACGTCGACCTAGTTCCAGTCCGGGACACGTCGGCAGACTCAGCCGCACAGGCCCTACTCGCATTCGCTGGCCGCTTCGGCATTCCTCAGGAGATCCACACCGATGGAGGATCCCAGTACCGCAACAAGCTTATGGAGAAGCTTACGAGTGAATTGACCCTCAAGCACCACATTGCTACAGCCTACCATCCACAGAGCTCGGGTATAGTTGAGCGAGCGAATGGCACGGCCGTGCGCGCTCTACGCAAACTCATGATGGAAGCAGAGTCCAACGAATGGCAACGATGGCTTTATATGGCCCAATTCCTCGTCCTCCGCTCCACATCGCTCTCTTGGGGGAATATCACCCCTCGAGGCCTTACTGGGCATCAGCCCTCGACACTTGAAGACCCCACGCAGCTACACCGACCCCGAGCGCGCATCTACAGCTCTCGCCAGTCACATCGAGGCCCTCGGCCGCATCCGCGCACTGAGCAAGCATGCTGTGGAGGAGTACAACGCGGCTAAGCGCCGGGGAGATCACTTCAAGACCACCCACAGGTGGAAGCCGCACGAGTTTGCGTTTATCATCCCGAGCAGGAAGCCCCAGAAGCTCTCACCCTTCCTCCGGGGACCACTTAAGGTCCTGGGTCGTGGCGAAGACCCCAACGTCTACCGACTGAAGGACCTCATTACGAAGAGGGTGGTCCACATCCACGGGGAGCGCATGATCGCAGCGCCCGTCAGCCCAGAGGCGGCCCTCAAAATGGCGGCCCTGGATCACGACGAACTTGTCGTCGAAGCCATCCTGGATCACGACCTGAGGAAGGAACCAGGCCTGATCAAGATTCTCTGGGCAGGATTCGAACGCTCAGAGGCTACGTGGGAACCTCTAGATGCAGAGAACCGCCAGCTCGTCGCATTAGACAGTTACTTGTTGACGCTACCGCCCGACGAGCGCTCAAAGCTGGAAAAGCGACTATAGAACATCAGCCCATCCTAATCTCATGTTGATGTTGCTTATTGTACAAACATTCATCCGAACGAACGCAGTTCGAACAGGAACATCATGCATTCCCTCATCGAGAACCGATAGCAGGAAAAGGGGGGAAAGAAGGACTTTCTAACAAGTATCCTTCGCGTTTCGAACACACCAGGCTCATTCTGGACATCATACCGTCATCACGAACAACTCGCTCATCAATTGATCCGCTGTTCGACAAAAGTGACCATCCCGGGACTCGAACCCAGACTCCTGGCGAATATCGTGGAGAATATCCTCGAGATCTGACCGAAAGATTTGATGACATCAAAACATATCTTCGGCACCATTCATACGCCCCACTTACAGCTCGAGGGGGGTAGTGTCAGTGCCTCAGTTATTATTATTGCTATTTATAATTACGGGCACACTCACCCCTGCTTCGCAGGTTATGTGTAAATACTGTTGTCGCCACAACATCGGTGCACGAATGGGCTTCATCAATAGCGTCCAGGTAATCTTCAGTCAACTCAAGGCAGGGCTGATCTTTTAATTCAGCTTCTGCCTTGGTCTCGTACCGAACGCGTTCCTGCTCCTTGGCCTGTGTGAGGGAGAGCTGCATCGTCTTGCGCAGACTGCGCTTGTCGGCCTCGGTCTTGCACCTTTGGCGCAGACGGGCGTCGCTGATGTTCGATAGGAATTTGGTTACCAGATGAGACTCCTTGGGGCGAACGTCACAGCAGTTTTGCAGGGTACGGCGGTACAGCAGACAGTAGTGCATCATGTTCTCGTATAGCTCGCGGCCCTTCGAAAAGCTTATATCGTTGAAGCGATCGAGGGCACTCTGCTTGTCACGGGGCTTGAAGATACGGTTGACGGCGTCAATAAAGAACTTGTTGAGATGCTGGGCTGAAGCGTAAAAGCATCGTCGGATCGTTCATGTCGGACTCGTGGGAGAAGATAGAGTCGATGGAGACGTGGTCAGGAGCTTCGGAGGAGGAAGAGGAAGAGGCGGAGGATGAAGAATCACTGGAGCTGTCGTCGTCGAGAGCTTGTTCTTCTGCCGGAGGCGGAAGAAAGAGAAGTGGATCTCGAGGCTGGGCCTGAGGGCGTTGGCGTCGGAGGGCTACGTAACGCATCAAGCGTCGAACGTCTTCACTTTCAAGGGCGAAAGTCTTAAGCACAGTGCGTGCAACGCACTCGTATATCGGCGCAGGATCGCGTGCTCGAACGGCGTAAAGGTAGTAGCTTTCTCTGAAGGAGTACCAGACCTTTGCCTTAGTGGACGACATGTATGGGGCGAAATAATTCGTTAGTTGCTCAATGTTCATCAGTAATATTACTGTTGTAGGCGCGCGGGGGTAGAACAACAACGAACAATGCGAAGTGTTTAAAAATAAAAGACAAATCAAGACCAGATCGTAATCAGATCAGGAATAAATATATGCATGGATCTAAAGATCCACGACATCTGTTATCACGAAGATAAACTTGTTGCCCTCACTGTCCGTGCGTGATGGGCCCGACCGTGTCGATGGCCACCGTTTCCCAGGGCTTGCCAGCCTTGGTTGAGAGGCGCTGTGTGGAGACAAAGTTTTTCAATCTTGTCTTCAGGCAGATGGGGCAGTGGCTTGTGAAGTCTGCGACGTCTGACGTCCGCCCGACCCAAAAGCCCAGTCCTCGCAGTGCTTCTAACGTCTTGTCACGTCCCTCGTGTCGTCTGTGGGCGTGCATCAGCAAGGACTCGCGGAGGTCGGGGTCTTTCGGCACCCACGGCACCCCCTTGTATCGGTACAGCCCATCTGGATCACGTGTCGTCTGAGCGGTGCTTGTCCACTCAGATAGCTCCTCGGCCGAGGCTCTCTTCTGCGCCTCTTTGATGTTCTGCGTGAAGTCTTCGACCTCACTGAGGAGTGCGGTGCAGGGGACCACTCGGGACAGCATGTCGGCCGCTACATTCTCTCGGCCGGGTATATGCTCGATGGCAAAGTCATAGTCCTGGAGAATCAGCGACCACCGGAGCAGTTTCGCGTTGATGTCACGCTTCCGGCTGAGGAACGTGAGGTTACGATAATCCGTCTGCACTAGGAAAGGAGCCCCTTTCAACTTGAAGAGGGGGCTGAAGTCCCGGCGTGTTAGGCAGGCCAGGATGGCGAATAATTCTTGCTCGTAGGTGCTCCAGTTCTTTTGTGTGTCATTGAACGAGCCTGAGAAGAATGAGACGACTTCCCAGTCGTCACCGTGTTGTTGTAGCAGTATGCCTCCCCATCCCTCGTCGCTTGCGTCCGTCTGTAGTCTCCACGGCGCGTTGAGGTCGGGGTAATGTAGGCGAGGTTCTTCTTCACCTCCCTCTTGAACTCTTTGAAGGCTTGTTCTTGCTTATCCCCCCAAACTCGCTCACTGCTGGTTTGTTTCATCGATGAGATTGGCTTGAGAAGGCGTGATGAGTCTTGAACGAACTTCGAAACGTAGTTGAATGAACCGAGGAGGCGTTCCAGCTCCTTAACGGTACGTGGTCGTGGTAGTTCCAATATGGACTTAATTCTGCCCTCTGCGAGCTTCATTCCTTCGCCATTCAGGACATAGCCGACAACTTCGGTTTCGGATGTCCCTAAACTGCACTTCGGTGCTTTGAGCCGCAGATTGTACTGTCTGCAGATCTCTAGAGTGTGTTTAACAACATCAATGAAGGAGTCGCCATCCCTTGCATACAGCATGATGTCGTCTAGGTATATCGCAGCCTGTAAGTAAGGTAAGGTAAGTCAGTCTAACCGACCCATCTGGACAGCTGACCCATGTGCGGAAGCCCAATCCCGCGGGATAATGTGGTAGGCCCGCTGTACGTGTCCGTGAACAGCTCCTCTGACCCTGCCATCGTCGCCCTTTCTTTCCACACCGTGGAACTCGGATGTATGAAACCTTAGGAGCCTGTTACAGCGGGCACTCGTTGGACTTGTGCCCGAACTGTCCGCACCGGGGCTCCAGGTGAGGGCATCTAGCCGATCAGATCAGAGGATCCGTGCCCCCTGCGGCCCTGTTAAGTGACCAACCCGAGGGCGGGGAAAGTTGTCGAGTCTCTGGTGTCTACCCCGGTTAGGTGGCGTGGGTCAGCGGCAGCCCCAAGCGCTAGGCCCGGTTGTCCCTGTTACCCCTTACCCCAGTTCTCTCGCGCTACACTTCACTGAGTCCCTGTATCGTTAACAAAGGCGGTGTAGTGGGTCTTACCCAATACTTACATAGTTTATGACTTATAGATTACACCATATTTGCAACCATTGGGTTTTCTCTTTATTAAAGTTCTTTCCCTCCTCCAGTAGGAGCACATTAGATCTAATCCAAGCCTATGGAGAGTAGAAAGGTAACTCCCCCGTTGTTGAAAGCTCCAACGATGCCCGCGTTGATCAAGTTCGTGGACGAACTCTCGGACTACCGGGCGTTGGGCGGAAAACAAGACATTGATCTACTTGTGGATAAGACCATTCGCGATTACGTCACAGACACGATTGGTGACGAATCTGATGGCGAAGAGAGCGTCCCTCTCATCGTCAAGAAGGCATCTCAGCAGAAGCGCAAAGCTCGCGACCTATTCGTGGTCAAACGCTTGGGTAGGACACTTCGTCCCACCAGGGAGATCGCGCGCCTAGAGCTGTTCCGAGCGCGCGCCGCTAACTTCTCCCCTGCCGAGGTCGTGAAGATCAACCGTAAGTTCACTACGCTCTTAGCCGTGGTGCAGCCAGACTCGTCCGAAGAGGTCCTGAGAGAGACGTACGCGCGGTGCTTCAAGTTCGGTTCTAGCTCCCGCACAATGTACCGCGTCAAAGAGCTGATCGAGGGCCAAGCGTTGCTCGAAGCCATGCCCAAGGTCCTGGCCATGAGCCGCGATGTTCAAGAGAGCAGGGAGATCACCGAAGCCTTTGGCGATCAACCTGTCTCTAACAAACATCAACGCTTTAACCAACACAAGCCGAAACGTGACAGTCAACCGTTGAACCACGGTACCCATGAGAGCCACCAACATTCCGAAGCGAAGAAGGACATGAAGCGACTCGACGCACGCAACCACACGGATCGCAAGAAGAAGTTCGACACCTACACGTGTTTCAACTGTGGCAAGTCGGGCCACCCATGGCACAAATGCCCAGTCCCGAAGCATAAGTGTTCAGCCTGCGGTCGGGAAGGTCACCTGGAGAAGTTCTGCCGGGGTAAACAGCCCCTCTACGTTCTTTCACTACAGAAGATGCATTCCTCAGCTAACCTTCCCCTAGTCAAGGCCAAGTTCCAGCAGACCGTCGACGAGGCGGTAGTAGGCAGGGGCGAAGGTCATAATGGTCAGACGGTGGAGAGACAAGCGAAGCTCAGTCTCGGAGACGCCAATCCGTCCGCCCATGAGGTACTTAATCAGTGCGGGGCTGACCAAACGATGGGAGGCTCCAGTACCGGTGATGCTCATGTCGCCATCATAGGCGCGGGACATGATGTCACGATCAGAAGCCGGACCCAACTTGTAATAGAGCGCGATCGACTTCAAGACTGAGTGGTCAATGCGCAGGTCGCGCACCTGTCGAGCCAGCGTTTTCAGAGGACCGACGTCAAACTGGGCGAACCCCCAGTCTCAATGGCGTCAAACACCGACTGAAACGGGAAGTCCACCCAGTTGACGTAGTTGTTGACGTGCTCAGTGACGAACGGCGTGAGCACACCGTCGAACTCGGTGAACGGCGGTAACTCCAAAACCCTCAAGGGGGACAGAAGACAACAGCTTCTCGCGCACGGCAGTCGTGATTGTGGCGCTATATCAGCGTTAGGTTGATGTTTTTACTTACTTTTTGGCCGTTTTGCGGCTAGCGCGCTTACGGATCGCGCCAGAAGGAGCGGCAGCGGCAGAAGAAGCGGAAGGCAGCGTGGCCAGAAGATCCTGAAGCTCAGCGGGAGCAAGCTCCATGAGCTGCGAACGGATATCGGCAATAGACGACGCAGAAACCGTTTCCCCGCTTTTGGCATGCGAAAAGCGAAATGCCAAATCTGACAATTTAGTTCCGCGTCGAAACTCCCCCAAAATGCTGCCAAACAACGTCATATAACCTACATTTATCCCCTTATTACCTATTTTGATGTTGTTATTGTTATTGGTGCAGGCACCAGATGACGGCAATGGCTGTGAAGAAAAAGCACCAGAACTCGACAACGAAGCCTCGTTGAAGCCTCTAATGGCCATATTTCGACAGTACTATGTAATGAACGCGAAGAAGTCCCCATGTTGGGCAAAATACGAAACCGAAGGTCGTTTGACCCAAAGGTGCACCGTTTGATTGTTTCAAACTGGTTTGTTTCATTTGACGGCCTATACTGGCCGTGGAGGGGCAGTGTCCCCGGTAAGGATCCATTTTACATCAGCGCGCTATTTATCCAGTGGTACCACACAAAATATTTGAATCTCAGGAAAAGATTTGAGACATTGTCAGTGCGCGTAGCGACACCGACTAGAAGGTCAGACATAGCCCATCTCACTGCCAATGAGATGGACGGCGGCGCGAGCGGCGTGGCAACCGTGAACAAAGCAGTTGACTCTTCGACAAATCCTCACTAGCCGTACAGTCACACCGCTTGAGGTCGTGCCCATTTGGGCACTGAAGGGGCAGTGTAGTGGGTCTTACCCAATACTTACATAGTTTATGACTTGTAGATTACACCATATTTGCAACCATTGGGTTTTCTCTTTATTAAAGTTCTTTCCCTCCTCCAGTAGGAGCACATTAGATCTAATCCAAGCCTATGGAGAGTAGAAAGGTAACTCCCCCGTTGTTGAAAGCTCCAACGATGCCCGCGTTGATCAAGTTCGTGGACGAACTCTCGGACTACCGGGCGTTGGGCGGAAAACAAGACATTGATCTACTTGTGGATAAGACCATTCGCGATTACGTCACAGACACGATTGGTGACGAATCTGATGGCGAAGAGAGCGTCCCTCTCATCGTCAAGAAGGCATCTCAGCAGAAGCGCAAAGCTCGCGACCTATTCGTGGTCAAACGCTTGGGTAGGACACTTCGTCCCACCAGGGAGATCGCGCGCCTAGAGCTGTTCCGAGCGCGCGCCGCTAACTTCTCCCCTGCCGAGGTCGTGAAGATCAACCGTAAGTTCACTACGCTCTTAGCCGTGGTGCAGCCAGACTCGTCCGAAGAGGTCCTGAGAGAGACGTACGCGCGGTGCTTCAAGTTCGGTTCTAGCTCCCGCACAATGTACCGCGTCAAAGAGCTGATCGAGGGCCAAGCGTTGCTCGAAGCCATGCCCAAGGTCCTGGCCATGAGCCGCGATGTTCAAGAGAGCAGGGAGATCACCGAAGCCTTTGGCGATCAACCTGTCTCTAACAAACATCAACGCTTTAACCAACACAAGCCGAAACGTGACAGTCAACCGTTGAACCACGGTACCCATGAGAGCCACCAACATTCCGAAGCGAAGAAGGACATGAAGCGACTCGACGCACGCAACCACACGGATCGCAAGAAGAAGTTCGACACCTACACGTGTTTCAACTGTGGCAAGTCGGGCCACCCATGGCACAAATGCCCAGTCCCGAAGCATAAGTGTTCAGCCTGCGGTCGGGAAGGTCACCTGGAGAAGTTCTGCCGGGGTAAACAGCCCCTCTACGTTCTTTCACTACAGAAGATGCATTCCTCAGCTAACCTTCCCCTAGTCAAGGCCAAGTTCCAGCAGACCGTCGACGAGGCGGTAGTAGGCAGGGGCGAAGGTCATAATGGTCAGACGGTGGAGAGACAAGCGAAGCTCAGTCTCGGAGACGCCAATCCGTCCGCCCATGAGGTACTTAATCAGTGCGGGGCTGACCAAACGATGGGAGGCTCCAGTACCGGTGATGCTCATGTCGCCATCATAGGCGCGGGACATGATGTCACGATCAGAAGCCGGACCCAACTTGTAATAGAGCGCGATCGACTTCAAGACTGAGTGGTCAATGCGCAGGTCGCGCACCTGTCGAGCCAGCGTTTTCAGAGGACCGACGTCAAACTGGGCGAACCCCCCAGTCTCAATGGCGTCAAACACCGACTGAAACGGGAAGTCCACCCAGTTGACGTAGTTGTTGACGTGCTCAGTGACGAACGGCGTGAGCACACCGTCGAACTCGGTGAACGGCGGTAACTCAAAACCCTCAAGGGGGACAGAAGACAACAGCTTCTCGCGCACGGCAGTCGTGATTGTGGCGCTATATCAGCGTTAGGTTGATGTTGTTACTTACTTTTTGGCCGTTTTGCGGCTAGCGCGCTTACGGATCGCGCCAGAAGGAGCGGCAGCGGCAGAAGAAGCGGAAGGCAGCGTGGCCAGAAGATCCTGAAGCTCAGCGGGAGCAAGCTCCATGAGCTGCGAACGGATATCGGCAATAGACGACGCAGAAACCGTTTCCCCCGCTTTTGGCATGCGAAAAGCGAAATGCCAAATCTGACAATTTAGTTCCGCGTCGAAACTCCCCCAAAATGCTGCCAAACAACGTCATATAACCTCCATTTATCCCCTTATTACCTATTTTGATGTTGTTATTGTTATTGGTGCAGGCACCAGATGACGGCAATGGCTGTGAAGAAAAAAGCACCAGAACTCGACAACGAAGCCTCGTTGAAGCCTCTAATGGCCATATTTCGACAGTACTATGTAATGAACGCGAAGAAGTCCCCATGTTGGGCAAAATACGAAACCGAAGGTCGTTTGACCCAAAGGTGCACCGTTTGATTGTTTCAAACTGGTTTGTTTCATTTGACGGCCTATACTGGCCGTGGAGGGGCAGTGTCCCCGGTAAGGATCCATTTTACATCAGCGCGCTATTTATCCAGTGGTACCACACAAAATATTTGAATCTCAGGAAAAGATTTGAGACATTGTCAGTGCGCGTAGCGACACCGACTAGAAGGTCAGACATAGCCCATCTCACTGCCAATGAGATGGACGGCGGCGCGAGCGGCGTGGCAACCGTGAACAAAGCAGTTGACTCTTCGACAAATCCTCACTAGCCGTACAGTCACACCGCTTGAGGTCGTGCCCATTTGGGCACTGAAGGGGGCAGTGTAGTGGGTCTTACCCAATACTTACATAGTTTATGACTTGTAGATTACACCATATTTGCAACCATTGGGTTTTCTCTTTATTAAAGTTCTTTCCCTCCTCCAGTAGGAGCACAGCGGCGGGGATGGACTCCCCCTGTGTTCCCGTAGGAAAAGCGAGAGGTGCTTGCTAAAAACCATCTACAGCCGCGATGATGTATTTTGACCCATCGTGTGACTCGGGTAGGGGGCCAAGAGCGTCAATAAAGATTACCTCAAAGGGGTTCGAGGGCTGAGTACTGTGGTAGGGTACCTTGGTGTCGGCTTTGCGCTTGAACTGGCAGCTGAGGCACTGAGAGACGAAGTTCTTGATCTCAGCTTGCATCCCAGGCCACTTGTGGCCGGCGGCTCGAAGAGTCAGCAGTGTGCGGCGCACGCCATGGCGGCCAACTGCGTCGTTGTGGGCTGCTTCTATCAGTGTGTGGTGGGACTCCTCGAGGCTAGCGATCTCTTCTGTGCTACGCGGCAGCTGTTGTGGTAACACACGACGGCGCTCGAGTCAGTGCAGTTTATGTAAAGAGAATTCCGTTTGCCGCCGCATAAGTAATTACTTTGCTTAATGGTAAGCTTGAGCATCGATTATTCATTCCCTAGCATCGAAGCAAAGGATCTTACGCAAAAACGCGTTCGTGCCTTCAAGCGTGAAGTGAGAGTCTTTAAGACGCGCCATCCTGACTTCAAGATAGCTCTACTACTGTGCGATTCCCTTCAAAAGGAGATTGAGATTCATTACGGCCTCAAGAGAGCCGAAGATCTCTCCGAAGAACAAGTCTTCGACTTCCTCACGAAGGAGTCCATGCCGAAGAGCTTGAGCGCCCTCAAAACTCAGCTTAAGCAGCTAGCGACTCCTGGCGGGCCGCCAAGCGCTCATTCAGAAAGTTCCAGGTATACTACCCCGAGGCCAAGATCTCCCTGTTTTTAGACGACGACCTCTACAACGCCCTCGAGCTCCAGTTCGATGCCGATCTGGACACGCTCACTGACGAAGAGGTGGGTCACCTCATCGAGCGTCTGATCGCTCCAAGAGACCTACTCTCACTCAAGGAACGTCTCGATAAGATTGTCTGTGCCGTGGACGCAACGCACAAGAAGTCTAGAATCGTTCTAGTCCGAGACTATATCCACCGCTTCAACGAGGTTTTTAACCTGCACACCGTACTACAACGTGATGACGACAACGACTCCGACTCCGAATCCGACAGCAGCTCCGACAGCGACTACGAAGAAGCAGCCATCGTCCCTGTAAGGCACGTCGACGGTGATGCCCCTGATGACGACGATCCCGATCCTCAATCCCCCTCAGGCTTTCTGAAAGACTGTATGAGGATCTTCACCGACAACCTACGTCCGAAGCCCTTCAAGGAGGTCATGAAGTTCAAGAAGGCTGAACGCAAGCCCACCGCCATGGATGATCTCCAGCGCCTTGCCCTCCGCGTTGCCAAACGCGACGACAACGCCCGCGAGGAGGCTCTCCGCTACGGCTACTACGCCCAGAGCTCCACTCCAGCCAACAATAACGGCAACACCGGGCCCTCGGGTGACAACACCCGGCAGCCGGCACGCCCCTGTCGCCACTGTCAGGGCAACCACTTCGACCGAGATTGCCCCTCTCGTCAGTCACGTGGTCCCCAGACACAGGTCAACTTCGCGAAAAGTCGCGGAGCCGACGCCCTTAAGGTGCCCGCCTCATGCGGCACGTCCCACTTCCAAGCCATCATTGACACGGGCGCAGCAATCTCATGCACGAGTGATCGTTACGCAAAGATATGGCAGCTCCCCCGCACCAGCATCGACCCCGTGTCGGTCACTCTCGCCGACGGCAGCTCAATCACCGTCAATCAGGCCGTAGATGCGCCCATCCTCTTCACAGGCCTCGCCGGATTCCCTGTCGCTGTCTCCGTCCGTTTCATCATCCTCCCTGGCCGCCAGTGTCCTCTAATCGGGTGCGACACTCTCAGAGACCTCGGCGTTCTCACTTCAGACGGCCTATCGCTTGGGCTCACACACTCTACGCCAGCGGCTGACGACGTCGTCCTCCCAGTGTTCTCGGTGTCCGGATCAAGGCTACAGTCAGCCCTTGCAGACTACCGCTCGGGCTGGCAGTCAGTCCAAATACCCTCGGACGAGCTCCGCTCTCGCGTCGTGCCACTTCTGCGAGAGTTCTCAGACATCTTCGAGCCGCTCGGTCCTGAACCGGCCAACGTTCCCCCATGGTCTTGCACGTCAAGGACGATACCCTCGTGCAGATTAAGCCGCGCCGCCTCTCGCCTGATAACAGGAAGAAGACGAAGGAGATCGTAGCGGAGCTCGCCCAGAATGGCATCGTCACTCCCTCCAAAGGCCCTTTCGCCTCACCTATCGTCCTCGTCAAGCAGAAAGACAAGACACGCATGTGCGTCGACTACTCGGAGCTGAACAAGCACCTCGTGGAGGATCACTTCCCGCTACCTAACATCAGAGAGTTTCTGATGTCCATGCGCGGCGCGAAGTGGTTCGCTGCTCTTGACCTCGTCAAGGGATATCACCAGCTTCCCCTCCACGAAGATTCACAAGCCCTCTCCGCCTTTGTCACGCCAGACGACTACCTACAGTACACCCGCGTCCCGTTCGGCCTTGCCTCGGCGCCCTCGTACTTCCAGCGTACCATCCAGGCTGTCATAGCACCCGCCATTGCCACCGGCCGCTGCAAGGCGTACCTCGACGACATCCTCGAGGCCGCCCACTCAGATGACACGTTCATCGACGACCTGCGCACCATATTCATGGCCTTGCGGGAGCATAACCTCAAGCTATCGCCCGCAAAATGCGTCATCGGCGCCTCCGAGGTCAGATCGGTCGGCTTTATCGTCGACCGAAATGGCATACATGTCGACCCCGACCGCATCCAGGCCATCGTCAGCCTCAGGCCCCCCGGGACCAGTCTGAGTTGAAGTCAATCCTCGGAAAGATCAACTACATCGCACAGTTCCTGCCTGACGCCACCAAGTCACTCGCCACACTCAACCGGTCACTCAGAGCCGGCGAGTTCGTCTTCGGCGAGGAACAACTGACTGCTTTTGACGACATCAAGTCCCAGTTGGCGCTTCACATCAGCCTAACATACCCAGACCTCGATAGACCCTGGCACATTTACACCGACGCTTCATCACTTGGCGAAGGAGGCGTGCTAATACAAGATGAGGAGGACGGTACTCGCTCAATTCTGGCCTGTTTCCAGAAGACCTACGACAAGACCATGTCGAATTGGTCAACATACGAACAAGAGTTGCATGCCGTGATCTCTGTCCTCACCAACAAGGTCTTCGAACCCCTCTTCCAGATCAAGTCTGACCTACATGTCCACACCGACCATAGCAACCTCGTCCAACTCAGACGGAAGGCCCCGACTGTCAAAAAGCTTCTCCGCTGGGCCCTACGACTATCCGAGTTTCGCTTCACCATTCAGCACGTCCGTGGCGTCGACAACGTCATTGCAGACGTCCTCTCCCGGATCCTCCCCGACGCGCCTGTAGTCAACGCTGTCGTCCAAGAGCCTCACTTCGACAAGTTCTCCGCCGTCCACAATGACGCGGTCGGACACTTCGGCGTCGACGAGTGCATTCGCCGTGTCAAAGCCGCCAAGACCACGTGGCCTGGCATGTACAAAGACATCAGACGCTGGATCAAGGCCTGCCCCCACTGCCAGCTGCATGCCCCTGCCAGAGAGTGCCCCATCGCGTATCACCCATCCTCCTCGGACGCTCCTTTCCACAGAGTTCAGGTCGACACTCTTGGGCCCCTACCCACCACGCCGTCGGGAAACTCCTACATCATCTCGATCGTGGACACCTTCTCCAGGTACATCAGACTGTTCCCAGCCACGTCCACTGACGCCCTCGCGGCCGCTCGCGCGCTTTATGCTTACTGCGGTGCCTACGGCGTACCTCGCGAGATCCAGTCCGACAACGGCTCGCAGTTCACAGCGAAGCTAATAGATGAGCTTACATGCGCACTCTCGTTGAATCACCGCTTTTCCGCCCCTTACAGCCCACAGTCCAACGGCATTGTGGAAAGGTACAACTTCGAGATCGAAAAGATCATCAAGCCCGCTACGATGCAACCCTGGGACGAACATCTGCCCTCTGTCGAGCTTATCCTCAATTCCAAGCAGGTTTCGTCCACCAAGGCCTCTCCTCTGGACATCCTCTTCCCATTCACCGAAGGGAAGGCCGATCCTTCGCGCCTAAAGGCCGCCCGCGAAGCCCTCGCTCGCTACGCCGCCAAGAAGGCTGCAATTCCCACCAATGTGCCCCCCACGCACGAGCCCGGCTCTCTCGTACTCCTCCTTCGCCCGAAGTCCGCCAAGATCGAGGCAAACTGGCGCGGTCCGTTCAGATATCTGCGCCGCGGTGACCACACGTCGTCGTCGATCATCCAACACATCACGACCGATAAGACCATGGAAGTTTCCGACCGCCGCATCAAGGCCTGGACTGGCTCCACGGACCTCGACGAGCTCAAGACCCTAGTCGCCGAGCAAGAGGGGGAGTACGCCGTAGACCACATCGTCTCGGCCCGTCGTCCAGCCAGATCGAAGACCATATACCTCCTAGTCCACTGGGCCGGGTGCGAGTCAGCAGAGGATTCGGAGGTCACGCTCAACGCTGAGACAGCCCAGATGGCCGCTCTCGACGACTTTCTCAACGTCAGCCCTTCATGGAGACAGCCAGTCGAGGCCGCCTGCCGCCGCAATGGCTGGCAACTCTAAGCTACTGTCAAGGCAGGACATTGGTTCAGCGTCCTGCCCAAACAAATAAACGATCCGTGCTAGTACAAGTTGTCTCTACTCTCCCACCCGTCAGAGCCTTGAGGGAAGGTGTGCCCGGCCAAGATGTCCGCCCGTGTCCTGCTGCAGGACCCGCTGTGCGCCTGTCGCCAGGCGGAAATGAGCTTTGACCGCTCTTGAAGGTCTCGGGCTCCGCCTCTGGGGAGGTAGTGTGGCAGTGTGCCAATCAAATATTTTATTTGATTGGCGATTCGATCCGCCATTCCGGTCGACACTGTTGTGTCGACTTCTCTTTGACTAAAGCACCAAGTTGTTTTTCCGTCCTCTCGAGCACACTGTGAAGAAAAAAGCACCAGAACTCGACAACGAAGCCTCGTTGAAGCCTCTAATGGCCATATTTCGACAGTACTATGTAATGAACGCGAAGAAGTCCCCATGTTGGGCAAAATACGAAACCGAAGGTCGTTTGACCCAAAGGTGCACCGTTTGATTGTTTCAAACTGGTTTGTTTCATTTGACGGCCTATACTGGCCGTGGAGGGGCAGTGTCCCCGGTAAGGATCCATTTTACATCAGCGCGCTATTTATCCAGTGGTACCACACAAAATATTTGAATCTCAGGAAAAGATTTGAGACATTGTCAGTGCGCGTAGCGACACCGACTAGAAGGTCAGACATAGCCCATCTCACTGCCAATGAGATGGACGGCGGCGCGAGCGGCGTGGCAACCGTGAACAAAGCAGTTGACTCTTCGACAAATCCTCACTAGCCGTACAGTCACACCGCTTGAGGTCGTGCCCATTTGGGCACTGAAGGGGCAGTGTAGTGGGTCTTACCCAATACTTACATAGTTTATGACTTGTAGATTACACCATATTTGCAACCATTGGGTTTTCTCTTTATTAAAGTTCTTTCCCTCCTCCAGTAGGAGCACAGCGGCGGGGATGGACTCCCCCTGTGTTCCCGTAGGAAAAGCGAGAGGTGCTTGCTAAAACCATCTACAGCCGCGATGATGTATTTTGACCCATCGTGTGACTCGGGTAGGGGGCCAAGAGCGTCAATAAAGATTACCTCAAAGGGGTTCGAGGGCTGAGTACTGTGGTAGGGTACCTTGGTGTCGGCTTTGCGCTTGAACTGGCAGCTGAGGCACTGAGAGACGAAGTTCTTGATCTCAGCTTGCATCCCAGGCCACTTGTGGCCGGCGGCTCGAAGAGTCAGCAGTGTGCGGCGCACGCCATGGCGGCCAACTGCGTCGTTGTGGGCTGCTTCTATCAGTGTGTGGTGGGACTCCTCGAGGCTAGCGATCTCTTCTGTGCTACGCGGCAGCTGTTGTGGTAACACACGACGGCGCTCGAGTCAGTGCAGTTTATGTAAAGAGAATTCCGTTTGCCGCCGCATAAGTAATTACTTTGCTTAATGGTAAGCTTGAGCATCGATTATTCATTCCCTAGCATCGAAGCAAAGGATCTTACGCAAAAACGCGTTCGTGCCTTCAAGCGTGAAGTGAGAGTCTTTAAGACGCGCCATCCTGACTTCAAGATAGCTCTACTACTGTGCGATTCCCTTCAAAAGGAGATTGAGATTCATTACGGCCTCAAGAGAGCCGAAGATCTCTCCGAAGAACAAGTCTTCGACTTCCTCACGAAGGAGTCCATGCCGAAGAGCTTGAGCGCCCTCAAAACTCAGCTTAAGCAGCTTCAGTGCTCCACTACAGCGATCAGCAAACTCCCACTCACCACTTGCGTGCGCGAGTTCATCGCTGACTTCATGGAGCTTGCTGAGCTCGCCGAGACCGTCGCCCTCAATGACGACGCGACTCGAGCCATGATCCCTCTTTACGGTCTTAAGTCCGCCGAAGAGGCTTTTATCGACGAAGACGGTACCGCTAAGAAGCGTACGGTCCAACGTCAGTTCACGGTGGCAGAGGCCGCGCGCCTCCGCGCCGACAAGTTCGATAAGGTTGCACGGGAGATCTTCCTTAAGCGAATCAAGCCTAAGGCACTCTTTGAGCGCCTTGATCTAGAGTCCAAGCTCTGCGAGGCCAAGACTCTTACCTCTCTGGTTGCGGTGGCACGTGCTGTTGCCAGGCCGAGGAGGCTCACCCAACCCCCGACCCGAGCGGCGGGGGCGAGCCTCCTAATAACAACATCAGTCTTAAGGGCAGCGCGCCACAGACCCAGAAATCAGAGACGCCCTACACGGTGCTGCCTGGCAAGAGAAAGATGCGCCCTTGCCGGCACTGCGGACAGATGCATTACGACAATCTGTGTCCCACTCTCAGCGTCAACAAGCCAGAGTCCAATAAGCGTAGTGCCCCGCCGTTGAAGACGTACCCAAAGAGAACCGGCGACCACACCCTTGCACCCTTCGGAAGCAATGGAGGCAGGAGACGAGGCGCTGACGACGAAGGCCATTGTAAATGGCAGAGACTATATCATGGTCGTGGACACTGGGGCCACTCATCCGTTCATCCCCGAGAACACACTACGAGAGATGAAGGAGCACGACCCAGGCATCAAGACAATCCCATGTCCGACCTTTAGAGTAAGAGTCGCGGGAGGGGCCATCGTGACAGGAAAGACAGCCGTAGAGCTCACGATCACCTTACCAGACATCGGACCGCGCGTCCTGATTGTCACGATCCGAATGCTTGTGATCCCAGGATCGGGACGCATGCTCCTCGGATGTAGCGCTCTCAGAGCCCTCGGGCTGCTCAGCGACGAAGGCCTACACATATATAAGCCGCAGACGCCCTCGCAGGCGACTGACGGCGACGACGATATCGCGCTCGACCACCCGTACCTCGCTTGTGCAGTGGAGGACGAAGGCAGTGACCAGGTCAGCCTCATCAACATCCCAGACTCCGAGATAGCTGGCGAGATAAGAACTCTAGCGGAGAAATACGCGCAGATATTCGACCCACACCTCCCGGAGAGCAACGGTCTGAAGCCTATGACCATAGAGCTGACTGAGGACACCACAGTTCGAGTGGGCCCGCGCCCCTTGAACGCTCAGAAGAGGCATCTAGTGGAAGAGGAGGTGGCAAGACTGGAGAAGGAGGAGATAGTGCGACCGAGTGTCGGACCGTTTGCCTCCCCAGTCGTAGTAGTGTCGGGTGGACACAAGGGGGTCTGACAAGATCCGATTATGCATAGACTATAAGAGTCTGAACGCTATCACAGTGAAGGACCACTACCCACTGCCGAACATCCAGGAGTTCGTGCGAGAGGCCGCAGGGTGCAAGTACTACGCGACACTTGACTTGCGTCAAGGGTACTACCAGCTCTCCATGGCGGAGGAGGACGTACATAAGACAGCGTTCATCACCCCGGACAACTACATGGAGTTCTTGCGCTGCCCGTTCGGGCTAACCAATGCCCCATCCCGCTTCCAGCGGGAGATGGACAGGGTGTATGCCCCACTGCTACACAAGGGGACCTCAGTATACATCGACGATATCTTCGTTTACGCTCGTTCGAAGGAAGAGTTCTTAGAGATCCTTGAGAGGGTCTTCCAGAGAACTGACGAATTCAACTTGCGACTCAAGGCGCCGAAATGTACGATAGGGGCAGCCGAAGCTGAGGTCGTGGGGTACATACTGGACGCGCAAGGGCAACGACTAGCCCCATCGCGTATCGAGGCAGTGCTAGACATGCCACCGCCGACCAACTACAAGGCCTTAGAGCGGACGCTAGGCTCCCTTAACTACGTGTCGCGCTTTGTGGACGACTCCAGCAGAGTGCTGACCCCCCTGAATCGCCTGAGGAAGGACTCGCAGCCTGGACAACCGGTCAGTTGGACGAGTGAGCACCAGCAGGCGTTCGACAATTTCAAGCTGAAGGTGAAAGACGCTGTGTCGCTAGCGTTCCCTGACCCTTCCAAGAAGTGGGAGTTGCACACAGACGCCAGCGCTACCGGGTTTGGAGGTGTACTTTACCAACAGCAGAGCGAGGAGAAGTGGGAGATTGTCTCCTTCTTCGCCGGGAGCTTCAGTGAAACACAACAGCGGTGGAGTACGTACGAACAAGAGTTGTACGCCATCCTGGCGTGCCTTACCAGCAGTCACCTGTCGCCCCTGTTTAAGCTGCACCACAACCTCACAATCAGATCTGATCACAGAAATCTGATGTACCTTATGGGAAAGCGGGACCTGAACAACAAGCTGATGAGGTGGTCTCTGATACTGAGTGACTACAAATTCAGTATCCTCCACATCGCGGGTCGAGACAATCAAGTCGCAGACCAGCTGTCCAGCGTAGAAGCCCAAGCGGGGGAGACGCTAAGCTGGAGCGAGAGAATCATGAAGGCGCAAGCAGCGCACGAGAGAGAGAGATACCTGGGTCAGGGCTGGCTACTCGAGAGACCATGATGGAATCTGGAAGTTCGAAGGCATTCCCATCGTACCTGAAGGCGCGACGGAACTGAAGGACGAGCTCCTCCAGTACGCCCACCGCCGTCACAGTGGACGATCAGGAACTATGAGCTCCCTCAAGGATGTGGCATTCTGGCGAGGACGCGCTACCGCCGTTGCCAACCATGTCAAGGACTGCATTGTCTGTAGAAAGACCAGGCTGCGGGACTTCATCCAGACTACGAACAGCTCTACCACGGACGGCCTGACAGCGCCGTGGGAGTGCGTCTCCATTGACACGATCGGACCAATCCACGAGGAGTCGCGCTTCCACTACATCTTCGTGGCGACCGACATGTTCAGTCGTTACACTGAGCTGATGCCTGCCGAGGTCAATACGGGCCAGCAGGCTGCAAGGGCCCTCTGGCTGCTAGCCTGCCGACACGGCGTGCCGACAGTAATTCAGTCAGACAACGGTCCAGAGTACGTGAACAGCGTCATCTCGGAGCTCGTGACACTCATGCACACGTTCCACCGTAGGACACTGCCTTACCACCCTCAATCGAATGGTGTGGTAGAGCGACGCAACGCCGAAGTCATGAGACACGTCAGATGGCTAACACTGGCATTGAACGACTTCAGCAGGTGGGAAGAGACCCTGCCATATGTTCAACACATCCTCAATAGTGCTGTCCACACAGCAACAGGATTCTCGCCGAACGAGGTCCTGTATGGGCGCTACGTGGAGATCGGCCAGCTGCGGAGGACACCGCCGGCGGCACCCTCTAAGATTGATGTGGCTAGGGACGTCAAGACGGCCCTAGACAACCTCCGACGCCTTCAGGAAGACGTGGTGAAGGTCATTCGAGATGAGCACCTCGCCGTCGAGCACTTTAGGGATGACACTGAAGCGACTCAACTCAGCGCAGGGGACTTCGTCCTGGAGAGGCCAGTGAACAAATCGAAGCTACATGGCCTCAAGGGACCCTATAAGGTACTAAGAGTCCTCGAGCATAAGGCTGTCGAGATAGGCTCACTAGTCGACGACAGTGTGCGGGTTGTGCATGTGTCACGACTCAGCAGAGTCACCGTCCCTGACCTTGATGAGGGCAGGAGATTGGCCGCGACAGACTCAGAAGAGTTCCAAGTCCAAGCCGTCCGGAAACACCGGATCAAGCGTGGCGTTCGGGAGATCTTAGTAGAATGGGTGGGCTATTCCAATCCCACCTGGGAGAGATACGGGCCCGACAACTGGGACAATGTATTTGTTATCAGCTACATCCATGACAACTCCCTCGCTTGGAAGAAGACGAGGGGGTAGAGTGTTGTGGTAACACACGACGGCGCTCGAGTCAGTGCAGTTTATGTAAAGAGAATTCCGTTTGCCGCCGCACAGCGCTCGAGATAGCGTGTCCGCAATCACGTTCGTCGCTCCCTCGATGTGAACGATGGTGGGGTTGTAGTCAGATAAGATCATTCTCCAGCGCGCAACCTTTGCGGGTGATGGTAAAGAGGATAACATACAGCTCTTTCTCATAAGTGGTCCAGCGCGTCTGGGGTCCTGAGAGCTTTCTGCTGACGAAGGAAAGGATCTGTCGCTTGTCGCCGTCGACCTGGAAGATAACACCGCCAATGCAATAATCACTGGCGTCTGTGTAAACTTCCCATGGGAGTGAGGGGTCTGGGTGAGTGAGCTCGAGCTCCCTGGCGATGGTGGACTTGAGACGCTCAAGAGCCACGTCTTGTTCCTCTGTCCATGCGATCTGAGCCTGTTTTGGCCCAGTCATAAGCCGTGTGAGGGGCTCCATAAGGGTTGCACTGAAAGTGATGAAAGACCGCAGGTAGTTGAACTTCCCAACGATCCTGCGCAGGTCTGTGACCGTCTTGGGTGCGGTGAGCTCCTGTAGATCCGCGATGCTGTGAAGCGAACTGTTTAAAGGTAAACCGTCTAAAGGTAAAAATGGTCTAAACTACCGTGACACTACCCTCTCTTTGGAAGAAAACCCCTCCTGGGGAGCAAAAGAAACCAAAGAGGGACCTTAAACGTAATTAGCAAGGTTCTTACGGGCCTTCCGAGCACGGCGCTTAACCTCTTCGACGTGGGACACAGACCTTAGGTGCCGTTCCGTGCGTTCAGCATAGTTTTTCCACTTAATGGTCACCATACCGGTTTTCCAGTCGATCTTCTCGATCTTTTCGATCTCAAACTGTTCCTTATCGGATTCGGCTAATTGCTTCATTTGAGTCTCTTCAAGATCAGTCTCAAATGGCATCAGTTTGTCGACGTGGGTAACTCTAATGTCTCCTGTGACAATAGATTGCAGCTTCACCTTATGGTTCGGCAGTACCTCGTGAATCTTCCACGGGCCTCTGTTCGGGCAGTCGAGCTTCTTGGGGTTTTCATGTTTCCATAGGACATAGTCACCTACTTCTACCCCCTTCGTCTCGATCTGGCTCCTGGCGGATGTGCCTTCCCTTACCGAGTCTTCCAGTGTCCTTAGGACCTCCTGGATAGATTGCTTGAACTCAACAATCCTCTTGTCGCCCCACTCTGCCGCGTCCCACTCAGTGGAAAATAGGTTGTGAGGCTGACCGAATATTAATTCATGAGGGGAGAACTGCGTAGCAGTGTTTGTCGTGCCATTAAGTATCATTTGAACGGTTGGCACCAATGTCGCCCACTCGTCTCGGCTCGCAATAGCGAGGACCATCCACCTTAAGTGGCGGCCAATCTCTGCATTTCTCCTCTCCACCAGCCCATTACTCTGGGGGTGATATGGGATCGTGAAGTGCCGAAGCACCTTCAGCTCCGTGAGCATCGCGTCCAGTATGGAGTTTGCGTATTCCGGACCCCCATCAGATTGGAGTTCGAGGGGGACACCGTATCTCGTAAATACTCGGTCCCATAGGGCCTGTGCAACTGTGCGTGCGTCATCGCTGGCTACGGGGATAAGCTCCGTATACCTAGTGAACATGTCAACTGCTGTGACGAGGTATCGTGCCCCCAGATTATCCAAGGGCAGTGGTCCAATGGTGTCCACAGCCACGGTCTCCCATGGCTTGCCTCTAAGGCTGGATCCTGCTTCGACCTCAATGTAGTTTCTTATTCTCGACTTGAGGCAGATCGGGCACCGCTTAACGGTTCGTCTGACATCATTCAGCTAGGCCAAAAAACCATCTTCTTCAGCATCTGATACGTGGCATTTGAGCCAGTGTGGAATTGATGTGCCAACTGCAGGAAGGTGTCGCGTAGCTTACCGTCCGGGAAGATCGGGACTCCTTGTACGAAGTACGTAGAGTCCACCAGGGTGCAGCCGTCTAGGCCTTCCCAACCGATCCAATGTTCCTCAGGGAGGCTGGCCTGGGCCTCGCTGATATCCCATAGGGACGGTCTCACCTCGCTCTCCTCTGCTTCTAGCAGATTTAAGGAGTGTGAGTCCCGGCAGGTGCTCTGCACCCGCGACAGCATATCTGCCATGACGTTAGCGTTACCAGATATATGACTAATGGTGAACGTGTAGTCCGATAGGACGGTAACCCAGCGAAGGAGCTTCTTTGATAGCTCTTTCCTCTGTAGTAAATATACCAAGTTGCGGTGATCCGTATGAATCTGGATATCATCCTTCAACCTAAAGAGTTGGGCCATATCGGGCCGCGTCAGGCAGTATATGATCGCATGAAGCTCTTGTTCATACGTGGGCCACCTGGACTGGGTGGCACTGTGGCTCTTAGAGAACAGTGAGACGAGTTCCCGGTTACCGGACTCGTCCTCCTGGACTAAAATACCCCCGAGTCCTTCGTTAGACGCGTCCGTCTCAAGGATCCATTTCTTAGAAAGGTCGGGGAAACTCAGGATCAAGTCGGATGATAGCCGTTCCTTGAAAGCTTCGAAAGCTTCATCCTGCTCTTGGGTCCAGGTGATCAGCTGTTGATCTTTTGACGCTTTAATCATGTCATTAAGCGGCTTTAGGAGGCGCGACGCGTCCGGTACGAACTGCGCGACATAGTTGAATGATCCTAGAGTGCGCTGAAGCTGCTTCGGAGTGTCCGGTCTGGGGATGGCTCTTACGGCATCTACCCTCTCGGGGGAAAGTTGCTTCCCTTTTTCTGAGATAATATATCCCACGGCCTCGATGTGATCTGTACCAATTACACATTTCGGGCCCTTCAGACGTAGTCTATACTCCTTGCAGATGTCAAAGACTTTCTCGAGGATCTCTAAGAACTCCTCTTCTGTCTTGGCGTAGACCATAAGGTCATCAATGTAAATGTCAACTCCTTTGTGGAGGACCGGGGCGAACGCCTTTTGCGTGCCTTTTGGAACCCTAGGGGTGCATTGCAGAGCC
>JAHDYR010000019.1:0-55883 GCA_019828565.1 Carpediemonas membranifera | reverse complement strand
GTCGACGTCGACCGGACCCGCGAGCGATCAGTAAGCATGTAGAGAAGTGCGGCCTGGAGAGGCTGAGTGACAGCGTGACCAGGGTCTACGAGGAGGGAGGAACTGTTGTCTCCCTCGACTTATCGAACGCTTATGGATGCCTATCTAGGGCGTTCATGTTCGACGTGGTACGCTTACATGCCTGCTCTCATGCCCTACCTGTCTACGATGTATCGCCAAGGGCTCTCTATTCTCCACGTCAGGAGGGAGTGATAAGGTCAGCTGAGGGCATACATCAAGGAGATCCCCTGTCCCCTATTCTGTTCAGCCTGGGCATCAAGCCCATTCTGGACGTTCTGCGCGAGGCGTTCCCGGGTTGGCACCTCCAAGCGTACCAAGACGATCTAGTCGCCACGACTGATCGGCCTTTGCAGACGCCCGGTGTCGGCCGAGGCTAACAACCTTGTCGAGATCGCGAGGGAGAAGTTCCTCGAAGTCGGCCTGCGGCTCAACAAGTCGAAGTGCGTTGTGGCGCACAGAGACGTTACCGACGGCAACACCTCGAGGCGTCCCAAGAAGACGCAGCCTAAACCTCGTGGGCGTTCCGGTTGGGTCCGCTGCTCATGCGATGGGTGAGTTGGCCAAGGTCAACAGTCGCGTGATGCAACTCCCTTAACGCTGCCGGAGAGATGGTGGCTGGGGAGGGGCCGGAGGCAACTGCCCCTGCGTTGATCATTGCGAAGTATTGTGCGCTCACAAAGTGGGGAGCACTTCTTCCGTAACGTTCCCCCCGCAACGGGTGGAGTCGGCAACGGTCTCTACGAGGCTGAGCTCGGATTTGAGAAGAAAGAGGCGGTCCCGGCCATCCTCCGAATCCTGTCGAGCGAGGCTGAGGTCGATGACGACTTTGCTCTCCGCCTGAGTATGCCGGTAGAAAGACGCGGGCTTGCGCTGGCAATGCCATCAGTCGTGGGCTCCCCGCGCGTTCCTCGCGGCCACGAGACAACTGGCAGGGCTGGGTGTTACACGCTCACCTGACAGCGTGACGGGTGCCATCAAGTGTCTCCCGCCCCAGCTCAACACGCCGTCGAACTGGCCTAGTGGCTTGGACGATGTGAAGGCTCTTGACGCCGACCACGCAGAAGAACTTGGTTCGCCTCGTTGAGGAATCTATTGCCACCAAGCTCTCTGTGAGTGCCGCCGTCTCGCCCAACGTCGTTCGGTCGTTCATGATGGTCGACCCGACCTCTCTTGGGCGCTCGGTAACCGATGCCGCTGTTGCCCCCATCTTCCGCAATCACCTGGGCCTCCCCACATTCACGCCCGGATTTGACGTCTGCCCTCTCTGCAGGGCACGCACCGTGAACCACCAGTCCGTTGTGTGCAACGCTACTCACACCCTGTGCTGCCCATGCCTCCGTGGAGGCCTGGACGACGAGCGTCACAACGCTATCAAGGACGGGCTGGTGAGAGACCTGAAGGGTTATGGCTGGAGAGTCCAGTCCGAGGTGTGGTTGAACAAGGCCAGTGAGTGGACCATTGACCGGACCAAGCCTATGAAGGCGCGGGCGGACATCCTCCTCACGAAACCTGGCGTGAAGGCAATCGTCATTGACAACGTCGTCAGCAACCACGTGTCTCAGGCCATGACGAGCAAGCGCGCCCAGTACTCCAACTGGGACGTCAAGCTCATACCCGCGGTGACGCTTCACAACGGTGACGTTGGAAGAGTGCACGGAAGGGGCTGGACGGACGATTTGCGCGATGAACTTGGTCTTAAGGCTGAGCAGGTCCGCGAGATGGCTGATAACGCTTTCTTGGCGTGCATGAGAGGGCAAGTGCACACATATGCAGCGTTCATCAAGCAATGCGACGCAGCACATGCTGCAGCAGAGGATTTGGGCCTCTCCCACTAATTGTTACTCAATTCTGATATTGGTGTAGCAATCGGCTCGTGCAGAGCGCTTCAGAGTGTTCTTGTTGGTTTTGTTGACTCGCCAGCGACTCACTGGATGGAGCGACGGAGGACCCCGACGCACCCCATAGCCTCAAACTGCTTCGCTGCGCTCAGGCTCGCGAAGCTCGGCTGCGCCTCGCCGCTCGCTAGACAGTTTGTCGTTGATTACATAAAAAGTTTGCTCCCTCCCGAAATGGAAATGTCGTCATTTTCTGTGCCCCAGGCTGATCCTGGAGGCCAGATGGTGACTCGACGACGTACGAGACTCGTATGGCGCGAAAGCGTCTTCGCCGAGGATGTTCGTGCTCTTCTTACCGAAGTTCATAGCACCTACGCGAAGTTCGTCGACATAAGCCTAATTGACAGACTGTGGTGTGATACGGACACGGTGTTCAACACATTGTGCTCTGAAACTGCGGTTGTCGAGCTCATGCGCGACGTCCAGAACAAACACATCGTACGCTTTACCGTGAAAGCCCTGAAGGCGATTGCTGACAGCTTCAAGGACCTCCTTAAGGCCCACAGCATCACTACACAGGCGCTGCCAACGGCAACTTCGTTGCGTTCTGCAAACACAGCCCCCAAGTCCATTGCGATTATCGCCTGCACGATACGAGACAACGCTATGCGTCCAGAGACCGCTACAAATGTCCCTCCCTCTGCAGTAGAGATCGCGACGGACGACGAGGGTCTGTCATCGCAGCCTGTTGACGAAGAGGTCCAGGCAGACACGGCAGCTCACGTTTCTGGCGGTTGGTTTCCCCTAACCCCGCCATCAGCACCTCCCACTACCCCTGCTCATCGACCCGATGTCTTCCTTCCCCGGGTCAGGCCTTGTTCCTCGGAAAGATCGCTCCGCCCAAGCGCGGGCGCGAGAAGTTCGACACGAGGCCTTATTGAACGATTGAGGGAGGTGAACAACGCGACAGGTGACGACGCCAAGCGGGCTGAGGCTCTTAAGGTTGTAGACTACCCCAAGACGCTGTACGCACCGCCGTCGGACCGAGGGCGGACGACGCGCTAGCGCGAGCAAGTGGCGTCGGACGCTGAACCTGATTCGCCACGGGTTTGTCTCGAAGGCCGCCACGTCCATGGTAGCCAATGAGACTGACCTGACACCGACTGAAATCGACGCTCAACTGCGGGACCTCCAGGTTGGGTTCAACGGGCTTTGTCCCGACGTCCCCATGCGAGACGTCCCCGAGAACCCCCTGCAGTGTGTCGAAGTTTCCTCTAAGACTCTGAAGACCATCCTCAACACACTCAAGTCTGAGGCGGCCCCGGGGCCCTCCGGGCTATCGTTCCTTCACCTGAAGATCGCCTACAAGACATCAAGGCGCGAACTAGTCCAGGCTCTGCTCCCGCTGGTTCAGGACATCCTGAACGGAGAAGCTTACACTGATGTGTTCAGTCATTGCATTCTCGTCCCTGTGCCGAAAGGTGAAGGGAAGGTCCGAGGGGTCGCGATCGGCGACTCTATTCGCCGTGTGGCGGCAAAGGCACTCGCCTGGTCCGTCCGTAAGCGGCTGGTTGACGTCGATCGTGCCCTGAAGGACCAGTTCGGAGTAGGTGAGAAGTGCGGCTTGGAGAGGTTGGGAGAGGAGGTGAGTGCAGTCTACCGAAGTGGCGGTACAGTGCTCACACTCGACCTTTCCAACGCCTATGGATGCTTGTCGAGGGCCTTCGCCATGAAGGTGGTGGCGGCCTACATGCCGGCGCTCATCCCATACCTGTCGACCATGTACCGACGGGGCTTACTTTTCTCTACCTCCGGCATCACCATGAGGTCGGCTGAAGGCATTCACCAAGGGGACCCGCTCTCGCCAATTCTTTTCAGCTTAGGCGTTAAGCCCATTCTGGACGTCTTGCGCGAGGCTTTCCCTGGGTGGTGCATCCGTGCCTACCAGGATGACATTGTAGCCACCACTACCCGCCCGCTACAGTCGCCTGGGGTCGGCCGTGAGGCCAACAATCTCACAGAACTCGCCGCTCAGAAGTTCAACGAGGTTGGCCTCCGCCTCAACCGTGCCAAGTGCGTGCTAGCCCATAAGGATGTCGTTGACGGCAACACAACTGGTGGCGTCCCACGGAGACGCGATACCAAGCTGGTTGGTGTTCCAATCGGCTCCGCCACGCACATCATGCGGGAGCTAGGCTCTGCTAACCGCAAGGTTATGGAGCTGCTTGACGCTGCTGCATCGATGGTCTCTGACATTGGCGCGGAAGCCGTCGCCCCTGCCCTCCTAGTGACGAAACTGTGTGCCCTCACCAAGTGGGAGCACTTCTTCCGCAATGTTTCGCCGGGCGGGGGTGACATGTTCGAGTCGCAACTGGACTTCGAACAGCAGAAGGTGGTCCCCGCCATCCTGAAGCTGCTCCAGTCCAGCGCAGAGACTGACAAGGACTTCGCCGCAAGGCTCTGTCTGCCGGTCAGTCAAGGCGGGCTCGGATTGGCCATGCCCTCTGTTGTGTGGGCCCCAGCCTATCTGGGTGCCGCACGACAACTCATAGAGCTGAAGGTCGAAAGGCCCGAGGCTCTCATCCAAGACGCACTGCCATGCATCCCGGCTCTCGCCGCGACGCCCAAGGATTGGCCGACATCATATGGCGATGTCAGAAAGCTCTCACTCGAGAGCACGCAGAAGAAGTTGGTACGCCTCCTGCAGGATAACATTTCCAGCCAACTGACTGTTTCAGTCGACTCGCCAAACGTGATCAGGTCTCTACTCGCGGCTGATCCAGCCGCTATGGGTCGTAACCCCTGTGACGAGGGTGCTGCACCGATGCTTCGCAACCATGTCGGCCTTCCTGCCTTTGAGACAGGCCACGACGTCTGTCCGCTATGCCTGGCCCGTAGTGTTAACCACCGGTCTGTCCCCTGCTCAGCCGAGCATTCTCTTACCTGTCCCTTCCTGAGGGGAGGGGCTGGGATCGGAGCGGCACGACCAAATACGCGACACGCTCGCCAAACTGCTGCGCGGGCACCCCTGGCGCGTAAGAGTTGAGCATTGGCTCGGACGGGGCAGCGAGTGGACTGTGGACCGGACCAAACGGGTCAAGGCGCGGGCGGACCTCCTCTTGACCAGACCGGGCCATACCGAACCCGTTGTGCTTGACGTAGTGGTGAGCAATCACGCGTCTGCATCTATGCGGAGCAAGAAGGAGCAGTACGCCAACTGGAACGTCCGGGTTATTCCCGTGGTCGTTCGCCAGAGTGGTGGTGTTGGTGCTGTGCATGGGAGAGGATGGACCGACGAGATGCGCGACGTTTTGGGCCTTGATGCCGAAACTGTTGGGCAGATTGCCGACGCGGTCATGATGGCCTGTATGCGGCAGCAAGTTCATGTGTTCCATGCGTTCATGCGCCAGGCGGATGCTGTGCACCGTCAAGCTGAGGCTAATGGCCTCAACCACTAATACTGATGTTGTTTCTGTACTTTGAGCGTGATCTGCGCGTTATTCGCGTTCGCGTTCGTTGTGACTGAGTGGAGAGTCGAAAGGGAGATTTCGGAGCGAGCAGTGCCTCAAACCCGACATACTGACCACTAGAGTGACGTCTTCGCTGCGCTCAGGCTCGCGAAGCTCGGCTGCGCCTCGCCGCTCGCAATACAGTTCGTCCAAAAGGCAATAAACGATGCTCCCTCCCGAAATGGAAATGTCGTCATTTTCTGCGCCCCAGGCTGATCCTGGAGGCCAGATGGCGATGAGAGTTTCCATAACGTCCGATTGGCGCGAAAACGCGCTTGCTCGGGACGTACAGCTTCTGCTGCAGACTGTTCGTACCGACTACGCGAAATTCGTCAATGCTGAGTTCATTGACGCACGTTGGTGCAATGTAGAGACAGTGTTTGATACGCTGTGCTCCGAAGCGGCCATCGTCGAGCTGATGAAGGACGTGAACAACAAGAAGATTGTGCGTTTGACGGTGAGAGCACTGAAGGACATCGTAGATTCATTCAAGCGGCTCTTAGACGCGGCGGGTGTTACTCTTAGCAGTACTCCCAAAGCAACACCGCTGCGTTCTGCCAAAACAGCTCCGTCGGTGGCGGCCGAATTCTTCCGAGAGATCAGGAGAAACGTGATGGGCAACAACGACCCTGCCAGTCTCCTTCCATCTGTCGAAGAGGTCCACGCCCCTGGTAGCCAGCTGTCATCGCAGCCGAGCGCAGCAGCGCACGTCACCGCGGTGGGCTTCACCGCAAGCCCCCCGACTGCCCCTCCCGCTCACCCAGCCCATCGACCCGACGTGTTCCTACCACCGGGACAGGCTCTCTTCCTTGGCAAGATCGCTCCCCCAAGAGGGGACGCGAGAAATTCGCCAGAGGCCTGATCGAGAAGCTCAAGCGGGTGGCCCTCGTGGAGAGCGAGGACGAGAAGCGCGCGGCCCTGAGGACGGTACTCGAGTACCCGAAGGCGCTGTACGCACCGCCGGTTGCATCGAAAGGCCCCAAGCGCCGCCCGTCCAAGTGGCGTAAGGTGATGCGACTGGTTCGCCACGGGTTCGTGTCCAAGGCAGCCACTGCGCTGGTAGCTGAGGATGCGGGCCTGTCACCACAGGAGGTGGATGTAGAGCTGAAGAGACTGCAGGAGGATTACAGTGGCCTGCGCCCAGATGTTCCGTTTAAGGACGTCCCCGCAGAGCCACTGCAGTCAGTTGAGGTGTCCGCTAGGGACCCTCAAGACTGTACTACACGCTCTAAAGGCCGAGGCGGCCCCAGGGCCGTCGGGCTTGTCCTTCCTCCATATCAGAATAGCAGCGAAGGTGGCCAGACATGACCTCATCGCCGCATTGATGCCGATCGTACAGGACATCCTGAACGGCGAGACCTACACCGCGGTATTGAGCCACTGCATCATTGTCCCGGTCCCCAAGGGGCCGGGAAGATCCGAGGAGTGGCCATCGGGGACTCGCTTCGGCGGGTTGCGGCGAAGGCTCTCGCCTGGGCTGTGAGGGCCCGCCTGGTCGACGTCGACCGGACCCTCAAGGATCAGTATGGGGTGGGGGAGAAGTGCGGCCTGGAGAGGCTGAGTGACAGCGTGACCAGGGTCTACGAGGAGGGAGGGACTGTTGTCTCCCTCGACTTATCGAACGCTTATGGATGCCTATCTAGGGCGTTCATGTTCGACGTGGTACGCGCTTACATGCCTGCTCTCATGCCCTACCTGTCTACGATGTATCGCCAAGGGCTCCTATTCTCCACGTCAGGAGGAGTGATAAGGTCAGCTGAGGGCATACATCAAGGAGATCCCCTGTCCCCTATTCTGTTCAGCCTGGGCATCAAGCCCATTCTGGACGTTCTGCGCGAGGCGTTCCCGGGTTGGCACCTCCAAGCGTACCAAGACGATCTAGTCGCCACGACTGATCGGCCTTTGCAGACGCCCGGTGTCGGCCGAGAGGCTAACAACCTTGTCGAGATCGCGAGGGAGAAGTTCCTCGAAGTCGGCCTGCGGCTCAACAAGTCGAAGTGCGTTGTGGCGCACAGAGACGTTACCGACGGCAACACCTCGGGAGGCGTCCCAAGAAGACGCAGCCTAAACCTCGTGGGCGTTCCGGTTGGGTCCGCTGCTCATGCGATGGGTGAGTTGGCCAAGGTCAACAGTCGCGTGATGCAACTCCTTAACGCTGCCGGAGAGATGGTGGCCAAGGAGGGGGCGGAGGCAACTGCCCCTGCGTTGATCATTGCGAAGTATTGTGCGCTCACAAAGTGGGAGCACTTCTTCCGTAACGTTCCCCCCGCAACGGGTGGAGTCGGCAACGGTCTCTACGAGGCTGAGCTCGGATTTGAGAAGAAAGAGGCGGTCCCGGCCATCCTCCGAATCCTGTCGAGCGAGGCTGAGGTCGATGACGACTTTGCTCTCCGCCTGAGTATGCCGGTAGAAAGACGCGGGCTTGCGCTGGCAATGCCATCAGTCGTGTGGGCTCCCGCGTTCCTCGCGGCCACGAGACAACTGGCAGGGCTGGGTGTTACACGCTCACCTGACAGCGTGACGGGTGCCATCAAGTGTCTCCCGCCCCAGCTCAACACGCCGTCGAACTGGCCTAGTGGCTTGGACGATGTGAAGGCTCTTGACGCCGACCACACGCAGAAGAACTTGGTTCGCCTCGTTGAGGAATCTATTGCCACCAAGCTCTCTGTGAGTGCCGCCGTCTCGCCCAACGTCGTTCGGTCGTTCATGATGGTCGACCCGACCTCTCTTGGGCGCTCGGTAACCGATGCCGCTGTTGCCCCCATCTTCCGCAATCACCTGGGCCTCCCCACATTCACGCCCGGATTTGACGTCTGCCCTCTCTGCAGGGCACGCACCGTGAACCACCAGTCCGTTGTGTGCAACGCTACTCACACCCTGTGCTGCCCATGCCTCCGTGGAGGCCTGGACGACGAGCGTCACAACGCTATCAAGGACGGGCTGGTGAGAGACCTGAAGGGTTATGGCTGGAGAGTCCAGTCCGAGGTGTGGTTGAACAAGGCCAGTGAGTGGACCATTGACCGGACCAAGCCTATGAAGGCGCGGGCGGACATCCTCCTCACGAAACCTGGCGTGAAGGCAATCGTCATTGACAACGTCGTCAGCAACCACGTGTCTCAGGCCATGACGAGCAAGCGCGCCCAGTACTCCAACTGGGACGTCAAGCTCATACCCGCGGTGACGCTTCACAACGGTGACGTTGGAAGAGTGCACGGAAGGGGCTGGACGGACGATTTGCGCGATGAACTTGGTCTTAAGGCTGAGCAGGTCCGCGAGATGGCTGATAACGCTTTCTTGGCGTGCATGAGAGGGCAAGTGCACACATATGCAGCGTTCATCAAGCAATGCGACGCAGCACATGCTGCAGCAGAGGATTTGGGCCTCTCCCACTAATTGTTACTCAATTCTGATATTGGTGTAGCAATCGGCTCGTGCAGAGCGCTTCAGAGTGTTCTTGTTGGTTTTGTTGACTCGCCAGCGACTCACTGGATGGAGCGACGGAGGACCCCGACGCACCCCATAGCCTCAAACTGCTTCGCTGCGCTCAGGCTCGCGAAGCTCGGCTGCGCCTCGCCGCTCGCTAGACAGTTTGTCGTTGATTACATAAAAGTTTGCTCCCTCCCGAAATGGAAATGTCGTCATTTTCTGTGCCCCCAGGCTGATCCTGGAGGCCAGATGGTGACTCGACGACGTACGAGACTCGTATGGCGCGAAAGCGTCTTCGCCGAGGATGTTCGTGCTCTTCTTACCGAAGTTCATAGCACCTACGCGAAGTTCGTCGACATAAGCCTAATTGACAGACTGTGGTGTGATACGGACACGGTGTTCAACACATTGTGCTCTGAAACTGCGGTTGTCGAGCTCATGCGCGACGTCCAGAACAAACACATCGTACGCTTTACCGTGAAAGCCCTGAAGGCGATTGCTGACAGCTTCAAGGACCTCCTTAAGGCCCACAGCATCACCACACAGGCGCTGCCAACGGCAACTTCGTTGCGTTCTGCAAACACAGCCCCCAAGTCCATTGCGATTATCGCCTGCACGATACGAGACAACGCTATGCGTCCAGAGACCGCTGCAAATGTCCCTCCCTCTGCAGTAGAGATCGCGACGGACGACGAGGGTCTGTCATCGCAGCCTGTTGACGAAGAGGTCCAGGCAGACACGGCAGCTCACGTTTCGGCGGTTGGTTTCCCCCTAACCCCGCCATCAGCACCTCCCACTACCCCTGCTCATCGACCCGATGTCTTCCTTCCCCGGGTCAGGCCTTGTTCCTCGGAAAGATCGCTCCGCCCAAGCGCGGGCGCGAGAAGTTCACACGAGGCCTTATTGAACGATTGAGGGAGGTGAACAACGCGACAGGTGACGACGCCAAGCGGGCTGAGGCTCTTAAGGTTGTAGACTACCCCAAGACGCTGTACGCACCGCCGTCGGACCGAGGCGGACGACGCGCTAGCGCGAGCAAGTGGCGTCGGACGCTGAACCTGATTCGCCACGGGTTTTGTCTCGAAGGCCGCCACGTCCATGGTAGCCAATGAGACTGACCTGACACCGACTGAAATCGACGCTCAACTGCGGGACCTCCAGGTTGGGTTCAACGGGCTTTGTCCCGACGTCCCCATGCGAGACGTCCCTGAGAACCCCTGCAGTGTGTCGAAGTTTCCTCTAAGACTCTGAAGACCATCCTCAACACACTCAAGTCTGAGGCGGCCCCGGGGCCCTCCGGGCTATCGTTCCTTCACCTGAAGATCGCCTACAAGACATCAAGGCGCGAACTAGTCCAGGCTCTGCTCCCGCTGGTTCAGGACATCCTGAACGGAGAAGCTTACACTGATGTGTTCAGTCATTGCATTCTCGTCCCTGTGCCGAAAGGTGAAGGGAAGGTCCGAGGGGTCGCGATCGGCGACTCTATTCGCCGTGTGGCGGCAAAGGCACTCGCCTGGTCCGTCCGTAAGCGGCTGGTTGACGTCGATCGTGCCCTGAAGGACCAGTTCGGAGTAGGTGAGAAGTGCGGCTTGGAGAGGTTGGGAGAGGAGGTGAGTGCAGTCTACCGAAGTGGCGGTACAGTGCTCACACTCGACCTTTCCAACGCCTATGGATGCTTGTCGAGGGCCTTCGCCATGAAGGTGGTGGCGGCCTACATGCCGGCGCTCATCCCATACCTGTCGACCATGTACCGACGGGGCTTACTTTTCTCTACCTCCGGCATCACCATGAGGTCGGCTGAAGGCATTCACCAAGGGGACCCGCTCTCGCCAATTCTTTTCAGCTTAGGCGTTAAGCCCATTCTGGACGTCTTGCGCGAGGCTTTCCCTGGGTGGTGCATCCGTGCCTACCAGGATGACATTGTAGCCACCACTACCCGCCCGCTACAGTCGCCTGGGGTCGGCCGTGAGGCCAACAATCTCACAGAACTCGCCGCTCAGAAGTTCAACGAGGTTGGCCTCCGCCTCAACCGTGCCAAGTGCGTGCTAGCCCATAAGGATGTCGTTGACGGCAACACAACTGGTGGCGTCCCACGGAGACGCGATACCAAGCTGGTTGGTGTTCCAATCGGCTCCGCCACGCACATCATGCGGGAGCTAGGCTCTGCTAACCGCAAGGTTATGGAGCTGCTTGACGCTGCTGCATCGATGGTCTCTGACATTGGCGCGGAAGCCGTCGCCCCTGCCCTCCTAGTGACGAAACTGTGTGCCCTCACCAAGTGGGAGCACTTCTTCCGCAATGTTTCGCCGGGCGGGGGTGACATGTTCGAGTCGCAACTGGACTTCGAACAGCAGAAGGTGGTCCCCGCCATCCTGAAGCTGCTCCAGTCCAGCGCAGAGACTGACAAGGACTTCGCCGCAAGGCTCTGTCTGCCGGTCAGTCAAGGCGGGCTCGGATTGGCCATGCCCTCTGTTGTGTGGGCCCCAGCCTATCTGGGTGCCGCACGACAACTCATAGAGCTGAAGGTCGAAAGGCCCGAGGCTCTCATCCAAGACGCACTGCCATGCATCCCGGCTCTCGCCGCGACGCCCAAGGATTGGCCGACATCATATGGCGATGTCAGAAAGCTCTCACTCGAGAGCACGCAGAAGAAGTTGGTACGCCTCCTGCAGGATAACATTTCCAGCCAACTGACTGTTTCAGTCGACTCGCCAAACGTGATCAGGTCTCTACTCGCGGCTGATCCAGCCGCTATGGGTCGTAACCCCTGTGACGAGGGTGCTGCACCGATGCTTCGCAACCATGTCGGCCTTCCTGCCTTTGAGACAGGCCACGACGTCTGTCCGCTATGCCTGGCCCGTAGTGTTAACCACCGGTCTGTCCCCTGCTCAGCCGAGCATTCTCTTACCTGTCCCTTCCTGAGGGAGGGGCTGGGATCGGAGCGGCACGACCAAATTCGCGACACGCTCGCCAAACTGCTGCGCGGGCACCCCTGGCGCGTAAGAGTTGAGCATTGGCTCGGACGGGGCAGCGAGTGGACTGTGGACCGGACCAAACGGGTCAAGGCGCGGGCGGACCTCCTCTTGACCAGACCGGGCCATACCGAACCCGTTGTGCTTGACGTAGTGGTGAGCAATCACGCGTCTGCATCTATGCGGAGCAAGAAGGAGCAGTACGCCAACTGGAACGTCCGGGTTATTCCCGTGGTCGTTCGCCAGAGTGGTGGTGTTGGTGCTGTGCATGGGAGAGGATGGACCGATGAGATGCGCGACGTTTTGGGCCTTGATGCCGAAACTGTTGGGCAGATTGCCGACGCGGTCATGATGGCCTGTATGCGGCAGCAAGTTCATGTGTTCCATGCGTTCATGCGCCAGGCGGATGCTGCGCACCGTCAAGCTGAGGCTAATGGCCTCAACCACTAATACTGATGTTGTTTCTGTACTTTGAGCGTGATCTGCGCGTTATTCGCGTTCGCGTTCGTTGTGACTGAGTGGAGAGTCGAAAGGGAGATTTCGGAGCGAGCAGTGCCTCAAACCCGACATACTGACCACTAGAGTGACGTCTTCGCTGCGCTCAGGCTCGCGAAGCTCGGCTGCGCCTCGCCGCTCGCAATACAGTTCGTCCAAAAGGCAATAAACGATGCTCCCTCCCGACTCACTGGATGGAGCGACGGAGGACCCCGACGCACCCCATAGCCTCAAACTGCTTCGCTGCGCTCAGGCTCGCGAAGCTCGGCTGCGCCTCGCCGCTCGCTAGACAGTTTGTCGTTGATTACATAAAAGTTTGCTCCCTCCCGGATTCGAACCGAGGACCTTGTGATTACTAATCACACGCTCTACCAACTGAGCTAAAGGAGCTGTGGTGTTCACTCCGGAGGACTCTCGCAGCAGGCCATGCTCTCCCTACGACCACTCCAGAAGGACATGCCAGACCCACTCGTACCCTCCTATGTCCTGCCGAAGGAGAAGATCGACGCGCTGAGACATTGGGTCTCCCTCCTTTCCCAGAAGCTACCACCCCAAACACGCTATCTCTCAAGAGCCACTGGATCCAGAAACTGGCACCTTTATACTGCACCTGGACTAGCCCGACTCAGGCCGACCGAGTCACCAAGGAGGCACAACGACACGCGACTACTGAGCACATGACGGGAGGCGCAACTCCTATCCGGAGGGGGGAGCTGCAGAAGGCCCTCCAGGGTTTCAACACCTCAGACGAGATCCGCAGACAGTGGTGCCTGTTCGGCGTGATGTGTTACGTGACAATGTCGCGCGGCAAGAAGATCTACAGCCTTACGAGAGCCGACATCGACCTTGCACGGTTGCGGCATAAGTTTCATAGGCCTCGTTCCAGCGCAGAAAAGCAGGCTCGTCATATAAGTTCGCCAAAAAAGGCGGTGTAACAAGCTGAAGATGGTTCATCTGTGCCTAATATCGATATTGTGGCGAAACAAAGCAAAGGCGGAAAAGTGTTTACTCCAATGAACCCTATTGTGGCGAAAAAGGCAAAACCCCATAACGCTAAACTGCGGGTCCGGCACACTTCTTTTCGGTCCGGGCTTGCCCGCCTTGAAGGCGGAGCGCTCTTGCTGAGCCAGACGGGGAAATTTTGCCAGCGTGTGAAGAATGCGCTGCTCGAGCTCCAGTTGGCGCGTGGCAACATCGGCGTGTTGGGCGTCTCTCGGCGGGGTGGCGATGAAAGCCTTTGAAGCGATGCTCACAGCTGCGGCTGCCTGGTAGCCGTAACGGTCCTTGATGTCGAGAGATCGGTGGCGTGCGTAGAGCTCGAGCAAGATGACGTCGATGTCGATCGGCTCCTTGTAGCGCATCATACGGTATATGCGCTCGATCCAATCAGCTTCCTCGCGCATTGAGGAGGACTGAGGCTTGGACCAGTGTGCTTGGTTTGGCCTTGAAGGGAACTTTCCAATTAATGGATGAGAACTGATTTACTCCTGGAAACCGCAGTGGTGAAAATGGTCAAAAACCAAAACCTTAAACTGCGCCTCACCACACCAGCCCTCGTTGCGGGCGTTCCTCTGCAGCTCCTGCACACGAGCGTTCATGAGGAGTAGTTCCTTGCGTAGGACCTTAAGCTCATCTTCTTCGACTGGTTGGACGTTCCCCTGCTCGTCAGGGGCTCTGACTTCTTCTGCTTCTCCTTCCATCTCTCCTTCTGCCTGATTCGATCTCCTCCCGCCAAACGAATCATCAATCAAATCGCCTATCAAATCTCATAAAGATTCACCTCGGATCTCCCGGATCTCGGAGTGTGGGTTCGTGAGAACAAAGCTTTACAAAGAATAGAGCTCGACACCCATGTGTCGAGCTGGACGACTCAAGACTATTAAATAATCTATTGATGAACCAACAGGAGGCTTGCCCAGGACGCCGCACTTGGCGTGTCTCCGCCCCGTCGCGGAATTGTCACGTCGCCGTTGGTCTCGGGTCAGACAGGCTGACGATCCGGTAGACTCCGTCCATTCCCACGGGGGGGGGGTAGGTAATTTATTGTGTCGCGTTCTCGCATCGTCCCGGGTCTATCTCTGTGTAAGCCGGAGTAAATTACCTCGCTCGACCTTACGTAATGCCGAGCGTCACCCTCCGAAGGAGGGGATCGGGAGCAAGGCTGCCCCGCGGTTTCAGTTCGCTCTTGAACAACTGAACCGCCCTTATGAGACGCACGATCCCGTCTTTGAGATCGTATCGAATCATCCTCGACCTCTCGCGCCGAAGTTTTGGCTCCGCTGGCCTTGCCAGTCAGACAGGCTGACGATCCGGTAGACTCCGTCCATTCCCACAGGGAACCAGTCGCCGCCCAAGCGATTGCAGCCGATCGGTGCACTTTAAGACACTCTCGATGTCTTTCATGCAAGCTGTGCCCCGGCTGCAATTCATTGCATATGCCAACACAAAGAGCTCAAAACGAGGTCTATAGCCCTCAACGGCGCTTCGTTGAGGAGTTCTAGCGATTTTTCACTTTTGTTGCGCAATTTCTTCATCTGATGCGCAATTATTGAACCATCGAGCCTAAAAGAGACTCTAAAGCCTTAACGGCTTCCAAATAGCCAATATCACCTTGTCCATCAAGGTTTATGATTAGCCTCACTAAGGCCCACAATCATACCCCTCGCAGCCACTCCTCAATGGCTTTGAGGGGCTTATCTCTTCTTATCCTTCTCTAATAAGGCTCTGAACGGGGCTACGGACGTGCTGTAGTCCAGGCGAAGCACGTCTTCCACATAACGGATCAATGAGTTCTGGTCAGCCCATGTGCCCTTCGCCGCAACAACCGGGATAGGGATACCCATCAGAACCAGGTCAGCCGCGCTCCCGCGGCGCAGACCGTGCAGCCGAGCCTGCGTGGAGATGATGCCCTTCACCTGGTCCTCAATGACTGAGTAGGGGTGCGACCAGAGAGGGTCTTCGGCCACCGCGCCTGCATCTATCCTATTGACTAGGACCTCAGATAGCCAGTGAGCCGGGTCTAGCTCCCCGTCGACTCTCGGGACGAGCTTCTCAACGACCACTCGCCGGGTCTTAGTGCCGTGGATGGAGATTCTTAGCCCGCGGCGCGCTCTCCGCTCTAACGTCACCAACATGCAGGGCATAGATCTCTCCTGGCCTGGAGGTCGTGGCGTAGGTGGTCAGTGCAAAGGCGAAAGCCTCCTTCCAAAGGTCGTCGTCTCGAGACTGAGGGTGGGCAGCCCGAAGCCTGTCAACCAGAGTGTGCGCGCGAATCGGGAGAGCAGGCCCTCTAAGCTTCCCAAGAGCGTTCCTTGCCTGCTCTTTGATGACTGCGTCGGCGTCCAGCGGTGGTTCCCATGATGACACCCGGCCGAAGAAGCGACGGATTAGGCTCCACTTCGAGGTGATTGTATCCTTGGTGACCCTCGAGGCTTGGTCCTTGGCCCATGCTCTTATGACTTCGATGCTGCTAGTGTCAGGTGGAAGGGCACCCCAGAAACCCGAGAACTGTTGGAGCACACCCGCGACGTGGCGCTTGTCTACGAATCCACTTAACATGTCACCCTCGAGGGAGATGGTGAAGATGTCACTCCCACAAACAGGGCCGCCAATCGGTATGTGCCGTCCGCCTGCAGGGGGTGATCGCTGATAGGTCCGCGTCCTCCGCTTTGACTCTGAAGAACATGCGGTGCGGAGTCAGCTCTCTCAGCGCAACTGCCGTCGGCGATCTGCAGTCGGACACTAGCAGGACGAGGGCACTTGGTAGGGATCTCGGCTGTGTGGTCCTTGCAATGTGGAGGTGGCACAGCTTTGCATATACTGCTGATAGGAGCGCGAAGGGTGTCACTGCTAGCCACCTTCCTGTCGACCAGTCCATGTCTATGAACCTGCTGTCGTCGACCGTCGACGGGCTGTGTTCTACTCGAGCTCCAAGCCACTCGGAGGGCCAGATCTCTTTCTGCATGGGACCCCACTCGGCTGTGATCCTGTCGATGATCCGACGAGGCGCTGAGAGCGTTTCGGACCTCGACAATGCGTCGGCTTGGACGTTCAAGTGACCAGAGACGTGAAGGAGCCTTATCCTGATGGCCCTTTCGCTCAGTGTGGGTAGCAGGTCCCGTATGACTGAGTCTACAAACTGCGGAGCCTTGGTTGAGCCTTGCTTGTTCCACCAGCTGACTGCTGCCACCGAGTCGGAGTAGATGGTGACCTCCGCGTCTGTCAACGGCTCTGCTAGGATCAGTCTCACTGCTTGTTCCACTGCTCGGAACTCGAGCAATGTGATGTGCTCGTCCACCGGGGCCGGCCTGGTGAAGGTGAAGGGTTGACGGCCCGGGATTGTGATCACTCCGCCGAGTCCTGAGAGAGAGGCGTCTGTCATCGCTGTGATGTGGAGCGTCGGAGACAGACCCCACAGGTGAAGCAGCTCTTGGAAGGACCTTATCGGAGATGGCCGTGATAAGCGGCGCTCCCATTGGATCAGTGCTTCTCTCGCTTCGCCGGATATGAGTGTGCGGTAGCGGTCCTTCAGTTGGGCTCTCTGGAGGGGTCTGATAGCGGCTCGGCCCTCCGGCCAAATGATGGCTGCAAAGCCGAGATTGCCCAACAACCGCTGCATGCTGTGTGTCGTGGCCCCCGATGCCAAGGCCTCCCTGACTCGTGAGAGGTACTTCTGCCGCTTGCTGTCCTGCAGAGCGATCCCCCGCCGGCCAGAGTCCGCTACGCTGCATATGTGTGCACTTGCCCTCTCATGCACGCCAAGAAAGCGTTATCAGCCATCTCGCGGACCTGCTCAGCCTTAAGACCAAGTTCATCGCGCAAATCGTCCGTCCAGCCCCTTCCGTGCACTCTTCCAACGTCACCGTTGTGAAGCGTCACCGCGGGTATGAGCTTGACGTCCCAGTTGGAGTACTGGGCGCGCTTGCTCGTCATGGCCTGAGACACGTGGTTGCTGACGACGTTGTCAATGACGATTGCCTTCACGCCAGGTTTCGTGAGGAGGATGTCCGCCCGCGCCTTCATAGGCTTGGTCCGGTCAATGGTCCACTCACTGGCCTTGTTCAACCACACCTCGGACTGGACTCTCCAGCCATAACCCTTCAGGTCTCTCACCAGCCCGTCCTTGATAGCGTTGTGACGCTCGTCGTCCAGGCCTCCACGGAGGCATGGGCAGCACAGGGTGTGAGTAGCGTTGCACACAACGGACTGGTGGTTCACGGTGCGTACCCTGCAGAGAGGGCAGACGTCAAATCCGGGCGTGAATGCGGGGAGGCCCAGGTGATTGCGGAAGATGGGGGCAACAGCGGCATCGGTTACCGAGCGCCCAAGAGAGGTCGGGTCGACCATCATGAACGACCGAACGACGTTGGGCGAGACGGCGGCACTCACAGAGAGCTTGGTGGCAATAGATTCCTCAACGAGGCGAACCAAGTTCTTCTGCGTGTGGTCGGCGTCAAGAGCCTTCACATCGTCCAAGCCACTAGGCCAGTTCGACGGCGTGTTGAGCTGGGGCGGGAGACACTTGATGGCACCCGTCACGCTGTCAGGTGAGCGTGTAACACCCAGCCCTGCCAGTTGTCTCGTGGCCGCGAGGAACGCGGGAGCCCACACGACTGATGGCATTGCCAGCGCAAGCCCGCGTCTTTCGACCGGCATACTCAGGCGGAGAGCAAAGTCGTCATCGACCTCAGCCTCGCTCGACAGGATTCGGAGGATGGCCGGGACCGCCTCTTTCTTCTCAAATCCGAGCTCAGCCTCGTAGAGACCGTTGCCGACTCCACCCGTTGCGGGGGGAACGTTACGGAAGAAGTGCTCCCACTTTGTGAGCGCACAATACTTCGCAATGATCAACGCAGGGGCAGTTGCCTCCGGCCCCTCCTTGGCCACCATCTCTCCGGCAGCGTTAAGGAGTTGCATCACGCGACTGTTGACCTTGGCCAACTCACCCATCGCATGAGCAGCGGACCCAACCGGAACGCCCACGAGGTTTAGGCTGCGTCTTCTTGGGACGCCTCCCGAGGTGTTGCCGTCGGTAACGTCTCTGTGCGCCACAACGCACTTCGACTTGTTGAGCCGCAGGCCGACTTCGAGGAACTTCTCCCTCGCGATCTCGACAAGGTTGTTAGCCTCTCGGCCGACACCGGGCGTCTGCAAAGGCCGATCAGTCGTGGCGACTAGATCGTCTTGGTACGCTTGGAGGTGCCAACCCGGGAACGCCTCGCGCAGAACGTCCAGAATGGGCTTGATGCCCAGGCTGAACAGAATAGGGGACAGGGGATCTCCTTGATGTATGCCCTCAGCTGACCTCATCACTCCTCCTGACGTGGAGAATAGGAGCCCTTGGCGATACATCGTAGACAGGTAGGGCATGAGAGCAGGCATGTAAGCGCGTACCACGTCGAACATGAACGCCCTAGATAGGCATCCATAAGCGTTCGATAAGTCGAGGGAGACAACAGTTCCTCCCTCCTCGTAGACCCTGGTCACGCTGTCACTCAGCCTCTCCAGGCCGCACTTCTCCCCCACCCCATACTGATCCTTGAGGGTCCGGTCGACGTCGACCAGGCGGGCCCTCACAGCCCAGGCGAGAGCCTTCGCCGCAACCCGCCGAAGCGAGTCCCCGATGGCCACTCCTCGGATCTTCCCAGCCCCCTTGGGGACCGGGACAATGATGCAGTGGCTCAATACCGCGGTGTAGGTCTCGCCGTTCAGGATGTCCTGTACGATCGGCATCAATGCGGCGATGAGGTCATGTCTGGCCACCTTCGCTGCTATTCTGATATGGAGGAAGGACAAGCCCGACGGCCCTGGGGCCGCCTCGGCCTTTAGAGCGTGTAGTACAGTCTTGAGGGTCCTAGCGGACACCTCAACTGACTGCAGTGGCTCTGCGGGGACGTCCTTAAACGGAACATCTGGGCGCAGGCCACTGTAATCCTCCTGCAGTCTCTTCAGCTCTACATCCACCTCCTGTGGTGACAGGCCCGCATCCTCAGCTACCAGCGCAGTGGCTGCCTTGGACACGAACCCGTGGCGAACCAGTCGCATCACCTTACGCCACTTGGACGGGCGGCGCTTGGGGCCTTTCGATGCAACCGGCGGTGCGTACAGCGCCTTCGGGTACTCGAGTACCGTCCTCAGGGCCGCGCGCTTCTCGTCCTCGCTCTCCACGAGGGCCACCCGCTTGAGCTTCTCGATCAGGCCTCTGGCGAATTTCTCGCGTCCCCTCTTGGGGGGAGCGATCTTGCCAAGGAAGAGAGCCTGTCCCGGTGGTAGGAACACGTCGGGTCGATGGGCTGGGTGAGCGGGAGGGGGCAGTCGGGGGGCTTGCGGTGAAGCCCACCGCGGTGACGTGCGCTGCTGCGCTCGGCTGCGATGACAGCTGGCTACCAGGGGCGTGGACCTCTTCGACAGATGGAAGGAGACTGGCAGGGTCGTTGTTGCCCATCACGTTTCTCCTGATCTCTCGGAAGAATTCGGCCGCCACCGACGGAGCTGTTTTGGCAGAACGCAGCGGTGTTGCTTTGGGAGTACTGCTAAGAGTAACACCCGCCGCGTCTAAGAGCCGCTTGAAGGAATCTACGATGTCCTTCAGTGCTCTCACCGTCAAACGCACAATCTTCTTGTTGTTCACGTCCTTCATCAGCTCGACGATGGCCGCTTCGGAGCACAGCGTATCAAACACTGTCTCTACATTGCACCAACGTGCGTCAATGAACTCAGCATTGACGAATTTCGCGTAGTCGGTACGAACAGTCTGCAGCAGAAGCTGTACGTCCCGAACAAGCGCGTTTTCGCGCCAATCGGACGTTATGGAAACTCTCATCGCCATCTGGCCTCCAGGATCAGCCTGGGGCGCAGAAAATGACGACATTTCCATTTCGGGAGGGAGCAAACTTTTATGTAATCAACGACAAACTGTCTAGCGAGCGGCGAGGCGCAGCCGAGCTTCGCGAGCCTGAGCGCAGCGAAGCAGTTTGAGGCTATGGGGTGCGTCGGGGTCCTCCGTCGCTCCATCCAGTGAGTCGCTGGCGAGTCAACAAAACCAACAAGAACACTCTGAAGCGCTCTGCACGAGCCGATTGCTACACCAATATCAGAATTGAGTAACAATTAGTGGGAGAGGCCCAAATCCTCTGCTGCAGCATGTGCTGCGTCGCATTGCTTGATGAACGCTGCATATGTGTGCACTTGCCCTCTCATGCACGCCAAGAAAGCGTTATCAGCCATCTCGCGGACCTGCTCAGCCTTAAGACCAAGTTCATCGCGCAAATCGTCCGTCCAGCCCCTTCCGTGCACTCTTCCAACGTCACCGTTGTGAAGCGTCACCGCGGGTATGAGCTTGACGTCCCAGTTGGAGTACTGGGCGCGCTTGCTCGTCATGGCCTGAGACACGTGGTTGCTGACGACGTTGTCAATGACGATTGCCTTCACGCCAGGTTTCGTGAGGGAGGATGTCCGCCCGCGCCTTCATAGGCTTGGTCCGGTCAATGGTCCACTCACTGGCCTTGTTCAACCACACCTTGGACTGGACTCTCCAGCCATAACCCTTCAGGTCTCTCACCAGCCCGTCCTTGATAGCGTTGTGACGCTCGTCGTCCAGGCCTCCACGGAGGCATGGGCAGCACAGGGTGTGAGTAGCGTTGCACACAACGGACTGGTGGTTCACGGTGCGTACCCTGCAGAGAGGGCAGACGTCAAATCCGGGCGTGAATGCGGGGAGGCCCAGGTGATTGCGGAAGATGGGGGCAACAGCGGCATCGGTTACCGAGCGCCCAAGAGAGGTCGGGTCGACCATCATGAACGACCGAACGACGTTGGGCGAGACGGCGGCACTCACAGAGAGCTTGGTGGCAATAGATTCCTCAACGAGGCGAACCAAGTTCTTCTGCGTGTGGTCGGCGTCAAGAGCCTTCACATCGTCCAAGCCACTAGGCCAGTTCGACGGCGTGTTGAGCTGGGGCGGGAGACACTTGATGGCACCCGTCACGCTGTCAGGTGAGCGTGTAACACCCAGCCCTGCCAGTTGTCTCGTGGCCGCGAGGAACGCGGGAGCCCACACGACTGATGGCATTGCCAGCGCAAGCCCGCGTCTTTCTACCGGCATACTCAGGCGGAGAGCAAAGTCGTCATCGACCTCAGCCTCGCTCGACAGGATTCGGAGGATGGCCGGGACCGCCTCTTTCTTCTCAAATCCGAGCTCAGCCTCGTAGAGACCGTTGCCGACTCCACCCGTTGCGGGGGGAACGTTTCGGAAGAAGTGCTCCCACTTTGTGAGCGCACAATACTTCGCAATGATCAACGCAGGGGCAGTTGCCTCCGGCCCCTCCTTGGCCACCATCTCTCCGGCAGCGTTAAGGAGTTGCATCACGCGACTGTTGACCTTGGCCAACTCACCCATCGCATGAGCAGCGGACCCAACCGGAACGCCCACGAGGTTTAGGCTGCGTCTTCTTGGGACGCCTCCCGAGGTGTTGCCGTCGGTAACGTCTCTGTGCGCCACAACGCACTTCGACTTGTTGAGCCGCAGGCCGACTTCGAGGAACTTCTCCCTCGCGATCTCGACAAGGTTGTTAGCCTCTCGGCCGACACCGGGCGTCTGCAAAGGCCGATCAGTCGTGGCGACTAGATCGTCTTGGTACGCTTGGAGGTGCCAACCCGGGAACGCCTCGCGCAGAACGTCCAGAATGGGCTTGATGCCCAGGCTGAACAGAATAGGGGACAGGGGATCTCCTTGATGTATGCCCTCAGCTGACCTTATCACTCCTCCTGACGTGGAGAATAGGAGCCCTTGGCGATACATCGTAGACAGGTAGGGCATGAGAGCAGGCATGTAAGCGCGTACCACGTCGAACATGAACGCCCTAGATAGGCATCCATAAGCGTTCGATAAGTCGAGGGAGACAACAGTCCCTCCCTCCTTGTAGACCCTTGTCACGCTGTCACTCAGCCTCTCCAGGCCGCACTTCTCCCCCACCCCATACTGATCCTTGAGGGTCCGGTCGACGTCGACCAGGCGGGCCCTCACAGCCCAGGCGAGAGCCTTCGCCGCAACCCGCCGAAGCGAGTCCCCGATGGCCACTCCTCGGATCTTCCCAGCCCCCTTGGGGACCGGGACAATGATGCAGTGGCTCAATACCGCGGTGTAGGTCTCGCCGTTCAGGATGTCCTGTACGATCGGCATCAATGCGGCGATGAGGTCATGTCTGGCCACCTTCGCTGCTATTCTGATATGGAGGAAGGACAAGCCCGACGGCCCTGGGGCCGCCTCGGCCTTTAGAGCGTGTAGTACAGTCTTGAGGGTCCTAGCGGACACCTCAACTGACTGCAGTGGCTCTGCGGGGACGTCCTTAAACGGAACATCTGGGCGCAGGCCACTGTAATCCTCCTGCAGTCTCTTCAGCTCTACATCCACCTCCTGTGGTGACAGGCCCGCATCCTCAGCTACCAGCGCAGTGGCTGCCTTGGACACGAACCCGTGGCGAACCAGTCGCATCACCTTACGCCACTTGGACGGGCGGCGCTTGGGGCCTTTCGATGCAACCGGCGGTGCGTACAGCGCCTTCGGGTACTCGAGTACCGTCCTCAGGGCCGCGCGCTTCTCGTCCTCGCTCTCCACGAGGGCCACCCGCTTGAGCTTCTCGATCAGGCCTCTGGCGAATTTCTCGCGTCCCCTCTTGGGGGGAGCGATCTTGCCAAGGAAGAGAGCCTGTCCCGGTGGTAGGAACACGTCGGGTCGATGGGCTGGGTGAGCGGGAGGGGCAGTCGGGGGGCTTGCGGTGAAGCCCACCGCGGTGACGTGCGCTGCTGCGCTCGGCTGCGATGACAGCTGGCTACCAGGGGCGTGGACCTCTTCGACAGATGGAAGGAGACTGGCAGGGTCGTTGTTGCCCATCACGTTTCTCCTGATCTCTCGGAAGAATTCGGCCGCCACCGACGGAGCTGTTTTGGCAGAACGCAGCGGTGTTGCTTTGGGAGTACTGCTAAGAGTAACACCCGCCGCGTCTAAGAGCCGCTTGAATGAATCTACGATGTCCTTCAGTGCTCTCACCGTCAAACGCACAATCTTCTTGTTGTTCACGTCCTTCATCAGCTCGACGATGGCCGCTTCGGAGCACAGCGTATCAAACACTGTCTCTACATTGCACCAACGTGCGTCAATGAACTCAGCATTGACGAATTTCGCGTAGTCGGTACGAACAGTCTGCAGCAGAAGCTGTACGTCCCGAGCAAGCGCGTTTTCGCGCCAATCGGACGTTATGGAAACTCTCATCGCCATCTGGCCTCCAGGATCAGCCTGGGGCGCAGAAAATGACGACATTTCCATTTTGGGAGGGAGCATCGTTTATTGCCTTTTGGACGAACTGTATTGCGAGCGGCGAGGCGCAGCCGAGCTTCGCGAGCCTGAGCGCAGCGAAGACGTCACTCTAGTGGTCAGTATGCCGGGTTTGAGGCACTGCTCGCTCCGAAATCTCCCTTTCGACTCTCCACTCAGTCACAACGAACGCGAACGCGAATAACGCGCAGATCACGCTCAAAGTACAGAAACAACATCAGTATTAGTGGTTGAGGCCATTAGCCTCAGCTTGACGGTGCGCAGCATCCGCCTGGCGCATGAACGCATGGAACACATGAACTTGCTGCCGCATACAGGCCATCATGACCGCGTCGGCAATCTGCCCAACAGTTTCGGCATCAAGGCCCAAAACGTCGCGCATCTCGTCGGTCCATCCTCTCCCATGCACAGCACCAACACCACCACTCTGGCGAACGACCACGGGAATAACCCGGACGTTCCAGTTGGCGTACTGCTCCTTCTTGCTCCGCATAGATGCAGACGCGTGATTGCTCACCACTACGTCAAGCACAACGGGTTCGGTATGGCCCGGTCTGGTCAAGAGGAGGTCCGCCCGCGCCTTGACCCGTTTGGTCCGGTCCACAGTCCACTCGCTGCCCCGTCCGAGCCAATGCTCAACTCTTACGCGCCAGGGGTGCCCGCGCAGCAGTTTGGCGAGCGTGTCGCGAATTTGGTCGTGCCGCTCCGATCCCAGCCCCTCCCTCAGGAAGGGACAGGTAAGAGAATGCTCGGCTGAGCAGGGGACAGACCGGTGGTTAACACTACGGGCCAGGCATAGCGGACAGACGTCGTGGCCTGTCTCAAAGGCAGGAAGGCCGACATGGTTGCGAAGCATCGGTGCAGCACCCTCGTCACAGGGGTTACGACCCATAGCGGCTGGATCAGCCGCGAGTAGAGACCTGATCACGTTTGGCGAGTCGACTGAAACAGTCAGTTGGCTGGAAATGTTATCCTGCAGGAGGCGTACCAACTTCTTCTGCGTGCTCTCGAGTGAGAGCTTTCTGACATCGCCATATGATGTCGGCCAATCCTTGGGCGTCGCGGCGAGAGCCGGGATGCATGGCAGTGCGTCTTGGATGAGAGCCTCGGGCCTTTCGACCTTCAGCTCTATGAGTTGTCGTGCGGCACCCAGATAGGCTGGGGCCCACACAACAGAGGGCATGGCCAATCCGAGCCCGCCTTGACTGACCGGCAGACAGAGCCTTGCGGCGAAGTCCTTGTCAGTCTCTGCGCTGGACTGGAGCAGCTTCAGGATGGCGGGGACCACCTTCTGCTGTTCGAAGTCCAGTTGCGACTCGAACATGTCACCCCCGCCCGGCGAAACATTGCGGAAGAAGTGCTCCCACTTGGTGAGGGCACACAGTTTCGTCACTAGGAGGGCAGGGGCGACGGCTTCCGCGCCAATGTCAGAGACCATCGATGCAGCAGCGTCAAGCAGCTCCATAACCTTGCGGTTAGCAGAGCCTAGCTCCCGCATGATGTGCGTGGCGGAGCCGATTGGAACACCAACCAGCTTGGTATCGCGTCTCCGTGGGACGCCACCAGTTGTGTTGCCGTCAACGACATCCTTATGGGCTAGCACGCACTTGGCACGGTTGAGGCGGAGGCCAACCTCGTTGAACTTCTGAGCGGCGAGTTCTGTGAGATTGTTGGCCTCACGGCCGACCCCAGGCGACTGTAGCGGGCGGGTAGTGGTGGCTACAATGTCATCCTGGTAGGCACGGATGCACCACCCAGGGAAAGCCTCGCGCAAGACGTCCAGAATGGGCTTAACGCCTAAGCTGAAAAGAATTGGCGAGAGCGGGTCCCCTTGGTGAATGCCTTCAGCCGACCTCATGGTGATGCCGGAGGTAGAGAAAAGTAAGCCCCGTCGGTACATGGTCGACAGGTATGGGATGAGCGCCGGCATGTAGGCCGCCACCACCTTCATGGCGAAGGCCCTCGACAAGCATCCATAGGCGTTGGAAAGGTCGAGTGTGAGCACTGTACCGCCACTTCGGTAGACTGCACTCACCTCCTCTCCCAACCTCTCCAAGCCGCACTTCTCACCTACTCCGAACTGGTCCTTCAGGGCACGATCGACGTCAACCAGCCGCTTACGGACGGACCAGGCGAGTGCCTTTGCCGCCACACGGCGAATAGAGTCGCCGATCGCGACCCCTCGGACCTTCCCTTCACCTTTCGGCACAGGGACGAGAATGCAATGACTGAACACATCAGTGTAAGCTTCTCCGTTCAGGATGTCCTGAACCAGCGGGAGCAGAGCCTGGACTAGTTCGCGCCTTGATGTCTTGTAGGCGATCTCCAGGTGAAGGAACGATAGCCCGGAGGGCCCCGGGGCCGCCTCAGACTTGAGTGTGTTGAGGATGGTCTTCAGAGTCTTAGAGGAAACTTCGACACACTGCAGGGGGTTCTCGGGGACGTCTCGCATGGGGACGTCGGGACAAAGCCCGTTGAACCCAACCTGGAGGTCCCGCAGTTGAGCGTCGATTTCAGTCGGTGTCAGGTCAGTCTCATTGGCTACCATGGACGTGGCGGCCTTCGAGACAAACCCGTGGCGAATCAGGTTCAGCGTCCGACGCCACTTGCTCGCGCTAGCGCGTCGTCCGCCTCGGTCCGACGGCGGTGCGTACAGCGTCTTGGGGTAGTCTACAACCTTAAGAGCCTCAGCCCGCTTGGCGTCGTCACCTGTCGCGTTGTTCACCTCCCTCAATCGTTCAATAAGGCCTCGTGTGAACTTCTCGCGCCCGCGCTTGGGCGGAGCGATCTTTCCGAGGAACAAGGCCTGACCCGGGGGAAGGAAGACATCGGGTCGATGAGCAGGGGTAGTGGGAGGTGCTGATGGCGGGGTTAGGGGAAACCAACCGCCGAAACGTGAGCTGCCGTGTCTGCCTGGACCTCTTCGTCAACAGGCTGCGATGACAGACCCTCGTCGTCCGTCGCGATCTCTACTGCAGAGGGAGGGACATTTGCAGCGGTCTCTGGACGCATAGCGTTGTCTCGTATCGTGCAGGCGATAATCGCAATGGACTTGGGGGCTGTGTTTGCAGAACGCAACGAAGTTGCCGTTGGCAGCGCCTGTGTGGTGATGCTGTGGGCCTTAAGGAGGTCCTTGAAGCTGTCAGCAATCGCCTTCAGGGCTTTCACGGTAAAGCGTACGATGTGTTTGTTCTGGACGTCGCGCATGAGCTCGACAACCGCAGTTTCAGAGCACAATGTGTTGAACACCGTGTCCGTATCGCACCACAGTCTGTCAATTAGGCTTATGTCGACGAACTTCGCGTAGGTGCTATGAACTTCGGTAAGAAGAGCACGAACATCCTCGGCGAAGACGCTTTCGCGCCATACGAGTCTCGTACGTCGTCGAGTCACCATCTGGCCTCCAGGATCAGCCTGGGGCACAGAAAATGACGACATTTCCATTTCGGGAGGGAGCACAGTTTATTGCCTTTTGGACGAACTGTATTGCGAGCGGCGAGGCGCAGCCGAGCTTCCCGAGCCTGAGCGCAGCGAAGACGTCACTCTACATGCTGTCAACATCCCTAGATTATCTTTGCTAAACCCTAGATTATCTTCGACCTCAAAACGCTAGATAATCTACAATTTCTTGCTCAGAAATGAAGTATTCATTAAATTTAAGCTATTTAGAGATAAACGAAGGTCTTCTTGAGAGTCCATATGATGTACTTAGAGCATGGAAAGAAGCTCTGGCTCTGACTCCTTGCCTGGTTTGAGCATTTCGCCGTGCAGGTTAAGACGAAACGATAAAATGGACAATAACAGAAAATCTAACAGGTAGATTCACTACGATAGTGATTATGTGAGTAGTTGAAAGGAGGTACATATGCGCATAATCACTTTCAGAGTGAATCTACCTGTTAGATTTTGAGATATGGTCGATTTCTTGTTTTTTGACTTGGCTAGAGTCGAATTGAAGAAAAGGAGAGGCTATTACTCAGGGAATATTGCTCGTCAAAGAAAAGCAAGCAAGGCCGCGAGGTATGGCCACCCGACCTACAAGATGGGCTGGGTGTCATCGCGTAAGGACGACCGGTCGTGCGCGGTCAACGCTGACAAAACTTAGCGATTCAGAGAAATAAATGGCGCCACCGTATTCAGCACAAGACAGTGAACTCAGCTATATGGTTTTTTCTCAGTATATTTACCCAGCGGCTGATCCCACAGTTTAAGGGCGCGTATTAGCCTGCACTTTGCACGAAAAAAATCTGCCTGAACACGACCAATTGTCCAAAACACAGCATTTAGCATGCAACAGGAGCTGGAAGCAGCTGCAACATCTATTCTAGGCCATTCAACAACGATTACGCAAGAAATTGACGCAATAGAGGCCATTCAGTCCCATTACTTCATAGATTCACGCTTGAACGATATTACGAGCAGTATCAGGCGAGAAACAAGAAAGCTGAACGCGATTGGTGACTCCTTTCTCGCTGCGACATTTGCAGCATACTGACCATACTGTTAAAAACGGGGTTTCGATGCCTGAGGAAATCATGAGGAAGTCCGTTTTCACGAAAAAAAAATGGTGAAAACATTAGATTCAGTGAAATCTTTTCACCATTTTCACAAGGCGCAAGAAAACGAAAGAGATGGCACTGAACACCCCTGGATGTACAGGACATCACTATACATGCTTTCCATGCATCTGTGAGCTTCTGCATTTTTCACACATTTTCACGAAATGCTTCTCTGCACTGAGACTACTGTTCGCCAAGAGAATCACTGAGGTTGTCGATAAATGCTATCCATAAGCTACTCCTGTCTTTATTTCCGCTGCTGCTTCCCTCGTAGCGACGCACAGGTAGCTGTCGCAAAATGCACTTTAAGACCGAATTTCGCACAGCTACCTGTGCATGGTGTTCGAGCTCGATAGTGAGAAGCTGGAGCAACAGACTTCCTCACGTGGTAATAGTAGACGGTATCTGCACGAGTTTGGAGCTGACAAGCTGAAGGTCGTGATCAAGATTGATGAGCACTACGATATGGAGGTTCCCACCCTGCTAGCGCTCAAGGACAGTCCGCATGTCCTCCCTGTCGTCGATACAGGCTTTGTAGACCATGTCCCAGCCTTCATGACTCCTCATGTCGACCAAATCTTCTTCGTCGACCTCTGTAAGGCTGAGCCCAGCCTTCAGTTCCGCTACGTTTCGCATCTACTGCAGTCTGTATGCTTCATGCATGACCACGGAGTTGCTCATTGCGATATTAAGCCCGACAACTTTCTTTTTAGCACAGACCAGAAGGGATACCTCATTGACTTTGGTTCTGCTATGACGAAGCCGGCTTGTAGCGACGAGAACTGGGTCATACAACTGAAATCAGCATCCGAATATCGCGGCACGCATGGGTATTTACCCCCAGAGATGTTCAAAGAGTGTCTCGCTGCGCGTTCGGTCATTCCGGAAGTTCAAAGAGCGCCATACGAGACCTCCAAGCTCACGCGAATGACTGCATCGGCTCTTCCCGCCTGTTCTTATGTCGTCACACCTGCCTCCGACATTTACTCGTGCGGTGTAGTCATTTTGATGCTCTTTTACGGTCTCCCCAAGTCCCCCTTTGCCGCGAAGGTGACTGACATGGGTGCAAACATGGCGCAGATCGACAACAGGAAGAAGAAGAAGATGCTGAAGCTTGGTAGCTTGCTGAACTGGTGCCACTTCTATGGTGGGCAGTTGCAGTTGTCACGTAAGACACTCGAACCGCTCAGAGATTGTCTCAACTTCGTGAACGTGAACTCTGCACTACCGATTCGCGGCACCACGCCACCCACTTGCCTCGGAATGTACGACCTGGCAATGCAGATGCTCCACTTCGACCCAACGAAGCGTCCCACTGCTGCCGAATGTCTTGAAAAGCTCAAGGTCATCATGCGCGTGCATGAATGCGTCGCCAAGACCAGTCCGCTCCTCTTGGATGATACTGAACAGGTCTTACTCTCTGTAGATCAGCGAAAGAGAATGGTCGACTGCTGCCAACGGGGGTTTGAGGGTCAAGTCTTCTATCGGCGCTGCATAGTGTGTGGTAGAGACCTTCATGGACGCGAGAACGTCAGCTGTGACACATGCCACAAGGGATACAGGCAGGTGAGCACCAATAAGTGCGCAAAAGGTGTAAGCGGAAGACTCCACAGGCAGTTTATTGCGATGATTGATCGGAAGTAAAGATTATTTGAAAACGTGTAAATTTTGTGTGAAAATTGTGTGAAAAACTGTGGCTAATTCTGCACAGAGCGATGCCAAGGACGAAACCAAGGCAGATCAAGAAGAGGCCTCAAGATTTAACTGCCCGGCGGTGCAGGTTCGTCAAGTGGCCGGAGATGCCGCTTCCAGTAAGGCGTATGCCGTACAGCTCGCCGTATCCATCTCCGTGCCCGTCTCCATCCACCTCTTCGTCGTCAACGCCACCCCCCACCCAACCTGCTCCCACTCAGCCGTCGTCTTCAGCCTCTGCCACGCCCGTTGGCAGTCCGCCTTCTTCTCCTGGCCACCATTCTCCACTGAGTCAAGAGTCTCCACTACCATGGATCAGATGATGATGTAACACCTGTGGTACAGCATTAAACGATCATCTGATGTGTTTTTGTTACATAATTTTGCGTTGATTGCTTCAAATTGTCATGAATTGTCACAAAACAACGGTTCAACACAGATTCAGCACAATCTCTTTCTCATTTTCATGCGAGAACGTGAAAGAGATTGTGCTGAAGCAGCTTGAGGCGCTTAATGTGACCAATCAGGCTCATACAACCATGTTTCAAGCGTTAAGAGTTTCAACAATCTAAACGCAACTTTTTTCAATTGAATTGTCCATTTATCAAACATCAGAGTTATGTAGCACAAGCACAAGCTTCTTTCGGAGATTTTCGATGGCCAAAAACATGTCAGAGACTGTGTCGTCTATAGAAATGTCCAATTTGGCTTGAAAATTGTTTTCGCGGATCTTTTTGAGACTTTCTTCTATCTTACACACTTTATACATGTTCTTTACTGTTAATTCAGTAACATTGATGCCTCCGCGCCGCAGTTCCATTTGGTGAAATTCGCAGTTTATGTCAGAATTTCGCGGATGGACATTCCTGTAATACAAGAACCTGCGGCAGCTAAACGCGTAACAGGAGATAAGCCAAGGTATTTCCGGGCCAATCTTTATTCGGCATACCTCAATGCATTTTTTGACACGACGGTCACCAGCGGCATGGGTCTTTCCACGGCCGACATGCACCAATGCCTGCGCATTATTCAGGAACGCCTTCTGAAACTGGTCCCAGACATCAAGGGCTATCTGTTCGCCGATAGGACCTCGCACGCAGCGATTGCCGCAATCAAGACCTTCCAAAACGACCATTTTGGAACAGAGGAGGTAAATAACGGCGTAGCGCACAGGCTTTGTCTTGCCAGTCAACCTCAGCTCAGTAGCTTCCGCGCTCAGCTCGCTAGCATACTGAAGGCGATCGACAAGCCTGACGTATCAAATCAAGTTCAGCTTGAGGGCATCACCTGGCCCACGCTTGTCACTTATCGTCCGCCCAGAGCCAAGAATGATCCTGATCCGTCCGCCGTTCCTCCCATTTCTTCTGGTTCCACCCCCCTCCTCTCGATCAAGGCCGAGCTACCATCTGCTCGCCAGGAAACGAAGCTATCTCAGATCATGGAGTACGAGATCTCAGACGAGGATGAAGCTCTGGTCACGACTGCTCGCCGAAGGCTTGAACTTCGTCTGGATGAGGTGGAGACCGCGGCCAAACGAGCCCGACTTGATCCAGAAATGCTTGCTGAGATAGTTTCGGCCGCTGTCATCAAGCGTATCAGTAATAAGTTCGGCCAGAGTCACACGGAACCCATCTCCGAGTCCGATCAGCCCCCCTCCGACGTACACTCTCTGGCTACTCTCTACCAGAGATCGCTGGTATATGCCTGCGTCGTGTGCCGTGCTCCCGACTGGTGGTGGAATCCAAATGTCCGCGACTTTGTAACTTGCAGCTCTTGCAAGCGTTTTCATGCACAAGCATTGCCACAGACCTGGCAAAGCTGGGTCTAAGGTCCAGTGCCCATGCTGCAAGCAGTCGAAGAACCGGTGCGAAGCGTGCACAAGTGATCACAAGACTCAGAAGAAGACCAGCGAACTGATGTCATGCTATGCCTGCCTCAAGTGGATGTGCCCGACCCACATAACTGAACTAGAGGCAAGGCTTGATCAAAGAGTGTTCACGATTCGCCTGTGTAAGATGTGCAGAAGCGTCTATGACGATCATGTGGTCAAAATGAAGTGGTAAACAAGTGTAGAACTTTAATGGATCGTGCGAGTGGCATGTGCGTGTCTCTGCGTCATTTGAGTGATGAACCGCTCATCTAGAACAGTGGAAGGGTTTGTTTCCAGTGGTTTGTAGTCGGTAATGCCGGTACAGTGGTCACGAATAGACGGTAGAGGCAGAGAAGATACATACTTGGTCGGACCCAGGATCTGCATCGGCGCATTGCAGCTACTTAATGAGCCATTTGCAATCAGCCGTCTCCCAGCAGCCCCCGGCGCGTTGCGGTAGCCTGAGAAGTACCTCGACAGAAACAGCAGGGGGTTGTCCATGCACAGCGTACGATAAATCCAGAAGCAGTCTTGCAGGTGGAGCTCATTGGCCAGTACCTGCTCTGGAGTGAGGATGATGCAGGTGTGCCTGTACGGTTTCGTCGAAATCGTCTTCATCAGCTCGGTTGTCTCGGCCGTGTCGTTATCTCTAGTACACGTGGCGAAGTAAATCATACGCACACGTGTTTGATCGACGACTGTAGGCTCCTTGAATGCGGCCGTGATCAACTCCACAAAGTTGTGGAGGAACAGGGCATCGTTTGTGGCCGCATCAATGACCAAGCGAGAAGTACTAGTCTCCGTATGGCCAGAAATGACCCAATACGTGTCGAAGTTGGCGTAAAGATCGGCCAGGGTCCTCAATTTGGAAACCAAATCTGCTGTCGAGGAGAACGACACGGCCTCGATTGTGAGGTACTGGTCACCCATGGTCTCAAGGATCGTCTTGAGCTTGACATGGTACCCTGCCGCGTCTGGCATGTGCTCAAGGTGGAACACGGCGAATGAGTCGCGAGAGGAGGCGAACCCGTTCTCTGGCTCAAGAACAACGAGCACGCGACGGTTGACAAGGTTGTCCAGAGTGAGCGGGCAGGAGTGGAACCTTGTCAAGCTGTCCGGAGGGTGATGAGGGAGGATACCAATTCCTCGATAGCCGCGACGCTTGTCTCTTTTGCCGCAAACACACTCAAGCACCTTATCAGAGCCTTCTACGGCTCTTACAGCGTTCTCATTGAACACAAGCGGCAGTTCTTCGCTCATTTCACAAATTTCAGAATGTGCCACCATGAAAAAAATATTGGCACAAGCACAGTACGGCCTGATAGCTGAAGTTTTGGCCTATAAAAACCTGGAATATGTTGTTTCATCTTTGCATAAATCCATTCCCATTCATGTGTACGTCAGCAATAGGCGTTTAGCAGTGTTTCAGAAACTTTCGCGATATTTTCACAAGATGTTTTTGCGAAAATTGGCTTTTTCGCATAACGAGAGGACTTCAATGGCACGTAGTAAGGCACCAGCTCATCCCCCGATCGACAGCGACAATTCAAGCGCATCTGCTGATGCTAGCGAGCAGCTTGATGATCCGATGACGCTCCCGCAAAACGTTGTCCATCGAATTTACCCAGGTGCCACTGATGAGGAGATATCCGATCTCCGGAAGAAGTGTCACGGCATCACCCGCGTCTATGTGATGCCTGACTGGCTGCCGGCGGCCGAGTCTTGCTGCGCTCCCTTCCTCGAGGTCGTTAAGGAGCAACCAGCCCGTGACGCCGAGACTGGGCATGTTGGCAGAGGGATGATGGCTGTCCAGGAGGTCAAAGAGGGGACCTTCCTCGGCGTCTACTGTGGCCAGCTCCTCTCAGAGGAAGAATACCTCGCCAGCAACACGTCGATGGTGTTTGTTACCCTTTATTTCATTTTACATAGAATCTCCTTTTTGGAACAAGGTGCGTGTGGACTCCACTGAGCTATCCTACGCCAGTGGAGTCCACCTGATCAATCACAGCGATGACTATAACTGTGTATGCAGCGAGGGCGTGCTCTGCGGCCTCCCTGTTCTTGGTGTGTATGCCAATAAGCGCATCGAGAAGGATGAGTTCCTTCGCATTGACTATCAGGAGGACTACTGGAAGGATTCGGAGGTCAAGAAAGTCGAAGTGGCTCACTTTCGGGCCCTCGAAATGACTGACAAGCGGTACATCTCCAACTTGAAGAGGATGTATCCCAGTTTACGTCAACCTCAGCGCGCGGGAATTAAGAAGAAGAAGTAAATCATGTCTGATCAATCACTTTACTCTCTTAGAGTTTCTCCGAAGTCGTCGCACGGGCCTTGCTCTTACCATCGCGACGTAGGAATATATGCATAGGAGTAACATCGGCAGGAGATGAGTGCTCCTTGCTGCTCATATCTGGCGGCAGGTCGACCGCCGGAGAGTGCTGGTTGATGATAGCCTTCATCTCTGGCGACAGACCGAGGTCGAGGGGTGGGACCGTTATGAACTTCTGGCCCCCGTACCTCATCATGGTGCTATTGATCCGAGTCCATAAGGCTCCAGTCACATTGTTCCTCTGGAACAGTACCATCAAGGCAGCGAGAGGAACGTAGCGGTCAAGCTCCACTGTTGCCTCCTCGGCGCGCCTGACAAGCTCAGCCCAGTTGTCCTCGAGTTCATCGGCGAGCGCTTCAAGCCCAGCCTCACTCGCCCGTGCCAACTCTGCTTGAGTAAACTGATGGATCGCCTGATCCTCGGCCTTCTGCTGACCTAACTCAGCTTCAAGTCTCTTCTGGGACTCCTCAGAATCTCTGTTAGCCTGTTCAAGCGCCTCCCTCGCCTCCCGCTCCTCAGCAAGCCGTTTCATCAAGGGCTCGTACTGCTCCAACAAGCGCACAGACTCGGGTACATCATCAAGGCCTGCACTGGTGTCGTCTAGCTGCTGAAGGAGAGAACCAACGGTGTCTGTGTCGTCCACATCGGACTCTACGTCGACGTCTTGATCAGACTGGGGCAAAGGAACGCCGTCACCCTGCATGGCGGCCGGTTCAGAGTGGCCATCGGACTCGGACTCGTCAGTGTCGGAAAATTCATCGTGTGTCGTGGACTCTGCGTCGACAACCGGAAGCGGCTGAGGGGCAGCAACGACGGCAGAAGGCTTGGTGGCTGCTGCTGAGTGGTTCTGGGCCCGGACTAACTCCTCTTGGACCTTCATCAGAGCAGCAGTCGATGAGGCGAGCTCCTTCTCAAGACGAGCGATCTTCCTCTTCAGAGGAGCTGACGGATCGAGCGAACCGATCTTAGCCAACTCCTCGGTCAGCTTCTCTGAGCCAGCGAAGGACAGCTTCTTGCTGAGCTGGGCGTGGGCGATAAACTGGCCAAATTGGCCTGCCGGAACACGAGAATCGAGTTTCTTCGAGTCCTTGTGGCGCAACACAAGGTGGAATGCGCGGTAAATCTCAACCTGCTTCTCAACAGGGAGCGAGTCGACGCCGACTAGAGCCTTATGAACAGATTTGGCGGTGAAGTGGTCACAAAACTTCCGTCGGAATGCCTCAATTGTGTCGGGAGAGTCAAAGTCGACCTCGCAGACAGCCACGACACGCCGTTCAAGCAGATTTAAGGGAGCGCCATCGCCAAACACGTAAATAGACCTGTATACGACAACCAGAGACGGACGTATGAGTCAGAACGGTGTGCTACCGGAATACGCAGGGTGTTTTGTGCCCTGTTGATTCCAGGAGCACGCTGTCCTGGGTCACACAGGATTATCACATAATCACTGAGCAATCGGGCTCATGGTACATAGTTTCATTGGATCTATCTTCATGAAAATATGGTTGAAAAGATTCAATTGTATCTTTACTGCTCCGACTGTTGAACCACCGACTTGAAGTTCTCAAGGCAATCGTCACAAAGACGGATCTTGGGAATATTCACGCCGTCAATGACGACCTTCACGGCAGTGGTGCCCATACAGCCCTTGTTACCACAGAACCAGTGCCCACACATCCGACAATGATATACCGAGGCGTTCTTCTGGCATGCGAAACAAGTCTTCTCCTGGACACAAGCCTGGCATGTGAACTTCCACGAGGACTTCTTTCTGTTGGCTTCTTTCGTCCAGTTGGCAGTCTTTGAACATTTCTCCGGACGAGCAGGCACGCAAACGGAATTGTCATGAAAGTTCCTGCCGCACTCTCCACACGAGACAAACTTTGACGTGTTGAGATTGCCAACCCAGTCCAAGCTGTGGCAATGGCCGCAACAGAAGGCAAGCATCCTCTTCTGCAAGTCAAGGAGGTTCTCTCCATCATCGTCAGAGTCTGAATCAGCGGTTACCGGCCGTTCTTTGAGCTGAGAGAGATCTTCCGACATGCGCTGTGTCATGCGATGGACGTCATCGAGTAGCATGACGTTACGCTTAGAGATAGACTCAGAGGGTCGAACGGGGTCAACCTTCACCTCCTGCTTCACTTGCGGCACGGAATGGGGGATTTCTGCTGTCTTGAAAAACGTCTTCGTCCGACCAGTAAATATGTCGGGTGCCGAAAGGTCCACCAGATTAAGGGACAGAGGACGCGAATCAAAATTCTGGGGGACGTCCAGGCCAACTCTCGTGAAAATCTTCTTCATCGCGGTCAGAAGCTCCGATCGCACCGGGTTGGGGGCCCGAGAAAGGTTATGAAACACTCTCGAAGGAGCCTGATCAGAAATGCCGATGTTGCAGTGGCAAGACTGGGTTGCCCACTCCTTAACATGCCCAATGACAAGCCTACCCTGCGATACAGCCGTGAGGGACTTGATACCATCAAAGAATGTCGGATCAGGGTGGCAGGGCTGCAAGTACACCGAGATGATGTGATTGTAGGCATTCGCCACCTTACGGACAGATAGACCAGTCATATCCGTTCCAAACACATCAACGGTGATGCAAAAGAATGCCTTGAGCATACCAATCATGAGAGCCGACCTGCATTCGCTCTTTGCGGCGTCATTCCACCTGACCATCGGCTTGCGTTTCTGAGAGTTCGTCTCTCGGGTGTCCGGAGTAGTTCCTTCATTTCCACGCTTCATCTCTAGTTCCGTGGCTGGCATTAGATGATCTTCTCGAAGTCACGCATTTTTAGGATCTTTAGAATTCTTGAAAGAGCGACTGACAGATGGCGCTTCAACTGAAGTGGAAACTGTCTAACGGATCTATCTATGCTCCGGAGGGCACTGATGACATCAATACCATCCTTTGCAGCGTCTGGCTCTCGATTGACGCAGTGGATCGCCGTATTAACGGATTTGATACCTCCAAACACCAGCAAAGGCTCGAGCTAGCCCGCATCGCGCAGGAACTAATCAATATCGGCGCTGTATCGCGTGAGGCTATTTCTAGCAATCTCTACCCAGCGCCATCATCCACTAGCATCTCAAAGGAGAAGAAGGCACACCGCTCTGGTCCCAGTCACCTTTACGTTGGTGCATATGTTCTGCATTCTGATAGCTTCGGCCTCGAGGCAGAGAATGCTCGTCTACGTAAGCGTATTGCTGACACTGAACGTCTTCTGCAGGTGTCCAACGAGCTCAGGGCCATCACGATCGGCGTGAATGCAGTCAATGACGAGATTCACATCATGCAAGCCCTTGCACAGAGACTCAACCTTGACATTATCAACATCAATCAGGTCACAAACCAAGTCAAGTCGCTTCAGTGCAGCATTCGGAACATCGCAGACGTTGAGACCATTGTCAAGTCGCATAGGAACTTGAAAAAGGCCCTAAAGGGCTACATACCCATGGCGATCACTCAAGAGACACGAGCAAAGAGGACGGACAAGGATCACCGCGAGTATGACCTCGACCTGATTACCCACGTCGACGCAGACCTCGAACAAGTCAACGCTACATTCGACGGCGACGACTATAACACTGAAGTGCTCAGAGGTACGACGGTGTGCATCTTCTACGAATCGGCAATGAAGCGAACTGCACATAATGACGTGATGAAGAGAGCCGGTCTCAACCCGCGTCTCCAGTCTAGCGGCAGGTATTCCCATGTGCAACACGCTGAGTTTGACCTCATGCGGTACTATCGCCAGGCGGTGGCTTCGCCTATCGATCTCGAGAGGTCAAGGGCTGCTCGTAAGAACGTGGGCAAGCAGTTGACAGCGCAGACTCAAGCTGAAGAGACTCAGACAGTGCCGCTTGATCTTCTCGTCTGGGTCGATGGATGGCGAGGGTTGACTACATCTGTGAAGGTTCGGTTTATCGATGTCTCCGGCAAAGTCTTCCCGTCAGGCGGAACACCACCCTTCCGCATACTCGAGTACAACGGACCAGAGAAGCGCATTGGAGAATTCTTCGACTTCATCGAGCGCTCAGTCGAGAGTACCCATCGCGAGTCACTTGAGGTGAGAAATACCGGTCTCCTGTGCCGTGTCACTCGCGTTATGTTCATCGCAGACCACCCAGCGATGTCAAAAGTCTGTGGAACCTTGATTGGCGGCAGCTATCCCTCTCCATTCAGCTCGGTACATGCTGACAACAAGGCCTGGAGCCCATTCGGTCTCACCCCACGAAACACGATTGCAGACGTGATGTATGCGAAGAAGATGTCTGTTGAGGACAAGACAGTCCTGGATAGAGAGAAGAAGTGGGGGTCGTTCTACAACAAGAAGAATAAGTGCATCATGCCCAGCCTATTCGAGAACTCGGATGACCCAACTCTCGATAGGGGCAAAATCTTCCTTGTCCCGCCGATCATGCACCTCAGTCATGACTTCGTCTCCTTGATACACAACATTTGTCGGATGTTCAAGCCAATTGAGGTCGACCCAGACTCTACCCCGGAGGAAATCAAGACCAAGAAGGCCAGAAACGCTGACCTCGCCAGGCTGGCTAAGTTTGAACCTCCCAGTCGCACGACTGGCTGTAATGAGCAAGTGAAGGGGAGGAAGATGATCGCGTCAATTGGAAACGGTCTCTACATGGCATTCCCTCCCCCGTTCAGCCACTTTTCAGACTCGTTGCCTACCTGCAAGAGCATTATTACTCTCACGAGGAGGCCACAGATGACATTATCACCTGGCATCGACTGACAGCGTTGCTTGTTCACCTCTTTTCACTGACAATGTGTCTGAGCACGACCAGCACCGTGTCGGAGTCTATTCCAATCCGGCCGCCGTCTAAGGTAGCCAAGAAGGCTCCCTCCATCGACACACTTCATGGCTTAGCGCGAGTTGCTGTGTTGCCGGAGATTCAGTCAAAAATCCGAGTCCCACTTGGCCGGATTATTGAGGAGTCATTCGAGCGCGACTTTATTGGCAATCAGGAAAGTAGAGTACACTTAAGGCGCAACCAGATGGTCCTTGAGAGAACGATATTGAAGGAGCAGGTCGAGTTGTTTTACCGATTCCTCCGTGGCGTCGTCTCGTATGGGCGACAGTCAACAGACGTTCCCCACCAAATACGTCTGAAGACAATGCGCGTTCATCGCTGCTGCAAGGACGCCAAACACTGGATCCGTATTCGGAGCGAGGGCACTGGAACATTGGACGAGGGAGACTGTCAGAAACTGTTACCTCTGTTTGAAGGTCAAGTGGATGGTCTATGGAAGAAGGTGTTGAGGCAGGTAGGGCTCGTGTTTGACGGGCAATGGTTAGACATCGATGTCCATGAGGAAGGAGAGATCTCACTGGATGTGTGCATCTGTGGCAAGTATGAGTAAAGAATGAAAACATGATTGGTAGTTATAGATCGCGAGAATAGGCATTCTCATCTGCATTGCGGAGAAAAGGAGTTGATGTTGTTAGTGATTTTCTAGAGTACAGCACCAGTTTCGGTAATAGGGGGACAAACGAGCGCAAACAACTACATGGCTCCGAACTACACGCGTTTCGGCGTTGATATTGGTTATTAAATGCACTGCTGGTAGCATATTGAGGGATTTCGTCATTGTACTCGAATGCACAAGTGTGCATTTTATGCTCGCAACGAGATTAAAATGGCGAACTTAAGACCCAAGACACATGCCGCGTACGAGGAAGGATATCATCTCCGGCGAACTGGAATTTACCTCGTTCATTTACTTCTGATGCCTTTTCTGCTCTCTCTTCTCCAGCACCTCTGCCATCTCGAGACCTGTCAGCAGCATTGATCTCATTCCTGCATCACAGAAAGTATCAATCTCTTTACGTCCGCTCAATCATCGCAATAAACTGCCTGTGCAGTCTTCCGCGCACACCTTTTGCGCACTTATTGGTGCTCACCTGCCTGTATCCCTTGTGGCATGTGTCACAGCTGACTTTCTCGCGTCCATGAAGGTCTCTACCACACACTATGCAGCGCCGATAGAAGACTTGACCCTCAAACCCCCGTTGGCAGCAGTCGACCATTCTCTTTCGCTGATCTACAGAGAGTAAGACCTGTTCAGTATCATCCAAGAGGAGCGGACTGGTCTTGGCGACGCATTCATGCACGCGCATGATGACCTTGAGCTTTTCAAGACATTCGGCAGCAGTGGGACGCTTTGTTGGGTCGAAGTGGAGCATCTGCATTGCCAGGTCGTACATTCCGAGGCAAGTGGGTGGCGTGGTGCCGCGAATCGGTAGTGCAGAGTTCACGTTCACGAAGTTGAGACAATCTCTGAGCGGTTCGAGTGTCTTACGTGACAACTGCAACTGCCCACCATAGAAGTGGCACCAGTTCAGCAAGCTACCAAGCTTCAGCATCTTCTTCTTCTTCTTGTTGTCGATCTGCGCCATGTTTGCACCCATGTCAGTCACCTTCGCGGCAAAGGGGGACTTGGGGAGACCGTAAAAGAGCATCATAATGACAATACCGCAAGAGTAAATGTCCGATGCAGGTGTCACGACATAAGAAGTGACGGAAAGAGCCCCTGCCGTCATGCGCGCGAGCTTGGAGGTGTCGCGTGCAGCAGTAATCACTGAGCGCGAGACAAGGTACTCGTAGAACAGCTCTGGGGGCAAATATCCATGGGTGCCGCGATACTCGGATACAAATCTCAGTTGTATGGCCCACCTGTCGTCGCCATTAGCCGGCTTCCTCATTGCAGACCCAAAATCAATGAGGTATCCCTTCTGACTCTTGCTGAAGAGGAAGTTGTCTGGCTTAATATCGCAGTGGACAACCCCGTGGTCATGCATGTAGCATACTGCCTGCAGCAGATGCGAAACATAGCGGAACTGCACGCTGGAGTGAGCCTGGCAGATGTCAGCGAAGGGGGTACAGTTGACCAAAGGAGCCATGAAGGCTGGATCACGGTCGACAAAACCTGTATCGACTACAGGGAGGACATGCGGACTGTCCTTGAGCGCTAGCAGGGTGGGAACCTCCATATCATAATGCTCATCAACTTTGATCACGACCTGCAGCTTTTCAGGTTCAAAGTCGTGCAGATATTGTCTACTATTACCAGGTAAGGAAGTAAGTCGCTCCAGCTTGTCGCTATCTAGCTCGAACACCATGCACAGGTAGCTGTGTGAAAATTGGTCTTAAAGTGCATTTCGCGACAGCTAGCTGTGCGTCGCAACGAGAGAAGTAGCAGTGGAAAACAAGACAGGACTGGCTTATGAATGGTGTTTATGGACATCAGCTATGCTCCAATCATAAACTCTTCCTCTTTACAATGTCAGATGAAGGAAAAGACGATACTGTCGGCAATATCGCTCTCTGAGCGCTCCTCATCAATCACGTTCTCTTGAATCTCCCCATCACCATCTCTGCCCGCCACCTCCCCGCCATGCTCGTCGTGGTCGATCTTTGGTTCCTCATCGGCACTCTTGCATAAGTCCACCTCCTCACCAAAGGCGCTCTCCTCGCGAGCTGGCACCTCGTAGTGCATCCACTCTGCCTGGTAAGCTGGCTCGTCGGACACCGCCTCCTCGTCAGTATCGCCCTCTCTCTCGCCCTCTGGCATCTCTGTCTCGCGAGTCGGCGAGCCGAACTCCGCCTCCTTGTCAGCCTCGCTTTGCCTCTCTTTCTTCTTAGTATCGTGAAGCTCGATCATTCTGGCCTTGAGCCTGTTGTAAAGCCAGTCATCGAGCATCGGCGGCACCAGGTCGGCAGAGCTTCGGATCTCCGGGTTGAGATCGAGGATCGTTGGGCGCCGCGTGGTCATACTGTTAAAAACGGGGTTTCGATGCCTGAGGAAATCATGAGGAAGTGAAAATGGCGATATCCGAAACTAGAACCCCTGAAGCCGATTTAAATACTACAGCAGGTGCTTTATAGATGAATAACGCATATCTTACATCGTTGTCGAGCATTGCTTTGCTCATCGGCGAGTAAATAGGGAAACGCATTTTATGTAGTTGGTGAAAAGTGGTCGACATGACAAGCTGGTCTGTAAGCAAGCTCAGTACTACTGTTTATACATCCTCTCTTGGTTTCAGCTCTCAGCGATGTCACAGTCGCTGGGTTCTATTGATTCAATCACACGATCTCGGGATTGGTGAGGTGCAATCTCTAACTGAACATACTGGGGTGCTATATGACCTTCATACAGCACCCTTCTATGCTCGGTTAGTGATTGCACCTCATCAATCTTGAGATATAAAAAATGTGGTACCATATCTCGTCGATGACAACATTGCAGAACATTTCGCCAACAGTAGATGTGTATCATAGCCTATAAGGGCCACTGGTATGCTTCATGTTAATCAACGCCGTCGAAGGTGCCCAAAGACGTTGTGAAAGGGGAGCTTTCTCAAATCCTCATCTGTGTGAAACTGAACTCCTCAGGGGATGCTGATTGCAAAACCCTTTACCATTTTCCTCTAGCTGCTCTCGTTGGCGAGTTAGCCTTTTCTTACACCTTCACTTTCGCGATCTAGGTCAATATTGACCGTGAAATTCAGATTCAACTTTTTTGTGCAACCTCAGAACTCGACAACGAGACTAGCTATCAGCAGTCTAACTTCAGGAGGTGTTATAGATCCTTGTTACAGGCATATCTGCCGCTTTTCAGCTCCCAGCTGTCGCAATCGCACTGATCTCGTTTCGTGAAAATATGTGAAATGTGAAATTTCACGGGACTCGTGAAACGACTGCGAAAATTCTCAGAATTCGGCAGGGCATGTACATAGTCTATCAATCAGCGATAGGCACTGTTTACAACGACACGTCCCCACCGTACTCACCAGAACGGCTGAACACCCTTCTCGCGTGCACATACTATGCCATTGTGCCGTCTGGCAATCAAGGCAGTAATCTGGCAGCGCAGCGTCGACAATTCAGCAACCTAGCACATGCAATGCGTCAAGATGGTCTTCAGGCAGCCGACAATCGATTTTATGTCGACCCTAGCGATAGACGAAACCTACGCAATGCCGCACATGCCCATTACCAAGCCCGTATGGGCTTTATCGTGTTTTCTACGGACGTGACTCGCCGCGATGCTCAAGTTTCAGACATATCAACGGAGCTGAGTGACCTCCAGAGTCGCTCTGACAACCTGATGAACATCTTGGAGCTGACGTCGATCCTCGACTACATCCGTGCTGGCTTCAACAACACCCAGGACTCCTACAAGTTTGTTAATCGACTCTCAAGAAGGATGAACCTGCCTATACCCCGACACAAACCCGCCGGGGTCATACTCAAGGAGCTAAGGTGCAACATACTTCATGTCTCCGGTCTTCATCAAGCTCTTACGCCCGCTGAAACACGTTTCCTGACTCATCTCGTACCGATTGAGACACGCATCAGCAACACCACAGGTCGCATGACACGAGAAGGAGAGCTGACTCCTCTAGAGTGCACTAACACGATCAGGCTGAACGAAGACGGACAGATGGCGACTGCTCTCTCATCAGACCTCATCATCACACACACATACGACAAGCCGCTGCTTATCATCCACTATGCCTCCGAACAGGAAGCAGCAGAGCATCGGACTACACTGGAACAGATCCCTCATACATCGTTGGTTAAGCGTATGCACAGTAGCACCTGGGACGCGATGGTCGAGGTCTGGTTTAGCACTGTAAGGTTTGTGACTCAGGCTGTAACCCACCCGGAATGGCTCGAGACTGACAAGCCCGGGTACGAATCCTGCATGCGAAGGCTTACTCAACCCAGCGCCGACTGGCAGCCATTGAAGATTATCTTCTGGTTAGACGGATGGAAGGGGGGTACGACTGCCGTTAAGATTCGTCTCTACGACCCCAGCGGCTTCACATTACCCAACCGGATCACTCCCCCATTTCGTGTTATGGAGTTTATGAAACAGGAGAAAGATCTCTTTGAGCCAGACACTCTGGGCAAGATTGAGAAGGCCATCGAGGCTCTCTATATGGCAAGAGTACCGATCCGGAACACCGGCCAAGTCACATCATTTGACCAGGTGATCCTCCTTGGTGATCATCCTGCTATGGCCAAGATGATCTCGGTCAAGACAGGGCAAGCACACTACCCTTCGCCTTTCAGCTCCGTTCGGGTGACCGACAAGGCTCTTCGCCCAATTGCAAACACCAACAGGGTCACCCTAGCCGACGTGGTACGCTTCAAGAAGGCCTTCTCGGAACTTGTTGCTGATAGACACCGCACCTCTGATCCGTTTGCACTTTATGGCGACTTTCACCTTGGCACTGACCACCCTGTCATCTTCGCGAAGACTGAAGAGTCTGACCGAGTGATTCCTCTGGATCGCATTGTCCTCTGTCCTCCCATCATGCACGATTCGCACAACCTGCTGGAGCAAGTCGCTGCGATGTGCAATCAGTTCAAGCGCTACTCATTGCGCGGGCGTGATCAAGCTACCGTGCTCAGGAACCAAGATCTCAACCATAAGCTGCTTCGCATGTCCACGGGGACCAGTGTTGATCGCACTACCGGGTGCAATGAGCAGTCCGCAGCCAGGGTCCGCATGGCAAATCTCGTCAGAGAGGACTATATCGCCCTTCCAGAGCCAGTCCAAGATATAATGCGCCTTATCGGATATCTCCAGGCGTTGTACTACTCGACTGTCAAACCGACCGACTCAGTAGTATCATTTCATTTCCTTGCTGCAGGCATGTGTCACCTTCTCCACGTGACTATGGCTCTTCAGCAGACTGACAGCTCATCTCTCAAGATACTGCCTCCCAGCCTTGTGGACAAGGTCTCGGTAAGCGCACAAACATTATACGTCAGCACCCGACTCACCGCTCAGCCGCTAAGCTACCAACACTTGATGATTCCGATGTTCTATCTTCTGGAGGAATACTTTGAGAGGGACTTCATCAAGAATCAGATGGCAAAGTCTGCTGAACGTCGTAAGGCTATTCTCGAGAAGGTAATACTCACGGAGCAGGCATCTATGGCTCATATCCTGGTGACAGATAACCGATCTCCCGGCAGACAGGATTACGGAGTGCCAAGGCTTGACAACCTTCGGCGGGTTCGCATTCACTGCTGCTGTCTTGAGTCAGAGCAGTGGATGAGCATACGGGAGGACACGCAGCAGGAGTACACGCCCAGTAGATCTCATCTTGACCAGTTTTCCCGGCTTATTCAGGACATTTTCGGGTTCATCACAACTCACACGTCGCTTGAGTGGGAAGAAGACTATATGGAGTGCGTGCTGTCTGAAGATGATGACGGGGTTGAGCTTCTTTGCTGTCTATGCCGTGAGTAGAGATAGAAAAGCTGAGATTGTAAAAGCATGATTGATGAGAATACATTTCGCTTGCCGGGAAAGATAATGCGCCCATAATACTTGCCTGACCCCCTACTCGTCGAATAAGTCGTGAATTGACTTCAATTCGTTTTGTGCCAATTTTTTTTCATGGTGGCACAAATGCAGTTTGCGAAATCTGTGTGAAAAATTTCAGCAGAAGCGTGAAACATGCCTAACGACGACTGGAAGAACACGATATTGGCCATGGATGGTTGTCACCTAGTATATGTACTACTGGACGACAACAGCCAGTATGTGCACAGCGTACTGTCCTTCCTGTCGTCATTTCATGTTACGGAAATGCTCAGTGCCATTGAACTGAACAACACCCTGTATGACCCACCCCAAGCTCTTACATAGCATGATCGCCATTGTCAGCACCACCACCAACGACATCGTCTCTATGCTGCTCATGGTACAGGAGGGCATTTCGGGTGTGCCGAACTTCAAGAGTAAGTACGTCGTTACTCTTGGCACGAAGGTGGCCCACCGAGGCAAGGGATATGCGTCAATCCTGCTCGCTGTTGCGTCTGCCGGCGCCAAGCTCAGGCTCCAGTGTGATGAGACTGTCCTGGAGTTCTACAAGGAGCTTGGATTCGTGACATCGCTACCTGCAGCGGAATTGGAGTCTATCGAGGATACCTCCAGCCCGAGCTACACGTTGGAGGCAGCGCTCTCTGGCACCAAGTGGGAGGCTTTGGGTCAGTCTCTTGCCGACTGTGTTGGGTGTGTGAGGGAGATCACCACATTTCTCCACAGCGCGGGTGACGCTTATCGGCGTCGTCAGGGCTTGCGGCACCTCATTTCCCCACCCCAGCCTTCCAATGATCCTGCCTCATCTCGCCGACAACCCGCCCCAACCCACCCCATGCCCGAAAGCCCGAACGAGTACATCACACTGACTCAGACGGAGGATGACTTGACGATGGCAATGAAGAAGAAGCTCAAGTCGATCAAGGAGGCGAGCAAGCAAAAGTCCACAAACACCACGAGAAGCACCCAGCGGAAGATGATCCTCAAGCATATCGAGGAGGGTCACCTCGTCTTCGTTATCAAGATGGCTGCTCTCCGGTCTTACTACAGATCGCACGCAGATCGCAAGAAAGATAACTACTGGGAAGCCGCGTGGAATATTGAGTATGAGTAAAAGTCACATGATGATTTAATCAGTCTCTGGGGTCTGCTTAGTAGACTGGATCATGTAGAACATCATGATCGTCTCGTAGATCTTGCGACGTATGGCATCGCGCCGCTCCGCCTCCACACGCTTCCGGTTCTGCGCGACAATGATATCACCGAGCTCCTCCACGGAAGAATAGGACCTCTTCGGGACCAGTGTGGGTCGCTTGAAGATCTCAGTGGCGTCGGAGGACTGGGTGTTGGCATGGAGGATGTGCCGGATCGTCTCCGTGGGGATGTCGAGCTGAGAAGACACGAACTGGTGCACCTCCTCCCTCAGGCCAGCGGGAATCTTGAGGAAAAGATCCCTGTGCGACTTAACGCAGGCCATGAGGGGGTCATCAGGGCGAAGCTCGTCTTCGTCGTCGCCGTCGAGGCTGACCAGAGCCGCAAAACGCTTCAGGGTGCCATTATCGCCATCTCCGGTGTAGGCCGCCTCAATATCCCTCACGGTGGCGTGCCTGTAATCGTTGTTGTCGCGGGCTGACGTGGGATTCAGGTCACGGACGTCCTGGTCGCGCCCCAGGTTGTTTGCCTCCGTCACGATCTTGTTTGCCCTCTCAATCTCGCCCGGATCCTCGAGAGAGTTGATGAAGGATTGGACAAGGTCCAATGCAGCCATAGTGATCTTGCGCTGCTTCTTCGACAAGTTCAACTGCTTCTGGTTGCGAGCACCAAGCTTCCTTCTCTGCGCGTTAGGCCTTTTCGGCACTCTTGCCTTCGGATTACTCCTTGCCATGATTGTTTCCTTAAAATGCGCGTGAAATCTCAGTGAAATTTTGCACTTTAGGGAAACAACTGCGAAACATCAGGGCAAAGTGATGATGAAGAACAAGTAGCGCCATTACAACAGCATGTAACGGGTTTATAGCATGCATATGATCCATTCTGATGCCTTTATCCTCTATAACCAACATAAGTCCATCAAAATGAATCTTGCAACAGAGTACTCATCCACACGCATCGAGAACGAAAAATAAGCATATAACCAACATCAACAACCTAATAGAAGGCTGCATGCAAGCGTAGAGCTCTCCTAGTCGATTCTTCATTTTCACAAGCATCGATCTCCACGTCCTGATGAAACCGTGCGCCCAAAAGCTCAGAGATGCCGTTATAGATGATATAACGACGTCTCTGAGCTTTTCAGCGATTTCAGTTTCTGGCCACCTCCAAGTTCGGCTCTGCGAAAATAACAGTGCATTGCACTATAAGTCATACATTTGGAATACAGCAATGCACTGTTATTTTCGCCAAAACCACGCTGACCTACCATTGTCCATGGGCTTGACGGGGGTGATCTTCTCGGCTTGGATTTGGCTGAAACTTGGTATATGTGTAGTATTTGATATGTTAGGACGGATCCAAGATTTTTACATATCGTTCGAGTCTATTTACCGAGATATACGTAAAGCAAAATTAGGGTTGAGTCTATTCTGGCTGAAAAGCGGTCTGGTGGGTTCTCTGACTGTCTGAACACGGCTCCAGAAGTTTTACGTGATGAATTGGCATATTTATATTGCTTTGCGTAAACAGAAAATTTTGACAGTACCTACAATCAACTACCTGCATATACATGCTATAAACATGCTTAAAATGCCTTCAGTCGCACGTGCTAATACTAAAGCTCTTCCTGCATCTTATTTCGACAGAACAAAATATTCACTGTGAAAATAACACTGCATTGCTGTGAAATTTTGGAAAAGATGCTAGATATCACTATTCTACGCAGCTGGATTCGTGAGCATCATGAGAAGACCGTTAGGATTGCTTTTGCTGCACCTGGTCAAGAGCGTAAGGCTATTCGAGCAGATAAGAGTATGTTCGAGAGATGGTTCGCACTCCGGACGAATAAGAGCCGATTGGAGTACCTCAAGGAGCACAACGTGATAACGAAGACAGCCCTGAGATGCGCGCTGGTCGACCACATCGTCATTGACGAGATTCGTGATGTGTTTGGTCTCGCTGGCCGAGTTTCACTAATGGATCTCATCAACAAGGCTTCCCTTCCCGAGCTCATGGCCATTAGTGACGACCTTGCCCGGCCCGAGCTGTCTAAGGTTCCTGCAGGCTTGTTTATGGAGGATGATCAGGTTGAAATCGTGCGGAAGCAGTTTGTTGACCACTACACCGGATCAGCGATCACCTTTGAGGATAACCGCGAGGCTGTCATGCCGTCACATCGTGGCTCTATTCATCTAGAAGGAACAGGCCGTCTCTTTCTTCCAGATCAAGTCAACCTGATCCTTCGCGCTCTCTTCGTCGCCCCTGAGGGCACTGTCGAGGCCCGCCGCGTGCATGCCCCCTACGAGGACATTCTTTCTGGTTGCAAGAATGATCCGGGAAGCGATGTGACATCAGCCCAGCTTGAGCGGTTGCGTCGAGATGTTGCCAAGGCAGCCGCCGAAGCTATTCAGGCAAGGAATGACCGCGAGGAAGCCATACACTCGCTTGAACTCGTTACTGCATCCTATGCGCAAGATACAGGGCATGCCTATGTGACACCACCCGCCAGCGACGCCGTGGAATTTTCCGACACTGACGAGTCCGAGTCCGATGGCCACTCTGAACCGGCCGCCATGCATGGTGACGGCGTTCCGTTGCCCCAGACTGATCAAGACGTCGACGTAGAGTCCGATGTGGACGACACAGACACCGTTGGTTCTCTCCTTCAGCAGCTAGACGACACCAGTGCAGGCCTTGATGATGTACCCGAGTCTGTGCGCTTGTTGGAGCAGTACGAGCCCTTGATGAAACGGCTTGCTGAGGAGAGGGAGGCGAGGGAGGCGCTTGAACAGGCTAACAGAGATTCTGAGGAGTCCCAGAAGAGACTTGAAGCTGAGTTAGGTCAGCAGAAGGCCGAGGATCAGGCGATCCATCAGTTTACTCAAGAAGAGTTGGCACGGGCGAGTGAGGCTGGGCTTGAAGCGCTCGCCGATGAACTCGAGGACAACTGGGCTGAGCTTGTCAGGCGCGCCGAGGAGGCAACAGTGGAGCTTGACCGCTACGTTCCTCTCGCTGCCTTGATGGTACTGTTCCAGAGGAACAATGTGACTGGAGCCTTATGGACTCGGATCAATAGCACCATGATGAGGTACGGGGGCCAGAAGTTCATAACGGTCCCACCCCTCGACCTCGGTCTGTCGCCAGAGATGAAGGCTATCATCAACCAGCACTCTCCGGCGGTCGACCTGCCGCCAGATATGAGCAGCAAGGAGCACTCATCTCCTGCCGATGTTACTCCTATGCATATATTCCTACGTCGCGATGGTAAGAGCAAGGCCCGTGCGACGACTTCGGAGAAACTCTAAGAGAGTAAAGTGATTGATCAGACATGATTTACTTCTTCTTCTTAATTCCCGCGCGCTGAGGTTGACGTAAACTGGGATACATCCTCTTCAAGTTGGAGATGTACCGCTTGTCAGTCATTTCGAGGGCCCGAAAGTGAGCCACTTCGACTTTCTTGACCTCCGAATCCTTCCAGTAGTCCTCCTGATAGTCAATGCGAAGGAACTCATCCTTCTCGATGCGCTTATTGGCATACACACCAAGAACAGGGAGGCCGCAGAGCACGCCCTCGCTGCATACACAGTTATAGTCATCGCTGTGATTGATCAGGTGGACTCCACTGGCGTAGGATAGCTCAGTGGAGTCCACACGCACCTTGTTCCAAAAGGAGATTCTATGTAAATGAAATAAAGGGTAACAAACACCATCGACGTGTTGCTGGCGAGGTATTCTTCCTCTGAGAGGAGCTGGCCACAGTAGACGCCGAGGAAGGTCCCCTCTTTGACCTCCTGGACAGCCATCATCCCTCTGCCAACATGCCCAGTCTCGGCGTCACGGGCTGGTTGCTCCTTAACGACCTCGAGGAAGGGAGCGCAGCAAGACTCGGCCGCCGGCAGCTCAGTCAGGCATCACATAGACGCGGGTGATGCCGTGACACTTCTTCCGGAGATCGGATATCTCCTCATCAGTGGCACCTGGGTAAATTCGATGGACAACGTTTTGCGGGAGCGTCATCGGATCATCAAGCTGCTCGCTAGCATCAGCAGATGCGCTTGAATTGTCGCTGTCGATCGGGGGATGAGCTGGTGCCTTACTACGTGCCATTGAAGTCCTCTCGTTATGCGAAAAAGCCAATTTTCGCAAAAACATCTTGTGAAAATATCGCGAAAGTTTCTGAAACACTGCTAAACGCCTATTGCTGACGTACACATGAATGGGAATGGATTTATGCAAAGATGAAACAACATATTCCAGGTTGTTATAGGCCAAAACTTCAGCTATCAGGCCGTACTGTGCTTGTGCCAATTTTTTTTTCATGGTGGCACATTCTGAAATTTGTGAAATGAGCGAAGAACTGCCGCTTGTGTTCAATGAGAACGCTGTAAGAGCCGTAGAAGGCTCTGATAAGGTGCTTGAGTGTGTTTGCGGCAAAGAGACAAGCGTCGCGGCTATCGAGGAATTGGTATCCTCCCTCATCACCCTCCGGACAGCTTGACAAGGTTCCACTCCTGCCCGCTCACTCTGGACAACCTTGTCAACCGTCGCGTGCTCGTTGTTCTTGAGCCAGAGAACGGGTTCGCCTCCTCTCGCGACTCATTCGCCGTGTTCCACCTTGAGCACATGCCAGACGCGGCAGGGTACCATGTCAAGCTCAAGACGATCCTTGAGACCATGGGTGACCAGTACCTCACAATCGAGGCCGTGTCGTTCTCCTCGACAGCAGATTTGGTTTCCAAATTGAGGACCCTGGCCGATCTTTACGCCAACTTCGACACGTATTGGGTCATTTCTGGCCATACGGAGACTAGTACTTCTCGCTTGGTCATTGATGCGGCCACAAACGATGCCCTGTTCCTCCACAACTTTGTGGAGTTGATCACGGCCGCATTCAAGGAGCCTACAGTCGTCGATCAAACACGTGTGCGTATGATTTACTTCGCCACGTGTACTAGAGATAACGACACGGCCGAGACAACCGAGCTGATGAAGACGATTTCGACGAAACCGTACAGGCACACCTGCATCATCCTCACTCCAGAGCAGGTACTGGCCAATGAGCTCCACCTGCAAGACTGCTTCTGGATTTATCGTACGCTGTGCATGGACAACCCCCTGCTGTTTCTGTCGAGGTACTTCTCAGGCTACCGCAACGCGCCGGGGGCTGCTGGGAGACGGCTGATTGCAAATGGCTCATTAAGTAGCTGCAATGCGCCGATGCAGATCCTGGGTCCGACCAAGTATGTATCTTCTCTGCCTCTACCGTCTATTCGTGACCACTGTACCGGCATTACCGACTACAAACCACTGGAAACAAACCCTTCCACTGTTCTAGATGAGCGGTTCATCACTCAAATGACGCAGAGACACGCACATGCCACTCGCACGATCCATTAAAAGTTCTACACTTGTTTACCACTTCATTTTGACCACATGATCGTCATAGACGCTTCTGCACATCTTACACAGGCGAATCGTGAACACTCTTTGATCAAGCCTTGCCTCTAGTTCAGTTATGTGGGTCGGGCACATCCACTTGAGGCAGGCATAGCATGACATCAGTTCGCTGGTCTTCTTCTGAGTCTTGTGATCACTTGTGCACGCTTCGCACCGGTTCTTCGACTGCTTGCAGCATGGGCACTGGACCTTAGACCCAGCTTTGCCAGGTCTGTGGCAATGCTTGTGCATGAAACGCTTGCAAGAGCTGCAAGTTACAAAGTCGCGGACATTTGGATTCCACCACCAGTCGGGAGCACGGCACACGACGCAGGCATATATCAGCGATCTCTGGTAGAGAGTAGCCAGAGAGTGTACGTCGGAGGGGGGCTGATCGGACTCGGAGATGGGTTCCGTGTGACTCTGGCCGAACTTATTACTGATACGCTTGATGACAGCGGCCGAAACTATCTCAGCAAGCATTTCTGGATCAAGTCGGGCTCGTTTTGGCTGCGTCTCCACCTCATCCAGACGAAGTTCAAGCCTTCGGCGAGCAGTCGTGACCAGAGCTTCATCCTCGTCTGAGATCTCGTACTCCATGATCTGAGATAGCTTCGTTTCCTGGCGAGCAGATGGTAGCTCGGCCTTGATCGAGAGGAGGGGGGTGGAACCAGAAGAAATGGGAGGAACGGCGGACGGATCAGGATCATTCTTGGCTCTGGGCGGACGATAAGTGACAAGCGTGGGCCAGGTGATGCCCTCAAGCTGAACTTGATTTGATACGTCAGGCTTGTCGATCGCCTTCCGGTATGCTAGCGAGCTGAGCGCGGAAGCTACTGAGCTGAGGAGTTGACTGGCAAGACAAAGCCTGTGCGCTACGCCGTTATTGACCTCCTCTGTTCCAAAATGGTCGTTTTGGAAGGTCTTGATTGCGGCAATCGCTGCGTGCGAGGTCCTATCGGCGAACAGATAGCCCTTGATGTCTGGGACCAGTTTCAGAAGGCGTTCCTGAATAATGCGCAGGCATTGGTGCATGTCGGCCGTGGAAAGACCCATGCCGCTGGTGACCGTCGTGTCAAAAAAATGCATTGAGGTATGCCGAATAAAGATTGGCCCGGAAATACCTTGGCTTTATCTCCTGTTACGCGTTTAGCTGCCGCAGGTTCTTGTATTACAGGAATGTCCATCCGCGAAATTCTGACGCATAAACTGCGAATTTCACCAAATGGAACTGCGGCGCGGAGGCATCAATGTTACTGAATTAACAGTAAAGAACATGTATGAAGTGTGTAAGATAGAAGAAAGTCTCAAAAAGATCCGCTTGAAAACAATTTTCAAGCCAAATTGGACATTTCTTTGCTAGACGACACAGTCTCTGACATGTTTTTGTGCATCGAAAATCTCCGAAAGAAGCTTTATTGCTTGTGCTACATAACTCTGATGTTTGATAAAATGGACAATTCAATTGAAAAAGTTGCGTTTAGATTGTTGAAACTCTTAACGCTTGAAACATGGTTGTATGAGCCTGATTGGTCACATTAAGCGCCTCAAGCTGCTTCAGCACAATCTCTTTCACGTTCTCGCATGAAAATGAGAAAAGAGATTGTGCTGAATCTGTCGATGAACCGTTGTTTTGTGACAATTCATGACAATTTGAAGCAATCAACGCAAAATTATGTAACAAAAACACATCAGATGATCGTTTAATGCTGTGCCACCACAGGTGTTACATCATCATCCAGTCCATGGTAGTGGAGACTCTTGACTCAGTGGAGAATGGTGGCCAGGAGAAGAGGCGGACTGCCAACGGGCGTGGCAGAGGCTGAAGACGACGGCTGAGTGGGAGCAGGTTGGGTCAGAGTGGCGTTGACGACGAAGAGGTGGATGGAGACGGGCACGGAGATGGATACGGCGAGCTGTACGGCATACGCCTTACTGGAAGCGGCATCTCCGGCCACTTGACGAACCTGCACCGCCGGGCAGTTAAATCTTGAGAGGCCTCTTCTTGATCTGCCTTGGTTTCGTCCTTGGCATCGCTCTGTGCAGAATTAGCCACAGTTTTTCACACAATTTTCACACAAAATTTACACGTTTTCAAATAATCTTTACTTCCGATCAATCATCGCAATAAACTGCCTGTGGAGTCTTCCGCTTACACCTTTTGCGCACTTATTGGTGCTCACCTGCCTGTATCCCTTGTGGCATGTGTCACAGCTGACGTTCTCGCGTCCATGAAGGTCTCCTACCACGCACTATGCGAAGCGCCGATAGAAGAGACTTGACCCTCAGAACCCCGTTGGCTTCGGCGAGTCCGACCATTCTCTTTCATGCTGATCTACAGAGAGTAAGACCTGTTCAGTATCATCCAAGAGGAGGAGCGGACTGGTCGCGGCGACGCGATTCATGCACGCGCATGATGACCTTGAAGCTTTTCAAGACATTCCGGCAGCATGGTGGGACTTTGTTGGGTCGGTGGAGCATCACCATTGCCAGGTCGTACAGGCTGAGGCAAATTAAGGTGGCGTTGTGCCGCGAATCAGGAGCTCAAGAGTTCACGTTGACACACTCGAGGCAATCTTTGAAATATGTCTGTGCCTGAGGTGACAACTGCAACTGCCCACCACATAGAATTGGCAGTTCAGCAAGCTACCAAAAGCTTCAGCATCTTCTTCTTCTTCCTGCTTGTTGTCGATCTGCCATGTTTGCACCCATGTCAGTCACCTTCGCGGCAAAGGGCTTAGGGAGACCGTAAAAGAGAGCATCATAATGACTACACCGCACGGAAGTAAATGTCGGAGGCAGGTGTGACGACATAAGAACAGGCGGGAAAGAGCCGATGCAGTCATTCGCGTGAGCTTGGAGGTCTCGTATGGCGCTCTTTGAACTTCCAGATGACCGAACCTTTTAGCAGAAGACCTCTTAGTGTTTTATCTCTGGGGGTAAATACCCATGCGTGCCGCGATATTCGGATGCTGATTTCAGTTGTATGACCCAGTTCTCGTCGCTACGAAGCCGGCTTCCGTCATAGCAGAACCAAAGTCAATGAGAGTAGCTTCCTGGTCACAATGCTAAAAGAAAGAAGTTGTCCGGGCTTAACATCATAATAAACAACTCATTAATAGTCATGGAAACTATACAGACTGCAGTAGATGCGAAACGTAGCGGAACTGAAGGCTGGGCTCAACCTTACGAAGAGGTCGACAATTTGGTCGACATGAGGAGTCATGAGAAGGCTGGGACATGATGCACCACAAAGCCTGTATCGACGACAGGGAGGACATGCGGACTGTCCTTGAGCGCTAGCAGGGTGGGAACCTCCATATCGTAGTGCTCATCAATCTTGATCGACCTTCAGCTTGTCGGCTCAAACTCGTGCAGATACCGTCTACTATTACCACGTGAGGAAGTCTGTTGCTCCAGCTTCTCACTATCGAGCTCGGAAACACCATGCACAGGTAGCTGTGCGAAATGCAATCTTAAAGTGCATTTTGCGACAGCTACCTGTGTGCGTCGCTACGAGGGAAGCAGCAGCGGAAATAAAGACAGGGAGTAAGCTTATGGATAGCATTTATCGACAACCTCAGTGATTCTCTTGCTTGGCGAACAGTAGTCTCCAGTGCAGAGAAGCATTTCGTGAAAATGTGTGAAAAATGCAGAAGCTCACAGATGCATGGAAGCTTGTCGTGTATAGTGATGTCCTGTACATCCAGGGGTGTTCAGTGCCATCTCTTTCGTTTTCTTGCGCGCCTTGTGAAAATGGTGAAAAGATTTCACTGAATCTAATGTTTTCACCATCGATAATGGACTTCCTCATGATTTCCTCAGGCATCGGAAAACGATTTTAACA